>OX419590.1:1395318-1472844 GCA_948473455.1 Teleiodes luculella | reverse complement strand
ATCTCGAAGGCGGGGATCTAGTTCTTCATGGACCAATCAATGCCTTTCGATTTTCAAATTTGTACGCTCTTATGGTAAAAGGAAATATCGCTAGCTGAAGCTATCTCACACTTGCGAAGTAATATGAAGTTTATGTTTGGAAAATTGAATAATCTGCAGTTGGTCAGTGTGGTCCATTGCTGGACTAATCCTTCTTTTTGCTATAATCTCCACGTCTTTTTAATTACATTTCCGCCATAAGCTAAGGTTTACTACTAAATTTGCGCTCCTCAAATAAATTATATATTTACTGTGACCAAAAAGTTCGTTGTTATTTTAAGAATTTAATATTAAACTTAAGATTCCCCCCACACTAGCATCTTTCGAGTGTCGACGTCGTGCGTCGCGCATACAATCATCCGCGTCCGTCTTTGGCTTCACTTGCGTTGCTGCCTATGACGATGACGCTCGAAAGACGCTGGTGTGGGGGGGGGGTACTGTGGCATTGGTCATGCCATCTCTTTTGCCTTTGGTACTGGCCGCATGTTTGTTCTAAATTTAAATTGTTTTCGAATAAACGGATTTTGAGAGTTCGAGTCAGTTATAACGCGATTGTTCCCTGTAGCTGTTATAAAACGCTCCAGGAACCCAGTTCCCGTAGGAATAGATGGTTAAAGTGTTTTTCTAGTTGTGATGTGATATTGAGATCGTGATTTAATACAATACAGTGTTTAAATCGTTTTTCTGTGGTTCTTATTTCATAGCACGGTGCACGCCCGTGTTATAGTACCTAAAGTCTTTCGGCTTATTCTTCCACTGCTAGACGATCGGTCCTATTGACCCCACATCCCCTTACTAGGTCATCGCTCTACTTTGTGGGGATTTATTTCCTGCATAGAGTAAAATAATTTATTCGGAATACAGTCAAGTACCCAATTATAATATTAATAACATTGTACGTCACAGTGTCTATTACACGATCATCCGTTATCTATTTATTGAATAGTTGCGTTTGTGACCGCCCTCTGAACCCAGCTTACGTGCGTACCCGTCAACAACTGCCCGTAGATAAGGACAGATAAACACGTTTTCAGCTTGTAATTGTAACGCAATTGTCTAAAGAGATAAACAATTTGTTGTCATGGACCATACTTTCGCGTGCAAGTTTTAGCAAGATTGCATTTCATTGGCTGTAGGTAAAACTACTGTAACAAACAACTCGTTAAAGCTATGCGCACTATATGGAACAAATCTAATGAACGAAAACCCCCGCCACGAAACCGTTACTTGATCCTTTCAACAACTAGAAAAGAGCTGATAAATCTTCAAATGGCTGAAGGTATTTTCTTGGATCATAGCTAAGAATACTCTCGATTGTGACACCTTGCAAACAAAAAAACTAGCTCAAAATCAGCGCATCTATTTAGGAGCTACGATGCCACAGACGAACAGACAGACACACACGTCAACACGTCAAACCTATAACATATATTTTTCGTCGGGGGGTTAAAAATAAGGCCGTCAGTTGACGGAACCATTTTTTTGTGTTATATTGTCTACCGACGAGCATAGGTACATAATGAGATTAATGAATGTGGATAAAGCGAAAGAAGCGAGCGTAGCGAGTGGAAGGAAGTGGCCGTTGGAAAGAGGCGTGACTGTATGTATGTATGTATCTTGTCTACTTTTAGTATCAATCAAGTGTATTTGACTGCCCCGTAGCCTAGTTTAGTACGCCTGCCTTCAAAGCACAGGCACGCACAGAGTCGCGGCGGGTTCGAATCCCGCCTAGGACAAACATTCTTGTGATGAGCCCTTGTGTTTGCCTTGTGTCAGGATGTTGTATTTTTTTCTATATATGTATGTATATCAGAGTTTGGTGGGGTCCGATGGCCGTGTGTGAGATGTCCCCACTCCATCATCATCATTTCAGCCAAAAGACGTCCACTGCTGGACAAAAGCCTCCTCCAAAGATCTCCACGACGATCGGTCCTGCTTGGCCCGCATCCAGCGGCTTCCCGCGACCCTCACAAGATCGTCGGTCCACCTCGTGAGGAACCTGCCCACGCAATTCAAGAACCTTTTTACCCACTTATTCATTTATTTATTATTTTATTTGTTTGTAGGGGTGCTGTACGCAGGCATGATGGTGACTAAATCAGGTCCCATGGTGCTGGAGTTCAACTGCCGCTTCGGCGACCCGGAGACGCAGGTGCTGATGACGCTGCTCGAGTCAGACCTCTACTCCATCATGAAGGTATGCCTCTAATAGTCTCTATCCAACAGCATTTGTTTGTAGGTTATTGTATGAAGACATGATAGTGACTAAATCAAGTCCCATGACCCAGAGACGGTGATGATAACGCTGATGGAGTCAGACTAGAGTCATGAAAATACTGCATTACCACACAAGTCTATGACTGCTTGCGTATCGTCACTGGTCGGTCATACTCCATACAGAAAACGCGTTTTGACAAGCTACTTATTTTTGAATAACAACTGAATATCAACTACAAGTCAATGGCGCTAGGTGCTATGTGAAACACCCCCGAACACCACCGGCGGAGTCCCGCGGCGCCTGCGGGTGCGGGGCGTGGGGCGCTATATCGGGCGGGGAACTCATTTTGGCGCGGGGGATGAGTGTCCTTTTTGTACGGATTAGTACTATTATTTTCTTCTGTGGTATCGTGTAGGTTTCGAGGTCAATCTCCTCAGACCAGCAGCTTTACGCGTCTTTCGAAGCACGGAATCATATTTCTTTTCGGACGATCAGGTGATTGCTGCAAAGGTGGTGGCTGCAATGTCGTAACCATGTCGTAACCAAGTCTTCATTGCAGAGCAGTAGAATTCCCTCCTTTCGGAACGAAGCTTTTGGTTTCAATTAACAATGGGAGATGTGAAATATACTTAATTAAATTTGTTTATTACTAGGCACACCAAAAAGTACAACTTACGAGACTAATAAACTCTTTCTTTCTTCTTTGGCCTCGCCTTGTCCTGTTACGCGGCGTCGGCTTTCCCAATCATGCGGCGCCATTTGCTTCGACTTTCCGCATGTTATCGAGACTTATAAAATCTGAAAAAAAAAAAACTGAAATCAGAAATAGTTCCAATCTCTAAGAAAAAAAACAAACAAAAAAATCTCAAAATCTCTGACCTTAATCTGTTAAAAATCTGTTTCCATTTTAAAATATCGTTGCAAAACCTATAACGTTGCAACTTGCAGGCGTGTGTGGAAGGTACCCTGAAGCAGCACCAGGTGCAATGGAACACCAAGCTGTCCGCCGTCGGAGTGGTGCTCGCCTCTAAAGGATACCCCGAGACTTCCACCAAGGGATGCGTCATCAGTGGTAAGATATACTTCGCATAGTTAAATCGATAATTAAATCAATATCGATTCCGATTTCAACCCAATGCAATATAAAAGTAAATTTTAGACCGCTACTCTTGAAAATCGGTCCGCCAAGAGTTGACAAATGTTCAATTTCATTTAGAAATCAAAGCGCTATTGTGGCATTTGAGAGTACGAAACACCCGATCTCAGTGTTAACGGATCGGAATCGATCCTCAGATGGGTCAGATGAGCCGACGATGCCTTTGCAGTAATTTGATGAAGAATTGAGTATCCTACAAGGTCATCTTCTGTATCCTAGCCTCAGGTCAGGCGAAGTGATAGTTTTTTCGTGTCCCGCTGCTAGGCAAAGGCCTCCCCTATGTTACGCCATCGTGACCAAGAGCATCTGTGCACCAATTTTTCTTATACAATACCAGGACTTAATAAGTTTGAGAACCTCTATAATAGAATATAAACATGACTGAAATAGTGAAATATGTTAAACTATTGTTGCGTGTACTGCGTTGCCATCTGTCTTGGTGCATATTCTTTTCAGTATATACCAGAAAATTTAATGAATAATGCACCGATATTGCATCATCAATACACTAATAGTGTATAATTACATTTTCTACGCATACTTGTTGTTTACAACAAATGATTCAACTCTAGCATCTGCGCTAATATTTTTGCCACGAGTTGTCATGTTTACTGTCTTTCGTTATATAAAAACTTATATACTTATAGGGCTTACTTAAGCTTAGCTAAAACTGAAAGAAATTGCTCAGTTTATGAATGCAAATTAACTTTTCTGAAGAAACTTTTACAGGAACTAAATGCTGAATTTGACTTCTCACGTAATGATTTAGTAGTTTAAAAAAAGTCTGAAGGTTACTACTAGCAAAAAAAATTTTCACCAAATCTTTAGGAAGATTGTTGTTGCTTTTGATAGTATTTTATACTCTATCACCTGTTTGCACTAAACTTAAGAATCGCTTAAGTTGATGCTTAAAGTGTGAGATTTGTCGAAAATTTTGTTTGCTTGTAACCTTCAGACTTTTTTAAACTGCTTAGTTTCTGCCTACCTTTATGAGCCCAATTAGACTGTTAGTAATAAACCAATTGTTTTTTTAAGCTTTAGTTAGCTTAGGTCTTTCTTAACTACGAAAAGTCTAAGACAAGGTCAGTGCAAGGTGTGAAGGTTACTAGCAAATACAATTTTCACCAAATCTCACCTAATTTAGCACAAACTGGTGTATATGTTTCTCTTAGGTCTGTCCCAAGTGCAGTCGAACCCTGGCATGGTGGTGTTCCACAGTGGGGTGTCGCGGGGGGCGAACGGCTCGCTGGTGACGGCGGGGGGGCGCGTGCTGCTGGTGTGTGCGCGCGCCCCCTCCCTGCGCGCGGCTGCCGCTGCGGCCACGGCTGCCGCCTCCACTATAGACTTCCCCGGCGCGCAGTACAGGAAGGACATCGCGCACAGGGCCTTCACCAAGTGAGTCGCTAGGTTTTTTTAATGTGGGCTGGATTTCAGTCGTATTTCATAGAACGACTCATTTACAAGTTCGGTGAAGCTTGATTCGTCGTACAGTAAGCTGACGAATGAGGTGGCCCTCCCGAGGTGCCGTTAAGCGCCATCTATCGCTACAAAGGGGCAGAAAATAACGAACTAATGGCTAATACAACTTCATCAGTGTAGTTAAGAATATGTTGCCTTATTTCAATGGTCTCTCTAAGTTACAGCACGGCGAAAGTAGCGTGGCGTGTCGGCGGGGGGGTCACCTCATTCGTCAGCTTACTGTACTTTGGGACACAAGAATCATCATCATCATCATCATCATCATCATCTCAGCCTGTAGACGTCCACTGCTGGACAAAGGCCTCCCCCAAAGATCTCCACAATGATCGGTCCTGCGCTGCCCGCATCCAGCGGCTTCCCGCGACCCTCACCAGATCGTCGGTCCACCTTGTAGGGGGCCTGCCTGACACAAGAATAAGTCGTTAAAAAAAAAGTAGGACTCATTTACATTATTTATCAATTTCGTCCACTTGAGTAACTGTCTAAACCTCAGAATAAAGAATTCACTACTGAAATTTCCAACCTCTCTGGTCTAAACAGTCACATTATGAAATTGTACCGTGAAGTCGAAGATCGCCTTTGAGTGATATTTACGGTTTTTTTATTTGTTTTGTGAACTGGACTAATACAACGATTCATTTACATTATTCATTATTTTGGTTTATTGAATAACTGTCTAACTAAACGGTCAAGATCATATTATGAAATGGTACAATGGTATGCTTTCTGAGGTGAATTCAAATCACGGGCATATAATTTTTTTTTTGCTTTCATGGAATATCTATCTCATTATTCTCCGTTGAATACACATATTTGAATTAAAATAATGTTATAGACTTAAAGAGTTTGTGAGTGTGAGCGTACAGTCAAATAATTATAATGATTTTCTAAAAGGAGGAGGTCATTGATCTCAATTTTCCATCAGCTGACTGTATTTATAGATAGTGTATGCTGTGGGTAGCCATAGTATGTAACCTAAGGCTGAAAAGATTCTCTATATTAATTTGTAACTTGCTTGTCTGTTCTTGTGTGTACAATTGTGGTTTTTGTCATTTGTTTCAGCTTGCAAGTGCAATGAGGGGTATGCCTGTGCATTACTATATAATAATCATTCCATTGTTATTAACGTTCTTTTAGTTGAAAGATTTTTTTTATGTTTTTATTTTGTTGTCTTTTTTGTATTTGTCATAGTATCATATAATAAAAGCTTGGCTTTGCTTTTACTTACATTTTGGGTTTTTCATTTCTTCATTATCTTAATTGTCCTCATTATGCAACGTCGATATCTACATTTATTACGTTAATTTAGATCTTACTACCACAATTTGTTATTTTTCTATTAAAATCTATGATCAGGTTTCGAAATAACCGTAAACTTACCCGTTTAAAAACTTATTTACAGCGTTGTCATTTTTCTGTCAAACGAAAAGAACATGTTTTAATTAACTAGCTTTCCACCGCGGCTCCGCTCGCGTTAACAGTTTTTCCGAACGTAGCTTTCTAATGGTAAAATAATTTTTGAAATCGGCACAGTAGTTTTTGGGTTTATTCATTACAAACATACACACACACACACACACAAAATACAAATCTTTTAGGCCGGGAGATGATGACAGAAATTTTTAGGTCATTTGTTACAGTATGGCGGTTTTACAGGGGTCTTATTACACAATGACAAAAAGAAAAATGATAGTCATAGCGCTGGTACTGGCGGCCCAATCGCGTGGGCGTTAGTGAACTAGTCGGATAAATTACGAAAGTCAAACGATTTGTACCTACCACAAAAATTTTAGTATTTTCCGATAGCCCGTAAAAAATAACTAGACTACAGTGTCATGCCATACTTCTCCGGTTTGATTTACAGCCCGCCATACCGACGCGAAAAATAAAAATTCAACCATTTGTACCAGGGTAATTTTTGCACAGTTTGATCATCTTCATGCAGCCATTTACGAAAATCACCATGCCATACTTTTCGGACGGCTCCAAATGGTCGCCATACTGCCGAAAATCTGCAATTTTTTTTTCGCGATTGGGCCGCCAGTACCAGCGCTATGACCATCATTTTTCTTTTTGTCATTGCGTACTAAGACCCCTGTAAAACCGCCATACTGTAACAAATGACCTAAAAATTTCTGTCATCATCTCCCCTCTTTATAATATAAGTTTGATGGACGTAGTTAGTTCTGATAAATCTTTAGCTACTTCCATCAGTAGTGGTAGTTTTCAAGTGTGAAAATAGCTAAAGTTTCATCACAACTAGTATAAGGACTTCCGGAAGGTGAATTCTCAATCAATCAACTGAAAGGTTGGTGATTAGCGAATAAAAAAAAAGGATTTAGTCGAACTGAAACTGAATCCGTTCCTATCCTAGTAGGTAATTATTATTTTGGTTTATATGATTATTGCTTTTAATCAAAGCCGTTGCTAGAATCACAAAAAATGAATGAATTAATAAGCATTTATTTAAATCTTTTACACCTTCACTTTTTTTTTACATTTATCACCTTGTACAATTACTTAATAAGAAGAAGAAGAAGAATAAATACATTTCTAAACTGTCACACAACAACAAACACTCTCGATTGTGACACCTTGCAAACAAAAAAACTAAATCAAAATCGGCCCATCCGTTTAGGAGCTATGATGACACAGACAGACAGACACCCACGTCAGACTTAGAACACAATTCTTTCTCGGAGACGGAGCCCCTCAGGCGTCGTCTCCTCCACGATGTTTTTCAATATCAACGCGTTAAGCCGTGGTCCGAGGCTCCCTTGAGCCGCCCCTAGACGCGTTGGTATATGACTTTTTGTGGGGTAGAGTCTTCCGCTCCCCCGCAAGTCCGGTGAAGCTTGATCGACCTATTTCGACCCATGGTCTAAGAAAACTAGGTCTAACCATTAGACCACGTGACTGACACGAGCCTACGTCATTTCTACGTCATCCTTGTCGAATGCGTGTAATAGACAAGGATGAACAGCACAAAATGACGTAGGCTTGTGTCAGTCACGTGGTCTAACGGTTAGACCTTGTTTTACTTGGACCATGATTTCGACCCAAGCATAGGTCAATTAAAAAAAAACAATTCTTTTTCGTCGGGGGTTAATGAATGTCTCCCGTCTCCACAGACTGAACGGCCTATCGTACCTTCAAAGTGGTGTGGACATCGACGCGGCGGCGACGTTGGTGAAGGAGATCGAGCCGATAGCCACCGCGACCCACCGGAAGGGGGTGCTGGGGAGGCTGGGGTGCTTCAGCGGGCTGTTCCAGCTGTCTGCCATGGAGCCCGGCCTGAAGGACCCTGTGTTGGTGCAAGGGACTGACGGCGTGGGCACCAAACTCAAGGTCAGACTTTACAAGCGTGTAGCGAAGAGCGTCGGTGGCCAAGTGACTAGGCCCGTTGACTTCCATTCCGAAGTTCGCGGGTTCAAACCTCGGCACGTAAAGCCCGACCAAAGAAATAAGAAACCTCGCCATATTGCGGAATTTCAATGAAACTAATTTTGTAATGAAAATTGTTGCCATCAACATAAAAATATACACGTTGCGCCCCCAAATTAGTTCTTTGGTCAGGCTTTACAATCAATACTTCAATTTGTGTCTTGTTCTTCAATTATCTTCTACAATTGTAACATTTCAGATAGCAGAAATAATGAAGAAGTAATACACGAAAAAGATTGTATTAAAAAAGATAATTTAAAAAATATATAAAACCGCCTTCAACGTCCTAACCTACACTAAAAAGTTACAAATAAAATATAATTCTAGCTGAAAGCATATCAATTTAATATGGCTATTAATATTCCTTATTTACTTACATAAATTGTAACATCATATAAACATGTGTAGACATTGTTATACAATTTATCTTGGAGTCGGTGCCAGTTGAAGCTAGCTATTTAATCGGAACCACATCTGATCTCAAAAGTTCAGATCGTTGAATATAAAAAATTTAAAGAACGCGGTCAGAGTACTAGATACTGAGCCCACTATAGATGACTGCTAGCAGTAGAAGTCTTTTGGTCGAAATGATGGTGATTAGCTGGCACCGACTCCAAGATAAATTGTATAACAATGTCTACACATGTTTATATGATGTTACAATTTATGTAAGTAAATAAGGAATATTAATAGCCATATTAAATTGATATGCTTTCAGCTAGAATTATATTTTATTTGTAACTTTTTAGTGTAGGTTAGGACGTTGAAGGCGGTTTTATATATTTTTTAAATTATCTTTTTATTTTACCCTTTTTAGTGGAAATTTACCATGACAAGTTAGGTACTCACAAAACTTTAATTTGTTTTGTTTAGTACATCATTAAATGCAGATTTTCTCACTATGTTTCCTTTACAGTCTTACGTTTGATTTTTAAATTCTAAAACATTGCTATACTTGATTAGACTTAAACCTAAGTTTTCCGAATGGCGAACAACTGACCAAACCACTACGATACCGACGACGCTCGCCCGTTTAGTCCACGGAAAAATTCTTAAGTTGTTATCTTGGGGTTTTCAAATCTTTAATCTATGACTAGTTTACAGAATATATGAACCAAAACCGCATATTTCTTGTTATTTCAATTATAACAAAAGCAACGCAATGAGTGTGCTGTTGTTTATTGAAGAGTTTTCGTTTTAGTCATGAAGGAAGAAAAAATTTTACGCAGGTATTAAGCAACACTTCTGATAGTATACTGCTTAGTTGACGGATCAGGGATCGCAGTTGTTGCTATTGACTACCCCGGTAATAAGGTATGAAGGACGCCGCCTTGTGGTTCCCGGCGACTTACTAAAAACAATTGCGCCTCGCTAGCGTAAGGGTTGTGGGTTGTGATAATAAACAACCTAACATCCATCCATCCGTCCACTGCGCGTTTGCTTGCTTGCTTATATTTAAATAAAATAGACGAATGTATAGTTCCCGGCGCGTAACCTACAACCACTGTGAACCCCATCTCAATTGCCAAGCAGTGATGGAAACAAACAGCCTGAAACAGTCCGCTGCTGGACTAAGGTTCCTTCAGGAGGCTTTTTGAAAAATCTTTACGGTTGGCAGGCGGGTTGTTGTTAGTTGTCCATTCTCACAGTAAGACACCCACTAGAAAAGTTTGGTTTATGCTTATTTAAGCGGCTATAAATAATAACTAATTAAATAAACAATTCAATACAAATATACGCAATAAATAATACTAAAGTTAAAAATGCTAAATAACACACTTGATTTTATTATGTTACACTCTAACTTTTGTATCGAATGGTAGAAGCTTTCAGGTTTCCCACCAAATTATGAAAAAAAAAGAACTCTACATTACTGGCACGGTTTTGACTGTATTTTTATTTGTCTGTCCCCATGCCTCTCTAGGTAGTTCGCTGCTCTCTAGGAAATAAAAGATATAAGTACATAATATATTATGCATGGAAAAGCAAAAAGACAAAATACTAAATGCCCAAAGAAGTAAGCAATTCCCAATATTATTGCAAGTTGCAAGTTGATCACCATTGTATATGAGAAGTTCGATAAATAAGTCCAGTAGCCATGTGATAAAATGTACGGAAATAATCGATAAATATACGTTACGCTTCATACCACATCACATCACTATTTTCAAATTCAGTAACCATTAAGTTTCTTGTTTTTTACATGCCAAATAAAGACAAATAAATGTCATACTTTATTGATATTTTGTTTTTAGTTGTAACATGAATGTCTCTATCTTTTTCTAACGTACCGTATTCAAAGATGTGTGATAGAGACTGATAGAGTTAAAGACAAACACCGTCTCCCGCTTCCCCCTACCCTCCCACCCCTTTGTGCGGCCGCATTGGTTTCGATACAAAATAGGCATGATACTCCATCTGAGCGCGTAATATTTGTCTTCCTTCATGGTTTTAGTCTTCTACTCCGCCATGAGATATAATCCAAATTTGTATGAAACCATTTTGAGTACAACTTCTATCTATAAAACGAAAAATTATTGAAATCGATTGATAAGAAGCCGAGATATTGCCAAAATAATTTACCGATCGGGTATAACGGCATCGTCAATTGAGGAGTTATTTCCTCATTACTTCAAATTTAATTATCCGATCTTAGTGAAATTTTTATGGGACCACACTGCAAGTAAACCTGGTCGATTAAAAAAAGAATTTTGAAAATCGGTTCACAATTGGCGGAGATATCTTATAACAAACACACAAAAAAAAAAAAAAAAAAACATACGCGTCGAATTGAGAACCTCCTCCTTTTTGAAGTCGGTTAAAAAAGGTTATTTCTTTGGTCAGGCTTTACGATCAACACTTCAATCCAACTTAGTAGCGTCTTCTTCAATCATCTTCAACATCTCTACCATTTCAGATAGCAGAAATAATGAAACAGTACGACACGATAAAGATTATATTACGAGTATAAAGATTATTTCTTTGGTCAGGCTTTACGATCAACACTTCAATCCAACTTAGTAGCGTCTTCTTCAATCATCTTCAACATCTCTACCATTTCAGATAGCAGAAATAATGAAACAGTACGACACGATAAAGATTATATTACGAGTATAAAGATTATTTCTTTGGTCAGGCTTTACGATCAACACTTCAATCCAGCTTAGTAGCGTCTTCTTCAATCATCTTCAACATCTCTACCATTTCAGATAGCAGAAATAATGAAACAGTACGACACGATAAAGATTATATTACGAGTATAAAGATTATTTCTTTGGTCAGGCTTTACGATCAACACTTCAATCCAGCTTAGTAGAGTCTTCTTCAATCATCTTCAACATCTCTACCATTTCAGATAGCAGAAATAATGAAGAAGTACGACACGATAGGTCAGGATCTGGTAGCGATGTGCGTGAACGACATCCTGTGCGCGGGCGCCGAGCCGTTCGCGTTCCTCGACTACATGGCGTGCGGCCGGCTGCAGGTCGACGTGGCCACTACTATAGTTAAAGGGATCGCCGATGCTTGCATACAGTCGGGGTGCGCTTTGCTGGGTGAGTTGCTGGTGAAGGCGAGGTCCTACTTGAAAACTCGTTTTTAAACCCCTTTTATAACTCTCGTATCTTACGAATCGAAATATATACCAAATAAAACAACTTACGGACAAGTTTATTATTAAGTTACTAAACCGAGTAGATTTTACTAATAATAATAATAATTAATAAAGCAAGAAAAATTATTAAAATTACCCCAAATTTTAAATTTACAACACTCAATATTTTGAGCGACACCAACATATTTTTTGTATTATTTGAGTAGCTTTAGTAATACCTAAACGACTTAACCGGCTAGTTTCTTGATCCGTTCTATATTTTTCACAAAATAATGTAAAAACCTTAAATATTCATAGGACTAGGTTTTGACCCAGTAGTTTCAGAGATAAAGTAAGATGGGATAGTAAATTAATTTTCCACCTTCAAAACTATTTGTTATAAAATTGAAAAAATATTCACCATATAATATTACAATAAATTGTTAAATAAATAAATTATATTATTATTAAAATCTCTAAAATCTTTAAATCTCTCTAAACAGGCGGCGAGACAGCCGAGATGCCATCGATGTACGAAGTGGGTAAATACGACCTCGCCGGGTTCGCAGTGGGGGTCGTGGACAACCTCAAACAACTGCCGCGCTGCAAGGAGATCAGAGCTGGGGACGTGGTGATGGCGCTGCCGTCTACTGGAGTACACAGTAATGGATACAGTCTGGTGCAGAAGATCATGAACCAGAGTGGACATAAGTGAGTCATAAACAATCTTTCTTTGTTATTATTAACACAAAACTGACCTGGTTGGGTTCCAACTTCAAACAACTGCCGCGCTCCAAGGAGATCCGAGCGGGGGATGTAGTAATGGCACTGCCTTCCACTGGAGTACACAGTAACGGATACAGTCTGGTACAGAAGATCATGAACCAGAGTGGACATAAGTGAGTAATAAACAATCTTTCTTTGTTATTATTAACACAAAATCGACTTGGTTGAGTTCCAACTTTAAACAACTGCCGCGCTGCAAGGAGATCAGAGCTGGGGACGTAGTAATGGCACTGCCGTCCACTGGGGTACACAGTAATGGCTACAGTCTGGTACAGAAGATCATGAACCAGAGTGGACATAAGTGAGTCATAAACAATCTTTCTTTGTTATTATTAACACAAAACTGACCTGGTTGGGTTCCAACCTCAAACAACTGCCGCGCTCCAAAGAGATCAGAGCTGGGGACGTTGTGATGGCACTGCCTTCCACTGGGGTACACAGTAATGGATACAGTCTGGTGCAGAAGATCATGAACCAGAGTGGACATAAGTGAGTAATAAACAATCTTTCTTTGTTATTATTAACACAAAATTGACCTGGTTGAGTTCCAACCTTAAACAACTGCCGCGCTGCAAGGAGATCCGGGCGGGGGATGTAGTAATGGCACTGCCTTCCACTGGAGTACACAGCAACGGGTATAGTCTGGTACAGAAGATCATGAACCAGAGTGGACATAAGTGAGTAATAAACAACCTTTCTTTGTTATTATTAACACAAAATTGACCTGGTTAAGTTCCAACCTTAAACAACTGCCGCGCTGCAAGGAAATCCGGGCGGGGGATGTAGTAATGGCACTGCCCTCGACTGGGGTACACAGCAACGGATACAGTCTGGTGCAGAAGATCATGAACCAGAGTGGACATAAGTGAGTAATAAACAACCTTTCTTTGTTATTATTAACACAAAATTGACCTGGTTAAGTTCCAACCTTAAACAACTGCCGCGCTGCAAGGAAATCCGGGCGGGGGATGTAGTAATGGCACTGCCCTCGACTGGGGTACACAGCAACGGATACAGTCTGGTGCAGAAGATCATGAACCAGAGTGGACATAAGTGAGTAATAAACAATCTTTCTTTGTATTATTAACACAAAATTGACCTGGTTGGGTTCCAACCTCAAACAACTGCCGCGCTCCAAGGATATCCGGGCGGGGGACGTGGCTGGACATGTTGATATTGAGAGCGCCCGTATTCCGTAGCGGTAGCGATGAATTTCGTAGTGCGAATGTCCCACCGTGTGTGCTAGCTTCTGTACCTGGAATAAGACTAGTTAAGACTCTCGACGAGTTTGGAACCCAGCGAAGAATGTTCCTTTCCCTCTCTTACACCGCTTTCCCTACTCTGCCCCTCTAACATGCCCATCTACGCGTGACGGACATAATTTTGTCGTGCGTATACTGTTATCCTACTGAAGGATATTTCAATATGGCGGATTTCTCGCAACTTTTTGACAGTTAAATGTGCGACAAACCTTTGTCATAGCACTGCATGTTACGGGGGCTGGGGCTGATGTAGTCGGACACATGTAACAATTTCAGTCTCTCAACAGATTCCACGAGAAGGCTCCGTTCAGTGAAGCAGGCAGGTCGTACGGCGAAGAGTTCCTCACTCCGACCGGGCTGTACGTGAAGCCGCTTCTTCCAGCTGTCAAGATAGGGGTGGTCAAAGGACTCGCGCACATCACTGGCGGCGGGCTGCTGGAGAACATCCCGAGGATCCTCCCGCCCGGGGTCAGGGTCACCCTGGATGCCACCAAGTTCACCATCAAACCGGTGTTTGGCTGGCTGCAGGCGAAGGGTGAGTACAAGGCAGTGGCCACTATATTGCCACCTTAATTTTAACCTTATACCCTCAAAATAAAGTCGAAAACGAATGCATTTTATAAGTTTAAGAGATATCTGAGTAGTTGATTTGCTTCTTATCTTAATTTAATTCAGTTTTTCGCGCTTTGTATTGAATTTGTTTCAACTATGTCGTCACACGGACATTGATCTCACGCGATATGACTGCACTTATGCAGGCGATTATGAACTGTACAATCCGACAAAAATAAAGTTAAAAAGTCTACAACAAATCTCACTGTTCTCATTATTTTACTAGTGTCATCTATGGAAATCTTACAAAACCGTCGTTTTTTTTTAATTTAAAGCTGTCAAAAAATCTCCCATTGCTCGAGACGTAGGTGCGTACCTCGCGGTCAGTGACACGTTGTATTTGTTTGTAGGAATGGTGTCAGACTTCGAGATGCAGCGCACATTCAACTGTGGCGTGGGCATGGTGTGCATCGTGGACCCCGTGTGCGTCATCGAGGTGCTGGAACTGGTGGAGGGGATAGCTATCATAGGCTCAGTCAGTGCGATCGGCAAGGAAGGTCAGTTGGTAAAAATGTGTACAAAAATTGTTAAAAATTAACATTTGTCGCGTAACATCTATGACGGCCTCGTAGCCTAGTTGGTAGTACGTTGCCTACGAATCACAAGGTCGCGGGTTCAAATCCCGCCCAGGGCAAACATTCGTGTGATGAGCACTTATGTTTGCCTTATGTCTGGATGTTGTATATTTATATATGTATGTATATCAGCTGTCTGACACCCATAGTACAGGCTCTGCCTAGTTTGGGGTCAGATAGCTGTGTGTGAGATATCCCACATATTTATTTGGCGCCCCGGAGCAGGCTTTCGTTTGAAGTAGTCAGACCATTTTTCGACGTCAAATCTAAAAAATACCGAGTTCCAAACTGTCCATGGTCGTTCAAAAGTGGCATTCGTCTATGGACTAGAAAAAACTCCACATCGTGGCAAGTTCGTGCAGCTTGATTCGTCGTACTTTTTCTACTCAAGCATAGGTCAAATAAAAAAAAAAATTCAGCACAAACATTAGATAATCTTAATGATAATTTTGTAATGTTTGCCTATCACTTTGACTTAAGCCTTGTTAACGCCGAGGCAACGACATGCAACAGTCATTTGCTACAAATAGAAAATACTAGCGACATGCGGCAGCCTATTTTACGCCAAGAGAACATCAAGATTGGGTGATTTACAAACTGTAAAATTTGTTAATGAATTATTTGGCATGCGACATTGTTGTATGCTGTGCTGTTGCCTCAGCGTGAAAGAGGCTCAAATCTATAGAATCCATTTATGAAATAGTTATTTATTTATTTATACATATATTATTTATTTTTTTACACGTGTTTAGGCGGCCACCAAGTGGTAGTAGAGAAGTTCAAGGAGGCGATGGCGCCCCTAGTGGCCCCCTACAGCACTGGCAGCGGCCCCCAGCGCTCCCTCTGCTACAAGGACAGCGGCGTGGACATCGAGGCCGGGGACTCACTGGTGTCACTCATCAAGCCACTGGCCAGGTAACTTGAAGGAGGCGATGGCGCCCCTAGTGGCCCCCTACAGCACTGGCAGCGGCCCCCAGCGCTCCCTCTGCTACAAGGACAGCGGCGTGGACATCGAGGCCGGGGACTCACTGGTGTCACTCATCAAGCCACTGGCCAGGTAACTTGAAGGAGGCGATGGCGCCCCTAGTGGCCCCCTACAGCACTGGCAGCGGCCCCCAGCGCTCCCTCTGCTACAAGGACAGCGGCGTGGACATCGAGGCCGGGGACTCACTGGTGTCACTCATCAAGCCACTGGCCAGGTAACTTGAAGGAGGCGATGGCGCCCCTAGTGGCCCCCTACAGCACTGGCAGCGGCCCCCAGCGCTCCCTCTGCTACAAGGACAGCGGCGTGGACATCGAGGCCGGGGACTCACTGGTGTCACTCATCAAGCCACTGGCCAGGTAACTTGAAGGAGGCGATGGCGCCCCTAGTGGCCCCCTACAGCATCACCACTAATTACAAAACGGCGGCAGGGCGCTTCTAATAAATTGTTCACTGCATACTGTGCGTCTGCTGTCGCACGCACACATTGACGTGACATTTACAAGCCAGCTCAAGCAGTTGCAAGCAGTACTAACACAGTGACAGACATAACATCAAGACATAACGTCGAAAGTGATTTGTAAAATCTTACTTCGAATAAAACATATTTAATTTCATTTCATTTCAAGGCAAGATTCATATCTTGTACGTGACTGAAAAAGACTTCAATACAAAATAATTGATTCCATTATTTAAAAAAATAAATAACATTGTATCAAAATTAATTTAAAAAAATTATTGACTGTTGCCAGGTCTACCTCTCGCTCAGGAGTGCTCGGTGGTTTGGGCGGCTTCGGAGGCTGCTTCCAACTGAAAGCTGTGGAACAAGAGTATAAGGTACCCTTAACACATTAATAATTAAGGAGCTCTTTCATACTTTATTTGGAAATCATTTAATCTCCAATACCAATCTTAGATGTTCATCACTATCACGTAAAGCCGTTGGTCCCGGCTACTATCTACGGATGTAGTCGTTATGGGAGCCATGTCGGAAGCCTAAAGCGGTTCTATAATTCCGACACCAGGGTTTGTGAGGTAGGTTAACCTCGAAACCCACTCGATAAGCAAGCATTACTATCGATTTTACTTTGATACTTTTTCAAATATGAAGACTTAAATTTCGTTTATTCACGTACACTCCTCAACACTTTAGTTAGAACGGGGCAGCACCGAAATGGATTAGTCTTTTTTTGTGTTCGGTAACATTTGGAATTCTGGATGTTATATAAAATTTTTGCATATCTAGGGTTGCCATTTCTAAAACTTGCCCCCAGGACCGAAAGCGTAAGTTCTCCGGATTTTTTTTCACATACATCTAAATGAAAAAATACATTTTACACCGTACTTGTTAAAAGAAAACATAAATTTTGGCGAATGCGACATAAGTCATAGTCGACTTCCAAGTCGAAGTACGCTGTTTTTCCGTATTTCTGAGTCACTCGCCTTCGATATGGTGTTTTGTTCAATTTACGCAGATAAAACAAAAACCGGTAGTTTCCGAAACTAAAACGGAACGTAAATCTATGGTCGCTCCCACTTTTCGGATTGTCGCTCTCGCTCATACTCCCGTGTCCATCGTATAGGCTTCTCTTTCATGTCGGGGGTGTCTGTGTGTGTATGATCCGAATGTCAATCGAGCGAGAACGTCATTGTGGGTTAGTACTATTATTTTCTTCTGTGACATAGGTTCAAATCTCAAAATTAAAATTCAGCTTGTCATACCAAGTGGCCGGTCACGTGACTGAAGTTTCCGGTAAATTCACGGTGTATAGCTACTTTTAAATTTTAAAAACTACATAAAAACAACTACGTTACGGCCTCGTAGGCTAGTTGGTAGTATGTCTGCCTACGAAGCACAAGGTCGCGGGTTGAAATCCCGCCCAGGGCAAACATTCGTGTGATGAGCAGTGTCTGGATGTTTTATATTTATACATATATACACCCATAGTACAGGCTCTGCCTAGTTTGGGGTCAGATGGCCGTGTGTAAGATGTCCCCACATATTTATTATTATCATGACAGGACCCAGTGCTCGTGCTAGCGACAGACGGCGTGGGCACGAAGCTCCGCGTGGCGCAGAAGACGAACCTACACTCCACCATCGGCATAGACCTGGTGGCGATGTGCGTGAACGACATCCTGTGCAACGGCGCCACGCCGCTGTCGTTCCTGGACTACTTCGCGTGCGGCGCGCTGGATGTGAGCGTGGCCAGGAATGTGGTGTCTGGGGTCGCCGAGGGGTGCCGGCAGGCCTCCGCCGCGCTTATTGGTGAGTGCATGGTGTTTCTGTGAGCTATGCGGACCTCTCGCGAGTCAGCTGAGGCTGAGGTCAATATTAGGTCAATATTAGGGAGCAATATTAGTATGAGATGTGTCGTAATGTCTCAACATTACAACACATCTCATACTAATATAATAAAGAGGAAAGATTTGTATTTTTGTGTGTGTGTGTGTGTGTATGTTTGTAATGAATAAACTCAAAAACGACTGAACCGATTTCAAAAATTCTTTCACTATTAAAAAACTACATTTACCCTGAGTAACATAGGCTACCTTTTACCGCAGGAAAATGCCTCATTCCCACGGGAAAAACTCTTAACGAGGGCAAAGCCGCGGCGGAAAGCTAGTGTTTTATTAAGTCATACTACGTCTTATCGCGTAAGTAGTGGTTCTGTGAGCTGTAGACTTCGCGAGTCAGTTAAAAATTAATGGGAAAAACCTGCTCACAAAGTTTCTCGTGAGTCGGTTGGTAAATGCGACCTCGCAAATTGGCAATCCCCATAACTTAGTTAATCAAAAGAACAAAATTAGACTTCACAAGAGAATCTATTTAACTAACGAACCTGTTCACAACATTTCACGAAAACGTTGGCAGGTCAAATTTCTCAACCTCAACCTAGAGAGCTAGAGAGACATATATTGACAGAATGACATACAAAAGCTTTTTTGTTGCAACGTTGGCGCTACGCGCTTACTTAGTCAAATACATTTATATAAATAATGTTCTATAAAATTTTCATATAGTTACACATGAATATCCCAATAAGATTGCAAAACGAATGTATCCATTGCTTGGTGAACAACAAGCCTGTTTTATTGAATTTCATTCACATGTATATGTCAATAAGATTACAACGGGAATTTTTAAGTCGCGTCACGTAAAAATAACGCTGGCAGTCTAGCGCGCAATAGGCGATTTGAACCTCCACCACTTTATCCAGCGTTCTTTTTACAAGACGCGAACTTTACCATCCATTGCTTGTTGTTGTTTAAGGTGGTGAGACGGCGGAGATGCCGGGCATGTACGAGCCGGGCATCTACGACATCGCGGGGTTCGCGCTCGGCGTCGTCGAGCGCTCGCACGTACTGCCCAAGATCAACGACATCACTGTCAGTTCTAACCATTCAACTACCATTGTACTAGCGTAAATACTCGTAGAAAACACACCCGCGAACAGTAACTGCACTCATCATACTAATATTATAAAGAGGAAAGATTTGTATTTTTGTGTGTATGTTTATAATGAATAAACTCAAAAACTACTGTGCCGATTTCGAAAATTCTTTCACCATTAAAAAGCTACATTCATCCTGAGTAACATACGCTATCTTTTACCGCGGGAAAATGCTTCATTCCCACAGGAAAAACTGTTAACGCGGGCGGAAAGCTAGTAATTGTATTAATTGGAGATCGCGACCTTCGTTCAGTAACAAAATCTCCAATTCGCAAATTCTCAAAATGTCCTATTCGCTACATGTCCAATTAATATTCGACAAAAAAGGTTTAAAGTTGAGCTTCTAATGCTCTATTCTACTTATTTAAACGTAAGATAATAAGTATAATTTTACTATTGACCAGGTCGGAGACATAATAATCGGTCTGCCATCTAACGGCGTCCACAGCAACGGGTACAGCCTGATCCACAAGCTGATGAAGAAGGCGGGACTCACGCTGCAGGACAAGGCGCCCTTCAGCAAGGAGGGACTCACTTTGGGTATGTTGTGTGTTGACGGCACTACTACTGGTACACAGCAATGGGTACAGTACAGTACAGTACAGTACAGCCTGATCCACAAGCTGATGAAGAAGGCGGGACTCACGCTGCAGGACAAGGCGCCCTTCAGCAAGGAGGGACTCACTTTGGGTATGTTGTGTGTTGACGGCACTACTACTGGTACACAGCAATGGGTACAGTACAGTACAGTACAGTACAGCCTGATCCACAAGCTGATGAAGAAGGCGGGACTCACGCTGCAGGACAAGGCGCCCTTCAGCAAGGAGGGACTCACTTTGGGTATGTTGTGTGTTGACGGCACTACTACTGGTACACAGCAATGGGTACAGTACAGTACAGTACAGTACAGCCTGATCCACAAGCTGATGAAGAAGGCGGGACTCACGCTGCAGGACAAGGCGCCCTTCAGCAAGGAGGGACTCACTTTGGGTATGTTGTGTGTTGACGGCACTACTACTGGTACACAGCAATGGGTACAGTACAGTACAGTACAGTACAGCCTGATCCACAAGTTGATGAAGAAAGCGGAATAAAATATGAAAAGAAGCCTAATGGTAGTACACTTGAGATTTAAAATCCAAAGTATTTTTTTCTGAATCTCGGAAATTTTTAAAGTAAATCGCGTAAGTTGTGAGACAGGTTCGTATCTTACACCGCGCTTTCCGTTCGATGTTTACCTTTCTTAGAAACTCGTAGAATACAGCTGTCTCGCTTTTTCCTCGCATTTGAAAACTTCCGGATGTGAAACGAAATTCATGCTGAGTTAGAGTTGCTTTTAGCTCATTGCAGATTTGTATTGATTAATAGTTCCGTGGTATGCAACGTCCGAATATCTTCAGCGCGTTCGTTCAGTAGGAAATGGTTATCGGAGCTGATTGGTTTTAACAGAACATTAAATAATCACATAATGATTGTGGTCCCAGGCGAGGAGCTGATAAAGCCGACGCGCATCTACGTGCGCAGCGTGGCGCCGGCGCTGGCGGGCGGGCTGGTGAAGGCGGTGGCGCACATCACCGGCGGCGGGCTGCTGGGCAACATCCCGCGCGTCATCCCGCACCACGTGCGCGCGCGCCTCGACGCGCATCTCTGGAACGTGCACGCGGTAACTGGACACACCACTTTCTTTAAACATATCTATGTAGGAGCGGAAAGGAAACTCTGCAGTATTTTCAACGGTAACCTATCACATTTTCGAAAAACTGAAAACCGAATTTCAATATTCCGTAAACGATTCATACATTTTTCAATTTCCATTGTATGACTTGACATATTTTTAAATCACCACAATAACACTTTACAGAATTATTCTTTTTCCGCACAACGTTATTCCGTTTTACGATTAATCTTTTTTACTAAATACCGTAATCTCACTTGGTCTTTTTTTAAACGCTAGAATTTTTTGTTGTGTTATTTTTATTATTCCGAAGTAACAATTATTATTTTTTATAATTACGACACATAATGTTTTTGGAGTTCGGGGCACTCCGACATCTGTCGGTTAGGTTAGAAGGGTATGGCGGGCGTGGTGGGCGAGCAAAGCGAGCCCACCTCGCCCGCCATACCCTTCTGTTAGGTTTGACATGTATGCATGCCTGCTTGTGCTTGGTTGCATGCTTGCTTGCTTGCTTGCTTGCATGCTTGCTTGCTTGCTTGCATGCATGCTTGATGGAGTACAGAATGTAAAATGGAGAAATTAAATTTGACCTTGCAATATAATGGTTCAATTTAGCTATCGCACATGTAAAAAAATGGTTAACGTTGTCATGGATTTTCGGTATACTGGTAAATAGTTTAGCGGAAATTTGAAACATCGGTGAACAAGTAAAAAGGTAAATTAAAACGCGGAAACATGATACAATGGAAAATGTTATTTCGGATAATAAATAAATTTTCTAACTGATAAATGTCAAAAAGTTAGCGGAATAACAATATTCGGAACAAAAAATATCGGAAATACAATAGGTAACCATTTTCAACACTCGTAACAGTTTATTTTATATTTTAAAAGTTTTACAAAACAAAAGTTGCACCCTATTGTCGTCCATCTTATATTCTTATCTCCTCTCCCTCTCTCGCTCACGTCCTTTCTCGCTTTCTCACATTCGTCTTCATTCGACTACACTCGCATCTTGCATCACGCTCACACAATCAATCTTACTCACTCATACTTCGTAACAGTCATATCAACACAAACACTAGGTATACATACATGCATACATCCCACATCTATTCCATACACTTGTCACACCCACGGCGCGCCGGACCCTGGGCGAGCCTACATGTGCGTTCAGGAAAACGAGGTACAGGCGAAACGTAGTTAAACACAGATTAGCACTGTTCAATTTATATTAATTACACACACACATTTATATTATCTGCACATTTCAAACTAAATATCAGTTGATATTTAGCTTTATAAAATTATGAATGAAAATGGTCAAGCTGGTTGAGGCCTGGAGAAAAAGTGAAGTATTAATTAATGAAAATTACATATGAATGACGAATGAATCCCAAAATCAAATATTTAAATTTAGACGAAAAAGAAATGGGAAATGCGATGAGAATTAAGGGGCAACGAGGTGCCTTGCATGCCACCTCGTTGCCCCTTAATTCTCATCGCTTAGTGTCAAAACACTCTACGCCGCGCCGATATTACGCAACCGAAGTTCGGCGGCTGAATTTACGTTCCGACGAATTCAGTTGATATGACGATATGACACATCATTAGCGTCGAACTTACGAATTCGGCTGATATGACGATATGACACATCATTAGCGTCGAACTTACGAATTCGGCTGATATGACGATATGACACATCATTAGCGTCGAACTTACGCGCGAATCCGCTCGACCGAAGTTCGGGTATACGCTATAACGCAATGTAATTTCGGCACTGTGTGTCGTCAGTAATAGGCTATTTGACAATGCGAAAAATAAAGTGTTAATTACTGTAATCAGTATGTAATGTAAGTTTAAAAATGGATATTTACTATGGGAAGTTGAAAATAATAATTAATTTATATAATAATGTATTTTTTTTGGCGTTTGTCACGTGACTCAAAACGCTCCTGTTTGGTCGGGTATAGGACATATGTCACTAGCCAGTAAACATCGTTTTCTACTTAAGCAACTTGTAGTAGTAGTACTAGCTAGTGACGTCACCGATGCCATTGCGACGCCATATTGTCAAAGTAGCGTTTTAGCGCGCTACTTAAATATTGAATTTTTATTTTGATATTTTTCAGGAAATATGTACCAGAATTAAAAAATACAACTATTACTGGGATCCACAAACTCTACTGAATAATAAAAAAATATATTTTAAAAACCAGTCAAATAGCCTATTTACGTTTCGACGAATTCGGCTGATATGACGATATGACACATCATTAGCATCGAACTTACGCGCGAATCCGCCCGACCGAAGTTCGGGTATACGCTATAACGCAATGTAATTTCGGCACTGCGTGTCGTCAGTAATTCAACTAGCATTGCGAGCGTAATCAGGCCGAACTTCGGTCGCGTAAATTCGGCATAGTATGTTTAGACACTTAAATTGAAGAAGATGATAGTAAAGATGTCGGCAGCATAGCTATACCACAGTAGACTCAGAACAGTAAGTTATCTCCATACCAACTGGCCGAATCGGTTTGTGAGCGCGCCGTGTAGGCACGCGCCGTCACGCAAATGCTTGCATTGAGCCCATACTGCCACCCCCCCTCTCCTTATTGTATGCTAGTGTGCCAGCGCGTGCCTACACAGCGTGCGGCGCGGACGCACACATTCAAACCAACAGCGGCACTTTTGTATGAAGATAACTTACTGGTTTTACTGTGGCTATATGTTATAATATGTGTGCAGGTGTTCGCGTGGATAGCGGACAAGGGTCTGGTGAAGGATGAGGAGATGCTGCGTACCTTTAACTGCGGCATCGGCATGGTGCTGGTGGTGTCCTTGGAACACCAAGCTGAGGTAACGTTACACTAAAATATATCACTACATAACATAGTATAAAACAAAGTCGCTTTCTCTGTCCCTATGTCTCTATGTATGCTTAAATCTTTAAAAAAACGCGACGTATTTTGATGCGGTTTTTTTTAAATAAATAGAGAGTAGAGATAGATTCAAGAGGAAGGTTTATATGTGTAATACATGCATAATATACTAAAGGATAACCCACAATACCCATTTTCCCGTGCGGAGCCGGGGCGGGTCACTAGTTTGATTTAAATAAATCTTCTTCTTTTTGAGTCGACAGCAAACTCAGACAGTCTCGGCCCAAAAACCAGCCACACGAATAGCGTCGTCAGTAGCCTTCATCAAGTCCTCCCGTGTGCAGGCGACAGGACAAGATGGGCAGCTAATGAGATGGTCCATTTTCTGGGATACCACACCTGCACTCCAAGTTGGAATCTCCTATGAAACCCCATCGGTATAAGTTATCCCTAGTCTGACCCACCTGGGTCCGGCGTGGAGATTTTCAGCTAGAATAGAATAGAATAGAATATACTTTATTGCACACTAGAAATAATACAATCAGTAAATTCACAAAAAACAAGAACGAAAGTGTACATGTAGGCGGCCTTATTGCTGAGTAGCAATTTCTACCAGATTATAACCAGGGGGGAGATTTTCAGCTATCGGGACAAATGGGTTAGGAAGGGAGACACTATTCCGCCAAAGCTCAACATTCGCCTAAATAAATGTGTTTCCAGGTGATGAACATCCTCCGCGCCCACGGCGCCATGGTGGTGGGCAGCATCCAGGCGCGGCCCCCGGGCGGCGCGCGCGTGCTCGTGGACAACTTCCCCTCCGCCCTCGACCTCACCCGCAGGATGCCGCTCATGCCCAAGAAGAGGGTCTGTCACATCTATACTATACTACCACACCACTCTAGCATGTCTTATGAACACGCGCGCGTGCTCGTGGACAACTTCCCCTCCGCCCTCGACCTCACCCGCAGGATGCCGCTCATGCCCAAGAAGAGGGTCTGTCACATCTATACTATACTACCACACCACTCTAGCATGTCTTATGAACACGCGCGCGTGCTCGTGGACAACTTCCCCTCCGCCCTCGACCTCACCCGCAGGATGCCGCTCATGCCCAAGAAGAGGGTCTGTCACATCTATACTATACTACCACACCACTCTAGCATGTCTTATGAACACGCGCGCGTGCTCGTGGACAACTTCCCCTCCGCCCTCGACCTCACCCGCAGGATGCCGCTCATGCCCAAGAAGAGGGTCTGTCACATCTATACTATACTACCACACCACTCTAGCATGTCTTATGAACACGCGCGCGTGCTCGTGGACAACTTCCCCTCCGCCCTCGACCTCACCCGCAGGATGCCGCTCATGCCCAAGAAGAGGGTCTGTCACATCTATACTATACTACCACACCACTCTAGCATGTCTTATGAACACGCGCGCGTGCTCGTGGACAACTTCCCCTCCGCCCTCGACCTCACCCGCAGGATGCCGCTCATGCCCAAGAAGAGGGTCTGTCACATCTATACTATACTACCACACCACTCTAGCATGTCTTATGAACACGCGCGCGTGCTCGTGGACAACTTCCCCTCCGCCCTCGACCTCACCCGCAGGATGCCGCTCATGCCCAAGAAGAGGGTCTGTCACATCTATACTATACTACCACACCACTCTAGCATGTCTTATGAACACGCGCGCGTGCTCGTGGACAACTTCCCCTCCGCCCTCGACCTCACCCGCAGGATGCCGCTCATGCCCAAGAAGAGGGTCTGTCACATCTATACTATACTACCACACCACTCTAGCATGTCTTATGAACACGCGCGCGTGCTCGTGGACAACTTCCCCTCCGCCCTCGACCTCACCCGCAGGATGCCGCTCATGCCCAAGAAGAGGGTCTGTCACATCTATACTATACTACCACACCACTCTAGCATGTCTTATGAACACGCGCGCGTGCTCGTGGACAACTTCCCCTCCGCCCTCGACCTCACCCGCAGGATGCCGCTCATGCCCAAGAAGAGGGTCTGTCACATCTATACTATACTACCACACCACTCTAGCATGTCTTATGAACACGCGCGCGTGCTCGTGGACAACTTCCCCTCCGCCCTCGACCTCACCCGCAGGATGCCGCTCATGCCCAAGAAGAGGGTCTGTCACATCTATACTATACTACCACACCACTCTAGCATGTCTTATGAACACGCGCGCGTGCTCGTGGACAACTTCCCCTCCGCCCTCGACCTCACCCGCAGGATGCCGCTCATGCCCAAGAAGAGGGTCTGTCACATCTATACTATACTACCACACCACTCTAGCATGTCTTATGAACACGCGCGCGTGCTCGTGGACAACTTCCCCTCCGCCCTCGACCTCACCCGCAGGATGCCGCTCATGCCCAAGAAGAGGGTCTGTCACATCTATACTATACTACCACACCACTCTAGCATGTCTTATGAACACGCGCGCGTGCTCGTGGACAACTTCCCCTCCGCCCTCGACCTCACCCGCAGGATGCCGCTCATGCCCAAGAAGAGGGTCTGTCACATCTATACTATACTACCACACCACTCTAGCATGTCTTATGAACACGCGCGCGTGCTCGTGGACAACTTCCCCTCCGCCCTCGACCTCACCCGCAGGATGCCGCTCATGCCCAAGAAGAGGGTCTGTCACATCTATACTATACTACCACACCACTCTAGCATGTCTTATGAACACGCGCGCGTGCTCGTGGACAACTTCCCCTCCGCCCTCGACCTCACCCGCAGGATGCCGCTCATGCCCAAGAAGAGGGTCTGTCACATCTATACTATACTACCACACCACTCTAGCATGTCTTATGAACACGCGCGCGTGCTCGTGGACAACTTCCCCTCCGCCCTCGACCTCACCCGCAGGATGCCGCTCATGCCCAAGAAGAGGGTCTGTCACATCTATACTATACTACCACACCACTCTAGCATGTCTTATGAACACGCGCGCGTGCTCGTGGACAACTTCCCCTCCGCCCTCGACCTCACCCGCAGGATGCCGCTCATGCCCAAGAAGAGGGTCTGTCACATCTATACTATACTACCACACCACTCTAGCATGTCTTATGAACACGCGCGCGTGCTCGTGGACAACTTCCCCTCCGCCCTCGACCTCACCCGCAGGATGCCGCTCATGCCCAAGAAGAGGGTCTGTCACATCTATACTATACTACCACACCACTCTAGCATGTCTTATGAACACGCGCGCGTGCTCGTGGACAACTTCCCCTCCGCCCTCGACCTCACCCGCAGGATGCCGCTCATGCCCAAGAAGAGGGTCTGTCACATCTATACTATACTACCACACCACTCTAGCATGTCTTATGAACACGCGCGCGTGCTCGTGGACAACTTCCCCTCCGCCCTCGACCTCACCCGCAGGATGCCGCTCATGCCCAAGAAGAGGGTCTGTCACATCTATACTATACTACCACACCACTCTAGCATGTCTTATGAACACGCGCGCGTGCTCGTGGACAACTTCCCCTCCGCCCTCGACCTCACCCGCAGGATGCCGCTCATGCCCAAGAAGAGGGTCTGTCACATCTATACTATACTAACACTCACACATGTCTTAACCTTTACCACACAAGAAAATAAGTTATAATAGTTTAAAAAACTAAAAAACACGCTTTTGGCACGCACTAAAAATTACAAAAGTGACGTGACAATTTTTTTCGTATTCCTGACCTGACAACAAACCCTTTCATTTGATACCCATATCATGAAATAGCCTGTCTTATATCTTGGACGTCCGCCATATTGGATTTAAGTCACGTGACTATTTTTTCGTATTTCTGACAGCAAACCCTTTCATTTGATACCCATATCATGGGGGTGGATTTCAAACAGCCAGTTGGGAAGGCCGCCATATTGAATTTGTAATTACGTTTCTTAGCTAGTCATGTATTGTCATCAGAACAGAGCGTGTACAAAATTTCATCCTAATCGCAGACCAGGAAGTGGATCAAATTAAGATTCCAATATTATATATTCTTACATACATTACTAGTTACTAGTGAAGAAGCTAATATAAAGCGTGTAATAATAGTACTAACTCGTACAGAAAGGACACTCACCCCCCAGCGCCACGCCCCGCACCCCGCTGGCGCCGCAGGACTGACGGGGGTGTTCAAGGGTGTTTTATATAGCATAGCGCGCTTGCGAAGCGGCTCCCACCTCTCTGATATAGCGTTTCAGTGTTTGACTTGTAATTGTTATTCAGTCGTTATTCAAAAAACAGTAGGTTGTTAAAACGCGTTTGCTGTATGGAGTGTCCGACCTGTGCCTTTACAGGGCAGTGGCCACTATATTGCCACCTTAATTTTAACATAAAGTCGAAAACGAATGCATTTTGTAAAGTTGTTTTGCCTTATAAAGGGTTAACATTAGTATCGGAGTAGATAGATATACTCGTACAATTGATGCATGTGGAAAAAAACATAACTATGGTTTGTTTCATATTAATCCGAACAAAAGGTCATTGACGCCTGCATACATTGCGCACATTTTTTCAAACGATACGATGCGGGGTGACCGTGTGGCCTTGCCAGTCATTTTGGCCTTTCATTATTTTTAATAACTTTCAAGAAAAGAAAGAGGTCAATGAACTTTTGTTCGGATTTATATGAAACAGACCATAGGTAATAATAAGAAGGCGGTAAGGTAATAAGGTAATATTTATGACTTTAAATAAAATACTTGTCAGTCTAAAATTACAGCATAATCGTAAGTTCAGCGCTACAGTTTAGCTTGTTTAGTTAGATAATGAGTGTAATCGGTGTCCTTAGGTGGCAGTGCTAGTGTCGGGCAACGGCAGCAACCTGCAGGCGCTGATAGACGCGAGCAGAGACCCCTCGCAGTGCATCTGCGCAGACATCTGCCTCGTCATCAGCAACAAGGCCGGGGCGTACGCTCTGCAGCGCGCGCGCCAAGCCAACGTGCCCACACTAGTGAGTACATTATACAGAGACCCCTCGCAGTGCATCTGAGGCAACAACATGCAACAGCATGTGTGTAAATGAGGCTTAACAGCCCATGTAGTCCCCATCGATGGGCTCGAGCCTATCCTGAATTAGGATAAACAGGCCTTAGTCGATCATATCGGCCCACCAAAACCAACCCACACGACATGCAACCCTTGAATTTCCTCACGATGTTTTCCTTCACTGTAAGAGCGTCGATTAAACGTAGGTACATGCTGAAGCTTGTACCCGGAAACTTCCGAAGGAAAGTCAACGGCTCTAGCCACATGGCCATTGACGCTTTCACCTTGGTATCTACTTGGTTTTAGCGTAAACTTGTGGGAGTGTCGTTTAGTAAATTAGAGCGCATGTCTAGCGCCATCTGTCCAGTTCAAAGCTCAAATGTTTCAATAACGATATGTTCTTGTTGAGTCGTTGACAAATCAGGTTGTTGTGGCCGTATCATCAGCTTGTTCTGATTGAGCTAACTAATATTTCAATAAAGATATTATCTTCTTGTTGAGTCGTTGACATGAGGTTGTTGTGGCCGTATCATCAGCTTGATTGATTACAGGTATTCAACCACAAGGAGTATGCGTCCCGCGAGGAGTTCGACCGGGCGATGACGGCCGCGCTCGAGGAACACAAGATCGACATCGTGTGCCTCGCCGGATACATGAGGATCTTGTCCGGGGAGTTCGTGCAAAAGTAAGTTTTATTACATTGATTTACATATAAATGTATACCATAATAAAACTGAAGAATCGGCGTATCTGTAGGTACAAAAAACTGGTGATAAACGGAGTGTAGCTGAACACAAAAATACAAGTTTTGAAATTTTTTTTGTCTATCTGTCTGTTTGTACACTCTAATCTTTGGAACTGTTGGACCGATTTAAATGAAACTGCATGGTGGTACCTTATATCGGGGACACTTTTTGCCGTTGAATAAGTTGTATTACACGGGATTTCCTATTGACACTCACACCGCTCTGCTGCATGCGTCTGAACGGCCTTCTGTTGCGTGGTGGCAGCTAATTAATCATGATTGTTATGAAAGAAAACAAACGTGAGAGCTTTAAAACGTTTGTTTTTTTATGGTAATACGGATTATGTTTATGGGTGTATCTTGGTCGGTGGCCAAGTGGTTAGGGCCGTTGACTTCCATTCGGGAGTTCGCGGGTTCGAATCTCGGCACGTACCAATGTGATTTCGATTTTCGAATTCATTTGTACGTTTATTCGATGCCCTTACGGTGAATGAAACATCGTGAGGAAACCTGCACACACTTGCGAAGTAATTCAAGCAAGGGTTGTGCCGGCTCTACATTCTCTACAAAACCCGAGAGCCGAAAGGGACGCAGTTATGCGTTAGAATGAGATGCAAATACACCGCGCTTACTCTTGCGCATAACTGCGTCCCTTTCGACTCTCGGGTTTTGTCGAGAATGTAGAACCGGCTTTGTGTGTTCGTGACCAACCCGCACTGGGCCAGCGTGGCCTATTAACCCTGATTTCAGGGTAGTAGGCTCGAGCCCCTCGGTGGGGACATAATATGAGCTGCTAATGTGTATGTATGTGTGTGTGTGTGTAGGTGGAAGGGGCGGCTGTTGAACATCCACCCGTCGCTGCTGCCGCGGCACCCCGGCCTGCGCGCGCAGCACCAGTGCCTGGCCAGCGGGGACAAGGAGAGCGGCTGCACCGTGCACATAGTAGACGTGAGCACCAGCACATTATGTGTGTGTGTGTGTGTGTGTGTGTGTGTGTGTGTGTGTAGGTGGAAGGGGCGGCTGTTGAACATCCACCCGTCGCTGCTGCCGCGGCACCCCGGCCTGCGCGCGCAGCACCAGTGCCTGGCCAGCGGGGACAAGGAGAGCGGCTGCACCGTGCACATAGTAGACGTGAGCACCAGCACATTATGTGTGTGTGTGTGTGTGTGTGTGTGTGTGTGTGTGTGTGTAGGTGGAAGGGGCGGCTGTTGAACATCCACCCGTCGCTGCTGCCGCGGCACCCCGGCCTGCGCGCGCAGCACCAGTGCCTGGCCAGCGGGGACAAGGAGAGCGGCTGCACCGTGCACATAGTAGACGTGAGCACCAGCACATTATGTGTGTGTGTGTGTGTGTGTGTGTGTGTGTAGGTGGAAGGGGCGGCTGTTGAACATCCACCCGTCGCTGCTGCCGCGGCACCCCGGCCTGCGCGCGCAGCACCAGTGCCTGGCCAGCGGGGACAAGGAGAGCGGCTGCACCGTGCACATAGTAGACGTGAGCACCAGCACATTATGTGTGTGTGTGTGTGTGTGTGTGTGTGTGTGTGTGTGTAGGTGGAAGGGGCGGCTGTTGAACATCCACCCGTCGCTGCTGCCGCGGCACCCCGGCCTGCGCGCGCAGCACCAGTGCCTGGCCAGCGGGGACAAGGAGAGCGGCTGCACCGTGCACATAGTAGACGTGAGCACCAGCACATTATGTGTGTGTGTGTGTGTGTGTGTGTGTGTGTGTATGTTTGTAATGAATAAACTCAAAAACCACCGACCCGATTTCAAAAATTCCTTTCACCTTTAAAAAGCTACATTCACCCTGAGTAACATATAGGCTACCTTTTACCGCGGGAAAATGCCTCATTCCCACGGGAAAAACTGTTAACGCTGGCGGAAAGCTAGTATTATGTATAATAACAGCGATTAACTGCCTCTGTGGTCCAGTGGTCAAATACACCCCTCACGTTACAGAGGTTCTGGGATCCGTCGAACAAATATCACTTTGTGAGACTTTCCTTAGTTTGGTTAAGACTTTGCAGGCTATCACCTGATTGTCCGAAAAAAAAGATGATTCCGTGCTTCGGCGATCCCGGCTACTACGAGTATCTACGGATGTAGTCGTTCGATGAGCCATGTCTTGTGCCATAGGCGGCTCAGTGATTCTGACACCAGGGTTTGTGAGGTAGGTTGACCTCGAAACCTACACGATAAATGAAGTGATTATGTATATTAAAGAAAGTCTTCTATGCTGTATACAGTGTATGGTCATTTTGAAAGTTCAGAGATGCTTTTTTTAACAGATACGTTTTAAAGAGTAAACGTTTATAGAAGTTGGAAATGCAGTTCACGAAAGTCCCGGTATATTATGAATTTATGACATACACAATAAACCTAGCACACAAGTTGCAGTGCCTTCCCAACGCACCAACCATTACTGCAACTCTCCGCTCGTCCTTGCACTCAGTCAGCTGAACACTCTCCTAGATATGTCGCCACATATTGACATCTTCCACGACTCACTAGCAAAACTTTCTAAAGAATGCCTTGTATTTGCTGAAGGAAGGTAACAATTTGTTAAAATCTGTCAGTTGTTTGTTTTTATTTTCTGTTGTATGGTTTAGTTTCTGTTGTATGTTTTAGGTTTTATTCTGTTCTGTTTGTACATACCTATTATTAGTTTTAATTCTGTTCTGTTTGTACATACCTATTATTTTAAGATTACAGTGACTTTGGCTATTGTATGCTGTTATACTGTAAATGTTTTTTTCCATAAATAAATAAATAAATAAAAAGTTTATTTGCTAAATGCTTTACGCAATTAAGGCGTGACTAGACGACTGGCGCGCCGAGCCGCGTGGTTGGCAAATAGCAACGCAAGTATTTTAGTAGGTACTATCAGCAAAGTTGCCGCTAACCCACCTTAAGGGTTAAATATTGTGTGCAGTGGCTCGAGATAAAGTATGCTATACCCCACCTTGTTGTTTTTTTTCCGTCATAAACGTTATATTAACAGCACTAACACACATTTTCACGGGTTTTCTCCACGATTTCGTCGAAAATCTAAGAATGTTATATTGACATACTCAACTATAAACATTCTTTTGTGAGTCATCATTTCTTCAGAAATATACTTCAAAAATCATCTAATTGGTAAATCAAACAAAAAGGCGGGGCTAGAGAAGATCGTCGCGTGCAAGGGAAATATTTTTAAACTGGGCTAGCGGGAACTTTGCTGATAGTACATACATGTGTCCGTCCCTACATGGATTTGTGTGATATTTCCAGGAGGGCATGGACACAGGCCCGATAATCCTGCAGGAGCGCGTGCCGGTCCACAAAGACGACACGGTGGAGTCCCTCAGCGCGCGCATACACGCGGCGGAGCACCGCGCCTTCCCCAGGGCTCTGCGCTACCTCGCCACGGGCCGCGTGCGCCTCAACGCGCAAGGCAAGCTCATGTGGTCCACATAATACGCTAGGCAGTGATACCACTCGTGTTACAACCACCTAATACTGCATTACAACAAGTTATCTTCATACAAACGTGCCGCTTTCGGTTTGAATGTGTGCGTCCGCGCCGCGCGCAGTGTAGGCACGCGCTCTCACGCACACACTAGCATACAATAAGGGGGAATCATCATCATCATGTCGTTTGGCAGCTACCGCAATGGATCCTATATAGAAATTCTTAGGTTTTTCAACCACTCCTCGGCGGCCGGGGTGAGGCAATGCAGCTCGGTAATGCCACCAGAAAATGAGTAGAGTGGACAGTCGTTCACAATGTGGGCCAGAGTCTGGTCGGATTCCCCACACTCGCAGGCTGGCGACACTCTGAGCCCCCATTTGTGCAGATGGAAGGAAGGATGAAGAGGAAGAAGATGGAAAGAAGAAAGGAAGAGGGAATAAGGGGGCGGCAGTATGAGCTAAATGCAAGCGTGTACGTGACGGCGCGTGCCTACACGGCGCGCTCATATTCAAACCGATGCGGCCAGTTTGTATGGAGATAACTTACTGTTCTGAGTCTACTGTGTTAATACTGACATTACAACCTGTTAAAGCCCGACCAAAGAATTAAGAAACCTCGCCATATTACGGAATTTCAATGGAACTAATTTTATAAGCAAATTTGTTGCCATAATCGTAAAAACATACAAGTGGCGCCCCCAGAGCAGGTTTCTTATTTCTTTGGTCAGGCTTTACACTGATTTTATTTTTGCTATATTTTAACTTTTAAGAAGCAACACTGCGGGACAGAATCCGAATTTATATGCAGACTGTAACATATAGATCGCGCTCGCTTTCATGGGACAGACAGCATATTAACTCCGAATCCATCCCGCAAACCGCTCTCCTCTGTGGGTACTCGCCTTTACTTTATCACACAAAGATCATCATACAAATACAAAAAAAACAGAAAGTTTTTATTAAATAAGAGTTACACGGTTTAAACAAGTTGTTAAAAGTTTCATTTAACTAACTATTTGCATGTGTCAAAACTAGAAATTGTGATTGTAAGAAACCTAGTTTCATTCCCTTTAGGCTTTATAATAAATACTAGTAAGTTCATTTTAAAATGTTTATAAGCATAATAAATAATAACTAATAGTTAAGTGTGAATTAAGTGCCAAAACAAAGTGCCTTAGCTTGTACAAAATACATCGTTCTTACGATTTATTTATCGTAAACTAAACGAAGTAAAACGACATTCCAATTGATTTATTACTTGTAATAAACATTCCTGAGTGCTTTGTTTATGTTTATAAATAAAGTACTTTTTAGAGGACCAAAAACCTGTTACTGAAAATGTGCTTTTCAAAATGCCCAATATTTTTGTCCTTTTTCTTTTTAGGCTACAGTCTCGAATAATTATACAAGATCTATTATTGCATATCTAGTTGATTATTATTAAGTGTAAATGTTTAAGACTTATCATGTAAAATTTTTAATATGAGAGAAAAAGCTAATCTTTGATTGTCATTTATATGTTGTTAGTAAGTTTTTATAGCATTTATCGAAACTTTTTGTTAAGCTTAATATGTTTTACAATGAAGTTGATTTAAGAAATAAAAGCCTTTTATAAAATTAACAACAGATTTTATTTGTATTATACTTTGACTATAATTTTATCACAGGTATTTGGGTTCTATATCTATTATATTATCACCTATAATTTATTATATAAATAAACAAATAATTAGCTATCTACAATTTTCTATTTCTATCTTCAAATTCGTTTTTAAATTTCTTACCAATAGAAAATAAATCGGACATAACTTTGAATAGCAAACTTAAAAAATCGTTAGCTAAATTTACACTCCGATATACTTGTTTTTCTTTTTCGTTGACTTTACGTTTAATTTCATCTAAACATTCGGAAGCGTGAGGTCCGGTCTTCAACACTTCATCACACATATCATCAAAACTTACATGGAACTTTTGCTTAGCTAGCAAAGGTACTATTAGGTTAAACTTATTGATTTTCATATTGATAGAGCTGGCTAGATCGCGGTTGCTTTGGCATATTCTCTTCCACTTCTCTTGTTCGTCCTCAGTTAAGGGGTAGGGGCCGAGCACCATTCTGTCCTTCTTTATCTCTTCTTTGAGCAACTCTATGTCCGTCTCTATTTCTCTACTCATCGTTATCCATTCGGGAGTGAAGCCGTTATTTATAAGAACCTTAAAAATGAGAAACAGATTTAGAAGTTAAGACTTGTAAGCATTTTTAAAACCCAAGCAGTAATATGTTAATTGATATTACTAAAGCCATTATACAAAATATTTCTAATTCTATTCGGAACACAATTTCAAAAAGAACATTAAAAAAATAGAAAATTAAAAAAGTCCCTTCCTCAAAAGGATCTTTTTATCAAACAAACTTTTGCGTATGTTATTGTCATATTTATTTTCTTTTATAGTCTCACCTCGTTTAGTTTATGTGTCGTGAAGTCCACATATGGGTTCCTGTTCTGGTCTTTGAGAGGCCTCCCCTTCCCGCTCAAGTTCTCGAACTCTCCTTTGGACATCGACTCTTGGATGAGATCCTCGACTAGTCTGTCAAAGCCATATTTTGTCTTGATGTCGTGTTTGTTCGGATAACCTTGACCTTTCTGCATGAGTGCACCTGAAAAAATTACTTGTATTTTGATGGCGGAATTTGGATGAAGAACAAAATATCAACAATTTTCCGAATTTTTTATTTAGTCAAGAGCCGGTTAAGCTAACTCTGCAACTCTTTGGACTTTCGCAACATTCTTATTTCCGTTAAATACGGAACAGCTTGACCTTGGCTTGATGCTTGTCTGTGTGGTATCTCCCCACAAACGATGGCTCACCTACTGACCTGCCCAGCGTGCACCAACACCTGCACACGCGAAGACCTTTACAATGCCACGGAAATTTAGTCGCCGTATCGACACGAAAGAAGAAGCTTGACCTTAAGGTGGTTGGTTTGAGTGGTTTGTCGTTTTTAGGACTTATTCTGGAAAATGGGACCCAGTCAAGTGATACCTGCATACATCTAAATGTGCTGAGTTAGTACTCGTAGTATAGGTACAGAATTAACAACAGATTGGTCAGGGCCGGATCGTAATGGATTCTTCTTCCAGCTAGCTACGTAGGTAGGTACGTATCGACATCGCGCGGCGGGTTAAATGCTACCTACGCAGCAATCTCATTCACATGCATATAAGAATTGATAAATAAAGATGATAACAAGAATGAATGTTATTCAAAATGGTGCAGGATTTTTTATTATGATCTGTGGGAAATGGATTGGGCGAGAGATAGTCGCAAAGATCACTGCGAGCCGAAAGGACCGGTATCGAGATGTGGCCATTGGCATACCATCGCTTCGCTGTTCGCGCTGCCACTATTTACGCAGTCGCTAGAAGCTGTGGCGAGGCCCTTATTACCTTCAGTGGCCACAAACAGATTTTGAAGAAAGCGTAGGCGCGGTTATTACCTTCAGTGGCCACAGACTTGGCCAGGCGGTGTTCCATGACGTTTTCCGCGGCTTGCTGCGCGCGCGCCGCCTGCCATTGCTTCTGCCGCTGGAAGGGGGTGCCGCTGCCCACGCCCTCGTAGCTCAGGTACTGCCGGTGTTGCGGGGCTGTGTGCTGTGTACAAAGCTAAGTATAGTATGTATGTAACCACATAGTAGTAACTGTTTGATATTCTGAGCAACAATCAATTTTATTGGATAAAAAATTCAAACCTGTTTCCAAAAATACTCAAAAATCTGTTGAGAAATGCAACCTGCAGAAGAGAATGTAAAAATACGATATTGCACACATGATAAAATAAATAAAGTTACAAATTTCTAATGTAAGGCAGAAATGCAAATAAGTACTCTCTCTGCAGAGTAGCAAGTCAAACTTACTTTAATGTCAAACACAACCCTGTCCACTTCGGTCTTACTGCTCTGCCCGGTGATATGTTTTGTGAGCGTTCTGAAGGCATTCTCTATAGAGACAAACTTGTCGATGCTGGCCTGGGGGGAACCGGAGTCTGGATGGTACTTCTTGGCAAGTTTCAGGAAAGCTTCTCGCACTTCATCCTGGTCCGAATCTAAGGGAAGGTTCAGTATTCTGTAGCATGCCTAAAAACAATATTACAAAAAATAATTTAAAAAGGCTACCACAATATACTTGTAGAGAAATTGGCAGACTTCAAATATATTGTGCTTTGTTTTATACACGCTAGCACAGCAATCATAAGTTTCTAGTACCTATTTGATTTACTTATGCAATCAACAGTCTCTGTTAAGTGGTTACAAGTGTTACCAGACGAACCTCAATTTTTTTTGCTTATCTAGATTTATTACAGTGCTTTTCAATCTAGAACGATACACTTACCACGATGTCGCGATTTGGGACTTGATTACAAAGGTTTCTACACAAAAATACAATAACACTGGGACACTTGGAATTCAGGGAACGAAAATTTGAGAAAACTGCAATAGATTTATCCATTTTGAGGAATAACTTTTACATTTATACAATGTATGTCTTTCACCTTATTTCTAGTAAGATCAAAATAGGAAAATTTTCATATCATGAATTTTTGGGAAGGAAAATAAAAAGAAAATGCAAAACAAAATTATGTGTAGGCATGTGGCATGTATGACAAATGTCAAACAAACGTCCGTCACCATGCAAAGGCAAAGGACTATAAAAGTATAGGGTCTTTTTGTTAGTATGGAATTTTAATTTCTTTAAATAAATTAATTAAAGATGGATTAATTTCAGTTGTTTGTTCTATTAAAGTATAAAATAGAATTTATTAGAAATAGATAGAATAGAAGGAATTAACAGGAATCTAAATAAAAACCAATTAAATACAAAACAAACAAACAGTTGAGCTGAGATATTCCGTGAAAAGAAACGAACGACGAACGCAAAAAAAACCAGCAGAACTTTCATATAAATATCAGCTGATTTTGTTTGATTGTTTGGTTGGTTATTTGTTTGTATCGCATTTTTATCATTTTTAAACTCTTCAAGATCTATTCTGCACTAACTACAGCTTTGTAGTAGTATACTAAACAAATGGAAGAAGAATCCGTAGCTGCCATAAGAGAAACCAGCCGTAATTCATTGCAATTGAATCGCCGATTTCTTAGGAACGAGGAAGCGGATAACAGGCGTAATGTTGTAAATATAAGGTACCTAAAAACGCTTAAATTTATATAATTGCATACTCTAATTATCGCTTGAAGGTTTCACAGGTTTTTGGACAAGTAATTTATAATCGTAACTTTGAGGTTATGTTACTTCGAACTACGGTTGGCCTGCGTTGCCCTCTATGTGCCCCTAGAGCAGGTTATTTTCTTTGGTCAAGCTTCTTAAATATAATATAAAATTATAAGTTAATAATTTAAGATTTAAGCAAGGGAATTTTTAAATAATGACGATACTTCTTTCTTAGAGGTCAACTATTTTTCAAAGCCAATGTCCTTTTTTTTCATTTACCTTTTTTCAATAGCAGTATAACATCACAGACAATAGAAGAGATTGCAAACCGGCTGAAGACCAAATCACCAATCTCTGTAACTGAACTGAAAACCCTGAAGAATGGCCTCATGGAAGATTCTAAATGTACAGAGATTATGCTTAACACACATGGAGCATTGAGAGGCCTAGTTAGAGAACTTACCGGTAGGTACTTGTTATTTTGTCATAAGCTCATTCAGTCCAGCATTGTTAGTTTGTTCCATAAAATTAAGACTTTTTCCCATAACAAAATAAACCACCTCAATACTATATAATATATGTCTGCAATATATTATTGCAATAAATTCTGAGATGATGATGATGATGATGAAATTCTGGAATAGTACCCATTTGTGGACTGTATTTCTTGTTATTAGACTAGCTAGATAGTGTATTAAGAGTATCTTCTATTTTATTCTGAAATGTAGCAAATTGACAGAGTAATTTTCAGATTTTTTTTAACAGATTTACACAATTTAGTGCATGTCTGAGCATTGAGTTCTAGGTTCAGTCTCTTCTTACCTTGCGGCGCATCGCTTTATCTGAAAATAGTATTATCTGTGCAAGGTTTATTCTCATTAAGGTTCTTTCGACGAACTGAGCTATCGTAAAACAATGTCTTGGCTGAAAAAAGTCATTTCTGCCGTAGATCGGCGGACAGCAAACTTCTATGTACGATTGTATCAATCAAATTATAATTAATTTACAGTAATATGTATATTTACAGTTCAGTACTCAATTACTGTAGTGTCTTAAATGATATTCAATTTGAATGTGTTTCAGGAAGTGATGTGAGGAAGCAGTGTGTGGCTGCAGGCTGTTTCTGTAACCTCAGTTTGGGAGATTCCAAAACAGGCACCACAATAGCCAAAGCTGCCGGCACATACTTGGTAACTGCTCTGGATAGCTTCACTGGGGAACTTGCTGTAAGTATAGAAGCTCTTTACCATTGGTCCTTTTATGGATAGTTTAAAGTTCGGTAGATTTATAAATATAATGTCCTTTAATGTAGTCTTTCTCTGTCAGCAGAGATTCTTCCCCCTCCTTTCCTACTTTGGGCAGCTGTTAGGTCCTTAACTTGCTTACTTACTTATCAAGCGAGTAAGCCTGACTAAAGCCGCGTAACTACAGACAGATGCGGAAAAGAGCCAGCTGCGGGAGGAAGGATATCCGATTATATGCAAACTCTCCCATAGAAACGGGGCTTAATCTCTTGTTACGAACTGCATATAAAATCGGATATCTTCCCGCAGCCTGCAGCCTTTTCCGTTTCTGTTTAAACTTACGAAGTTACGAATACTTATCTTCTTTTGCTCTTTTGGTGGGATTTGGCCTGACGTGGTCGCGAGTCGCGATCGCGAGTGACTGAAGTAAGCGATATAAAGTACAACTATTTATTTTACGACTTCACTCTGTCCAGTCGCAATTCTGTCCAACTGAGAATATGTCCAGTTGCGAATCTGTCTATTGCGTGCAGGTATATTCACCTACGCTCTTTTATTCCTGTTTGTTTACTACCAACGGTTAGATTCAACAAATATTAAAGAAAATAATAAACTGATTCAATAATCATCATCATTAATAGCCTGCGGCAGTCCACTGCTGGACATAGGCCTCTCCCAAGGCGCGCCACGCCATTTGGCGCTCACTTCGGCCGCACGCATCTACAATTACACACGCGTATCAATTTTCTTTTTTATTGTTTTAAAGTTACATTTGGGTCGATATTTTCATACATTTCCAACAGAACGCGGTACCTATCGTATCATAGGTATATCGATTAAATTGTTTTGTTTTGTTTTGTTTTTTTTTTTGTTGATTAAATTGTTTTGTTTGTTTTGGTTTAATTTTTTCAGTTAGGTTTATTATTTTATTGTTTGTTTTTACCTAACTGAAAAAGTGTCCAACAAATTGTGTAGTCTAATCGCGGCTGAAGAAATGCTGTGTAGTATTCCGTACCGTCAGCACATATTACTTTATCATAACATTACCTGCGTGCGACAGCATTACGTGAGTTAGATAGCACACAAAAAAAGTGTTTTTGTTTTTATTTTTCACTAACTGACCCGAAAGAAGTTGATTTTCTTCCAGAATTTAGTTAGTTAGTTTATCGGGCTAATTTTCCGCAACTCGACGTCAGGCGCGCCTATTTTGCGTGTTTCTTCCAGAATAGCTAATGTGTGATGTGTACGTGTACTGATTACAATACTCGCGTAATGTGTGATATTACATTACCTTTTAGGGTGATATTACTTTTGTGATATCATACGCATTACCTACACATCTCTACTGCAGAACCCGCTTACTCTAGCGATTATCGGTTCTGCTTACAACTTATTTCCCACTTGCAGGTGAGTTGCGCGTGGGCCGTGGGCAACCTAGCCGGGTCGGGGGCTAGGGCCAGCGAGCTACTGGTGGCGCAAGGAGCGCTGGCCAAGCTGGGCGCTCTCCTCACCGCCACCAGTGAAGAGTTGAAGGACGCTGCTTTGTACGCTCTAGGCCACTTCGCTTACCATTTGAAGGATGACTTGAGGTTAATATAACTTAACTAGCTTTCCACCAGCTTTCGGCCGCGACTTCGCCCGCGTTAACTGTTTTTCCCGTGGGAATGAGGTACTTTTCCGCGGTAAAAAGTAACCTATGTCCTTTTCCTTTTAATCAAAATCAGTTCAGTGGCTTTGGCGTGAAAACGTAACAAAAGACTGACAGTCAGAGTTACTTTCGCATTTATAATTTTTTCGCAAAAATATTTTTTGCTCACATAGCCAGTAGCCACATGCCTGCTACAATGACTTACGTGCTACATGTCCTTGCCTTCTTATTGGAAAATGACAGAAAATATGCTAGTCCAGTAGTATGTGGACTTTAAAAAGTTCGTAACTATCATAAAAATAAAAATGGTTTGAAATGCAACATTAATTTATGTCGCACTTCATTGTATATATTTTATGGCCAAGAAGTCAAGAGGAGAACAGTAAATGTTAACCATTTCTAGTGCTATAGCACAGAAGAAAATAATAGTACTAACCCGTACAGAAAGGACACACCCCCCCAGTTCCCCGCCCGATATAGCGCCCCACGCCCCGCACCCCGCAGGCGCCGCGGGGGTGTTCTGGGATGTTTTATATAGCGCGTCAGTGTTTGACTTGTAGTTGGTATTCAGTTGTTATTCAAAAAGAAGTAGGTTGTCAAAATGCGTTTTCTGTATGGAGTGACCGCCCAGTGGCTATACGTAGGTTTTTTTCTAACCATTACAATATTACTACTTTGCAGTGCCGAACACCTGCAAATGATAACAGAAGCTCTTTCGAAGTCGGATATTAGCGTATCTTCGTGCCAACTCCTCTTCACACTTTCCTGCCACAGTGGTTTTTCTGGAGTACCTGATGACTACCTACAAAAACTATTAACGGATTTATCGATAAGTATGCAGTCTCACTTAAATCTATGTCATAATACTTGTAGTAATGAATGTAAGTTGTTATACTTAATAAGAATCCTAGCAAATATTCAAGTAAACGATAGGATTTATAACATTTTTATAGAATGTTTTTCTCAATTAGTGGAAGGGTTTAAGAAGTTGTTGTCAATAGATGATGCAATATCGCGTTCTGTTTTATGGCTGTTAGGAAATTTGTACAATTTCAATAGTGGAAATGTCTTTTTTAATGCATTACTTACCTGATTAAAGATGCTTCATCTATATTTTTTCTTTTTTTTTAAATACGCGAAGTCCTCTAGTAAAGTTAGCGGCTCTTAGACCAACCCAAACGGAAAGCGAAGTTATGGAATCAAGTCGTACGAGTTATATAACTCAGAATAATGATATGTTTTCAAGAACCGACAGCAACTGCGATCCCCAATCATACAAAAAATAAGAAGATTGAAATTGAAACTGCCTTGGTAATTCGCAATAAATATATTATCATATCAATAATTACAATAGTATTTCATAATAATTCATAATAATAGTTTTTAGTTAATAGATAATGGATAAGGCTACATAGCATTGACACGTCACCCACAAACTTAGGTTATAGGCTGGAACTACACTTATCTCCAGAATTATTCCTTGCATAGCAGAATGTACAAGTCGCAAAATGAACACAATGGTATGCCATTCAAATCCCTGCAAAGCCATAATACATTATTGTTAACTTATCAACATATCTTTTTCTATTGCGTCAATTAGTAGTTACCTACATTCAATCTAATTTGAAAAACACATCTGTACTAAATTCCTTGTGTTGCAATTTGTACTACTCATTTTGCAGCAATTTTTTTGTTTGCTATTCGATAGCAAATATTTTAATTTCTAAATTAGTTTCAATTTGTTTTATATAATAGGTTAAAACAATATAATGTTCGAAGATTTGCTCCATTCACAAAATAATCTAAAAAAAAACAACCCTGTCTCTTCTCCTCTCCTTTTCTGCACTTTCGGGTTCTCCTCTTATCTCAGATCGTCGCTCTTGCTTTCGCTTCCTAGTAGTAGTATAGGCTTCTCTTTTATACCTTTATCGAAGCACCTTGGCCTAAATATGGAGCGGGCTTTTTTGATCGACAAGTGTAGTTCCTTCCTCTTAACGGTAACTACTGGTGGCAGTTTTCAATAACATTGGAATGGTAATATCACTTACTCCTTAACAAATCGCGAAAAGGATAACTTTAGGATCTAATATATCAGTCGCTAAGTCGATTTTATACGAAAACATGAGGATGATTATAATGGTTCCTGTCTTTGGAAAATATCGACATATTTCAGGACATTTGTTCTAGATAGGCGTTCGATAATTTAAATATCAAAATTTTTATTGAAACTGAAAACTTTTAAACACCAATTTCTTATTTTTTCTGTACTATTATATCACATTGAAATAAATACTGCAGACAAAAAAACAGATCGTCATCGGATATGGCATCTTAAAACTAAATACACAGTGCAATATTGTAAAACATCAATAGTGCATTGCTTCATAAACCATACTAATATAGGTAAAAAAAGCCTAACCAGAAAAATAAAAAACCTGCTCTGAGGGCCCACATGTATATTTTTTATGTTTATGGCAACAATTTCCATTACAAAATTAGTTCTCTTGAAATTCCGCAATATGGCGAGGTTTTTTATTTTTGTGGTCGGGTGTTACAAGAACATAACGTAGTCGATGAAAAAAGAAAATGGTTTAAATTTGACTCTAACTAAACGAACAATGAACATCAAATTGTAAATTATAATATAACTTTGTGTAATATACTAATAGGTTTGATAAAAAACGCGCTGCACGAAATTGTCCAAAGACTCGTCGACTCGTCTAAGTTTGTGAGGGGCGATGGTTGTGTGTGTGTGTATATAATGTGGTTACGTGTGGTCGGGCGCGTGTTTCCGGTGGTGATGGCGTCTGGGCCTCGACCTGCCTGCGCCGGTCACATCCAACCCTTGCGCCACGACCGCTGCACAGATAAAACAAAATTGACACATTTAAAACCTGTATAACCGAACGCTACGTAAACGCTGTCTTAAAATATCTCGAAACCGAATGCGGACTTTTCGTAAAATGGCAATTTATTGAAGCCATGGATCAATATACTCGAGAGGACAGTCAATTCTACTACAATGCGTGTTAGTAATTAATTAGTACTAAAAAAAGATAGATGTCACTACCATTCACAAATTAACTACCATTGTGAAATCATGTGAAATTAAAAATTTTATGGTGTCTCAACATGATATAAAAAATACTCTTAGTTCCTGTTTAACCTTTTAACCGCCATGGTCTGAAATATAAGACTTACCAAATCGAGCTCACAATGCCGCCGTCTCATAAATAAGACTTATGTTTTGACTGATTGATATCGATTTTGTTTTTATGGCTGGCGGCGGTGGGAGCAAGTTCTTAGAAATTTTTGCTTGGCGGTTAAAAGGTTAATATAAAAAAGAACACAATTATAGCCATTTACTAGTGCATCACTATCACTACATAGTATAAAACAAAGTCGCTTTTTCTGTCCCTATGTCCCTATGTCCCTATGTATGCTTAAATCTTTAAAACTACGCAACGGATTTTGATGTGGTTTTATTTATTAGATAGAGTGTTTCAAGAGGAAGGTTTATATGTATAATACATGCATAATATACTTAAGGATAACCCACAATAACCATTTTCCCGTGCGGAGCCGGGGCGGGTCGCGGGTAGTTTTTAATATAATCTTGGACGGAGAGCTAGGCGCCCGTCTAAGTAGTTTTAATACGGACGGGATTTGAGCTTTTTCCGAAGCACGTTTTTTTCTAGGGCATTGACAGTTGTTTCAAGTATATTGGTCCATGTTGAAGCTTAAAAACTTATCTCATAGCTTTCTCTAGTTTAAAAACTGGTTCCTGGATGGGAAAATTTTTAACCGCAATATGGATATATTGAGGTTAATAATAAAAGAAACAGTCAAAGCTAATATACTCTTTAAACATAATTAAACCCAATTAGATAAACAATAATAATTTTCTCTGTAAAATGTACAGTAGCCAGCACATGCGGCTGGACATAATGACCTTGGGAGCGTCTTTATCCTGTAGTAGTAGGAGCGAAAATCGTGGTGCGAATGTCCAGCCGCATGTGCTGCCTACTGTACATAGATCTATCTACGTTTTAGTATTTTCAGACTCATGTTACATAAGCAGTTAGGTCAATTGCCACAACAAAATATTGACTAAAAAGTATAAAAAGCACCATGTACTGTAAAGGCTTTGCCTCATTTGATTAACAGAAATACGAGGACACAGCAGTTGCATCACTACTTTTATAATAATTATTAATAATACATTTATTTCTTTGGGGGAGGCCTTTGTCCAGCAGGACGTCTTTCGGCTGAAATGGTGATACATTTATTAGTCGAGTTACAGTATTAAAAATCCCTGAGACTATCAGCCAGCACTCTGTGTTAACTTGTTAAACTATTTATTGACATACTTTTCGTTTTTGTTATTTTCAATTGGAATTATTTCGGCAGAGTTTCGTCCAAATATTTCGCTTTTCGTGATCATGTTAATTCATAGCTTGTACTACTTAGCAGTGGATAGCACGTTTATGTTTTTTACGTTGGCCGCATAAAGATAAAAGAAAAAAAATGCCGTTTCTCTTTGCATAATTTTACAAACATTAGCACGCATTAGTTAGTAAATACCACAAAAACCACGATGTTATTCGGAAAACCCAAACCAGTAATTTTTATTCTCACCCTTATCATTGGAAATAATTTTAGCGATCACAACTTTCAACTCTGGGTACATTGCTGTTGTGGTCTTTATTCGTTTGACCGTACTCGGACTGCTCGAATGAGCATGGTCTAAACGGTGCACTGAAAGTTAAAAAAGCTGTTGAAAATGAGGATTCTACGTCACGATTTTTACTTGTCAATTTCTTAAAGCTTCATTAGTGCTCGTCAAGCAGTTTCGAAGCGAAGTCCAGTTACATAACCACTAGCCCAGTAAAAAATACAAAAAAAGGCCTCAGTAAATTTCGCAACTGAAACCTTAAAACTTTAGCTCACAGAAGGTGAACAATTGGGCGCGGGAAATCGCTGGATGTGGGCCAAGCAGCTCTGGTTGATGCTTTTAAGTTGAAACTGGCTTTTCCGCTTTCCAGCCCCCAGCTTTGGACATTCTCTTTGAAGTCGGGTCATGTTCAGCATGCATCTAAAGCGGATCATCTGACTCCACCAGTTCCCGTCCAGCGCGTCTTTTACGACCGTCTCTTTTATGACTTGGAAGACGACGGTCTTTTACTAGATGGTTAGTGAAGGATTGTTTGCCTTCAGTCACAGAAGAAAATAATAGTACTAACCCTTACAGAAAGGACACTCACCCCACCGTGCTAAAATGAGTTCCCCGCACCCCGCAGGCACCAGGGGTGTTCGGGGGTGTTTTACATAGCGCCTAGCGCCATTGACTTGTAGTTGATATTCAGTTGTTATTCAGAAAGAAGTAGCTTGTCAAAATGCATTTTCTGTATGGAGTGACCGACCAGTGCTTCAGTAGGCCGTAAATAGAAATGTAGATGAAGAATAAGGATGAAGAACCAACCTGGAGGATTGTCTGGGCTCCTGGAGGCTTCGCCGTTGGGTTGGCCCCGCTTCTTGTGCTCGTAGCCGTTGACCCAGGGCCGCGACTGATCTGAAGTATACACTAACATTGTTCACATAAATTTTCCACATCTGATGAAATGTTATAGAAGGAAGTCATGGACGTAGGAATATAGTTATAATAAAATTCTAACGGCCTTGAGGTAAACGGATGAGGCGACAAAAGATAAAGGACTTATCAAGTACATATAGGTAAAGGATTAAGGAATAAATGGAAACAAGGATAGTTTGGCGATTACTCCAAGTCAACATCCTTCATCTTATACGAGTATTACGAGTAGCAACAGTTAATGACGTCATATAACAAGCTAAAAAGCTTTACTCAAACCAAGACCGTCTCTCGTATCAAACGTACAAGTCTTAGCAATAAAAAAAAGATCAGACAATCTAAAAGAGGCGATGCGATATCAGTTTGAACAAAACTGGCAGGTTCGTGCCCTATTTTGACCTTAATGCCCACACGAAAAGAAGTAGCAAGTAGTAGCTTACTATTAGCGTAGACAGTGGAGCGATGGATCGGCTGGCCAGTCAGCTCGGGCAGCGTGACGGGCCGCCGCGACCGACCGGCCTGCCCGCGCTGGTTGCCCATATTGTACTCCCTGAAACAACCATGAAAATGAAAATGAAATATGTTTTATTCGAAGTAAGATTTTACAATCACTTTTCGACGTCGAGGCGGGTTCACAATTGGCTGTCTTCTGTGGAGATGAACCCGCCGGAAGAAACTCCACAGGCGTTGCATCTTTTCAAAATAGGTTTTTTACAAACTTATTATTTTATACAATTTATTTAATATATAACAAAGAGTGCAAACGAAAATATGCAATTAGAGGAAGGCAACCAGTCAAAGTAGAAACTAAACTATATAACCAATAAAACAACCAGCAATCGACTAGAGCAGACCAGTCCCCCCAAGCAGCACCACGTTGTGTTTTGTGTAAAGGGAAGATCTTCCTTGGGGCATGGTGGTGAGCCCGGGGACCGCGGTCCAACTGTACTTCGGTGGAACTTGTATTTGTTCAATGTCTTGCGAAAACTCTGCGCGTTCCAGGCCTCGGCTTCTAATTGGTCGCTCTTCTAATGACGTAGTATGTGGCGCACCGCCGCCGCACCAGTATAACATAAGCCGTGACACAAATCTAGGTATTTGTAACCAGTATAAGATGAGCCGTGACACAAATCTAGGTAATTGTTTATTTTATTTTATTTTTATTTTTTTATTATTATTTTTTATTTGGGAAGTTAACAGCAATCATTTACAACGTATACAATCAAAATAGGATATACAAAAAGCCAATAACAAACTTCCACATATATGCTATTGTAACCAGTATAAGATAAGCCGTGACACAAATCTAGGTATTCCTTATTCATAGTCGTGCATTTTTGGCAGACTGGTCCCATTCACAACCAGTTGATAGAGAAGAAAATACTAAATTAAAAAAAATTATAGCTCCCGACACAAAAACGTTACTTGATCCTTTCAACAACTACAAAAGAGCTGATAATGTTCAAATGGCTGAAGATATTTTCTTGGATCACAGCTAGGAACACTCGATTGTGACACCTTGCAAACAAAAAAAATTAGATCAAAATCGGCGCATCCGTTTAGGAGCTACGATGCCACAGACAGACAGACAGACACACTGGTCAAACTTATAACACCCTTCTTTTTTGTCGGGGGTAAAAAAGAAGTTCTTGCTACTCAACCAGTCGCCAAGAAAGATGACTTTTTTTATTTGAAATTTTCGTTGCGAATCTCAGTTTCCACATTCAGTGGATTTAGTATAAATAAATAAATATGTAGGACTAAATAAATATGAATTAATGTATGTAACATGTAACATCTCAAATAACGGATCAAAATTCGTGAAACCGAAACCGATTTTTATTTTTTAACGAATCAAACAGTACATCTTTTCTATTGTCAATCAATGAAAGATGTATTTTTAGATGTGCGTTTTCCATGCTACAGAAAGCGCGTTACATGGTATGGAGTTATTTGTAATAATATTACAGTAAAGTCATAGTGACAACATTGAAGTCAATGTCATGGCAACTATAATAATATGACGATTTCCTTATTAGTTACTTACACTTTTCCTTATGTAGACAAGGCACGGCATCTGGCCATAATTTATGGTCAAGGCCCTGCCTATTAGCTATTTTTATTTAGCCAGATTTAATAAAATTTGATATCAGATCTTTATAAGCTTGTACACCTCGTTCGGTAGTGCCATTTGCTTTAATTTTGTACAGTCAAGAGCAGATCAAGTTGACATCTGGATTATGCTCTCTATTTTAGGTAGTATATCGGAATAGCTTTTCGCATCGCGGCTCCGGTTTTTCCTGTGGGAATGAGGAATTTTCCCGTGATAATAGCTAGCCTATATACTCTCCAAGATCTATTCTATCTTTATACCAAGTTTAATTAAAATCGGTTTTTTCGGAGCCTTTTGAATGCAAACAAACAAATAAAAGCTTTCCTCTTTATAATATTAGTAGGTAATAAGGTATAGATGTAGTCGTTGGTTGGATAGGAGACAGAACCGTATCGTCAGGCGCGTTTTGAATCTACATAGCTTCTCTTCACCGTGACATGCTACAAAACGTCATATTTTTCTGCGCCAGGTATCCTCCCAAGTCCACGAAACAAGCCTTTTTTTTTAAATTGACCTATGCTTGTGTCGAAAAGGTACGACCAATCAAGCTTTTGAAACAAGCCATTGACCATCTGGCTGATTGCACGAGCGGTAATTTATACTTATACCTACTTTTGTTTTTTGTATAGTCGCTTAGGTACATGGCGAAGGCATGGTTCAGCGTCACGTGACTTAGGAGAAGGCCTTATAGACGTAGACATAATTTAATTGACAAAACAATTATTTTGTTAAGCCTTATTTATGCCGGGGCAACAACATGCAGTGTCGCATGGTTGCTTGCTACATAACTGTGAGATGCGAAATCTTGTGGTATGCTACAAATAGAAATTTGTGGCATTTGCGTATTTTATGCCGAGGATTCTGTGGCCGAGGCAACTATCGTGGCTTGATAATTTTCAACGTATTTTAGTGTAAATCCCGACCAGGGAAATAAAAAATCTCGCCATATTGCGAAATTTTAGTGAAATGAAATGAAAAAATGTTGCATGCTGTTGCCTCGGCGTAAATGATGCTCTAAAGAATGGGTCGTATGATACAATACAATTATATGATACGATACGATACTACACGGTGATATCATCGTCTAAGAAAACAAGGTCTAACCATTATACCACGTGACTGACACAAACCTACGTCATCTTGCGCTGTTCGTCTTTGTCGAATGCAGACAAGGATGAAAGCGCAAAATGTTGTTTTAATTGAAACTCGACACTGGCACACAGTTAACTAGTGCCATAAGCAAAAAAAAAAAAAAAAAAAAAAGCGCAAAATGACGTAGGCTCGTGTCAGTCACGTGGTCTAACGGTTAGACCTTGTTTTCTTAGTGCCTTATTTCATTGGCGACAAAGTCAAAAGACGTGCAAAAACGAAAAGGACGCAGTTATGCGCAAGAGTAAGCGCGGTGTATTTGTATCTCATTCTAACGCATAACTGCGTCCCTTTCGTTTTTGCACGTCTTTATCTTTGTCGCCAGTGAAATAGGTGCCTTAGACCATGGGTGATAGATATGATACGTACTCTCTGAGCGGTTCGCGCCAGAACTCCGGAGCGGCGTGCAGTGGCGGGAAGTGGTAGTTGTTCTGGTAGCCGTAGCTGTCGAGCCCGCTCGCGCGCAGGCTCGCGTGCAACGAGTTCTTCATACACTGCAGCTGCAACGAGCGCCCGATTACACGATGATTATACGTATCACAAGCACATGGACTGACCAAATAATGTGCCGAGAGCATTCAGGAATTAATAAATAATAATAATAATAAATATGTGGGACATCTCACACACGGCCATCTGACCCTAAACTAGGCAAAGCCTGTACTATGGGTGTCAGACAGCTGATATACATACATATATAAATATACAACATCCAGACACAGGGCAAACATAAGTGCTCATCACACGAATGTTTGCCCTAGGCGGGATTCGAACCCGCGACCCTGTGCTCAGTTGGCAGAGGTACTACCAACTAGGCTACGGGGCCGTCAGCGTACAAGTACTAGAGAAGACTACATTGTATGCGAACATTGCAGTAGGGAGGCGGGTGGAATGCATGGCGGCGGCGAAAAAAGGACATAGAAGCTAATTCATATTATTATAAGTTCGGTTCGCCGCCGTTCGCGGATGTCATTTCTATGTACTCTCGGCTATTGAACTACAAATAGTACTATGCGCGCAGCCAAAGATGAGACCTATCAGATGCTAAAGAGGGGACTTTGCGCTGGTAGATACAGTCGCGCGTGCTCAAAATAGTTAAACTAAAATATGAGATCGGATTAATAAGATATTTATTGAATTTCAAAATCGCTTTTATCGCTGTATCTACTGCGCAGATATAACCGTGGGTACAACCACGTGATCCGTCAAGTCTCATCTTTGGTTGCGCGCATTATACCTAGCTTGAGCTTTAGAATTTGGGTCATTTTAAGATGGGACTGGGTACGGTCGGTCTACTTGTAGAGCACCAAAAAGTAGACTACAACAGATTCAAATCCTTAAAATAATAATGTCCGTAAGGATTGAGGAGCCACATGCCTTTGTCAATAACGCATTAAAGCCTTACTTATTTACCAAACAGGACAGGCAAAAGGTGAAAGATAAAAACGGAAAAGTTCTGTTAAAATATGGCTATAAAGGATAAAATATTTTTAAATATGCCGCCTTTACGTTTCTGTTCTTTCCCGCCGCCAATCATGATGGTAGTCTCTTTTGTCTATGATAGTTCAGTATCTACATTCATTCAAGAACGAAAATGTCAAAATCACAATAGTCAAAATAAATACTTTCATTACAAACCATGCGCAGAAATACGGTGCGATTTTTGCAAACTAAGTAACCTACTGTGTAAGGTTTCGTGCTTTATCGCCAATGATACCAAATTAAAAGCGAGTTTAATTTACTTACTTCGAAAAGATGTTCCACATTTAAATATATCCACAACACAATTACAGATCGCGCCATACATCTATTCTTTTTTTAAGACCTTAGTATTATTGCACAATATTAATTATTACACTAATTTATTGTAACATTGCAATGTGCAGCTCTGCCTAGCGTAGGCTGGCTGTGACAGCTTTGTCTATAGCCACAGAATACAGAGGAGCATTAGATTCACTTGGGATACAAAATTAAAATAATAGCAGCTTTAATTCCATAACGCGTATTGCTCACTTATTCTGACTGATAGTTATTATATCGTCCGGACCGGCCGTGGATGTACTTGCAGCGCTTTGCCTACGGCCGGGAGTGAAACAGGCCTGCTATAGCCGGCAAACCTCGTGCGGGACATACATGTGCGTGTGTTGCGTGCGCGCCGTCAAACAACAGGTTGGTGACGCCGTCCGCCGTCGCCACGAGTACCTCTCTGCGCTGGCGCTCAGCGTCCCCGCGCAGGCGCCGCACCAGCCGCTCGGCCTCGCCCAGCCGCGCGCGCAGCTCCGCCCGCGTCTCCTCAGCGCCGTCGTCCACGCTCGCCGGCTCGCTGCTCTGCCAATCTGTGCTCGTTTTCAATTCGAGTTCGCTTATCTTTCTATGAACGAGAAAAATTACAGTCAGAAGTCGCTTAGGGTAAAGTCAAAAATAAATATTGCAAAATACTAGTGTGTGAGATTAGCTACTTTTTATAGTTTGTTTCATCTCGGTTTTATTGTGTTGTGCCCTACTTTCAGTTGATGTTTGTTTGAGGCGTTCAGTACACATTATAAACACACATATACCTACACACAAATAGAGTTTGGAAAATAAAAGTAGACAGTGAAAAAACGCGTTAAATTTGAAAAAAATCATCGTGGCAATCCCGATTCTATGGATTTACCTAATTCGATACTTTTTTTTCTCGTATGTAACTTTGTTGCCAGTACAATGTTTTCCAATTTCATCGATTATCTACTTTCATTTGCCAAACTCTAACATTATTACTTTCAGTTGGTGTAATATCATACATACTTGTAAATATTTTGTAGCTGTTTAGGTATAAGGCAATACAGTTTGTTTGGGGTAGGTACGTACTCAGCTTGCGCATCGACAAGACGTTGCAGCTGAAGAGCTCGAGCTTCAGCAGCTCTGGCCTCGCCTCTGGCGGCGGCTGCCTCGCGCTCCAAACGAGTCACCTCCTTCTTGAGATTCGCTTCCTAACAAAAACAATTATTAAACACATTATTATTACAGTATACGCTAATAGACGACATCTGTTGAAAAAGCAATAAACTAAAATTATAAAAAAATTTGCTATTAATTTTGCGCATATATTGGTATATATTTTGCGCAAAGTGAGCACACCCTATAGCACACCGAATACGTGTTCGAAAATATATTTTTTAAATATAATTATTAAATAGGTAGTTAGTTACAGTAATAGAATATTTACCTCATTATTTTCAGCAATTTCTTCAGTAGCAGGTGGACTAGCTTTTGGAGATGACTCTTTGTTGAATATCAGTTGAAACTGCAGATCTGCGAATGATATAAATAAGTTAAACACAAACATTACATGACTCAGCGATGCACCAAGATTACCTATATATTTGCTTAGTACTATCTAGGTATTACTAACCCACCGCCATGTAGCTTGGTGCTTGAGATACATTTGTAGCAAATAACAAAGAACTGAGATTTTACGCGTTTCGTTAGATGTAAAGTTCTTATAGGCATCAATTAATGAGATTAGACTTATTTAAGCACCTCTATTCCTTTCCCTTAGAGCTTCAATTTCGGCATGTAGACCGCTCAGCATAAGCCGGTGTTGCTCTTGCAAGAACCGTACGCTGTGCTCCAAATGCGCTATCCTGGCTGTCGCATCACCACCAATGACAAAACCACTGCTGCTTTGCTCTGGTGGCGACTTCTTCACCTGCAATTCAGGAGCTTAGTCTTTATCGTGTTCAAAAGATGTACGCAAATTGAAAAGGTGGAAATCATCCGGGGGATACAGATGACAGATAGGTACAGACTAGTCAATTAAACACTCACACTCGTTTACTTACGTTTATTACACACACTAGTATACTGTAGATGCTGCAATGTTGTAAGATATTCGTTTTGCCAACGTTGCCACAAACACTGCACCATGCGTTGAATCATATTCCATCTATCCAAAGAGCTAAGTTTGATATCAATAAAAGATGGCCCAGGTACGCCAAATAAAGGTTCCCCAACGAGAAAATGTCCGGGTGTTAGAGGAGGTTCATCAAGAGTAGAATTTACAAGTGTAAGTGGACGTGAATTTACACATGCCTCGACTTGAGTTAGAAGGGTAGAAAGCTCTTCGTATGTTAAGAATGTTTGTCCAATTACACGTTTCAAATGTCGTTTGACACTTTTCACTCCGGATTCTCAAATTACTCCAAAGTGAGGAGCACTGGGTGGTATGAAATTCTATTGAGTTTGATCATTAGCGAGAAGTTCAGAAATCTCACTAACAACCTGTGATTTTGAATTCTTGAATGCTAGATCTAATTCCCGAGACGCGCCTACAAAATTAGTTCCACGATCACTCCAAATTTCCTTACAGTGACCACGTCTAGATGTGAAACGTCGAAAAGCGGCTATAAAAGCAGCGAAAGAGAGGTCTGTAACCAATTCTAGATAAATGGCTTTTGTTACGGTACACACGAACAAACAAACATAAGATTTACATATCTTCTTGCATCTACCAGGATAAAGTTTAAGAGTAAAAGGTCAGGCAAAGTCTACCCCACTTGTGAGAAAGGGACGACTGGATTTCACACGAAACTTCGGTAAATCTGCCATAAATGGCACAAGTGGATTAGCCTTTTGTTTAAAACACGATATACATTTAGTAATAACAGATTTGACAATATTTTTCAATCGAATAATCCAAAATCTTTGTCGAATATAATTTTCAGTAAGCCGATGTCCTCCATGAAGAGTCTTCAAATCAGCATTGGAAACAAGGAGTTTAGAAAGAGGACAGTTGTTACTAAAAATCACTGGGTGTTTCATGTCATTTGAAATCTCTGCATTACTAATTCGACCACCGACACAAATGATACCTAGGTCATTAAGAAATGGATTAAGCGCAAATATTTTGCTTGATTTCTGAACTCGTTCACCATGTGACAAACGAGAGATCTCATCTCCGAAGGAAATGGATTGTGACAACTTGATGCACCGATTTAATGCATCATCTAGCTCGTCTGAGGTCAAGTAAACCGGCTCAGCAAAAGGTTTCTTTGCTATTTTACATTTACATTGTCTAACAAATCGCAAACAGTAAGCAGTGACACGTATCAGCTTAGATAGTTTTGAAAATCTCTTTAGGTAGGAAAATCCATCATTATTCGCAACAACGTTAACATTGGTTTGTATTGTTTTGACAATCTTTGCTTCTAAATCTGTAATAGGAACATCAATTTGTGAATGTACAATCTCATTAGGATTCCATAAGAATTGCGGCCCGTTCCACCATATCTGTGACTGTTGTAAGTCTGACGGATACACTCCGCGTGAAGCCAAATCAGCGGGGTTATTTGCAGAACTAACATGATACCGTTGAAGGCTGTTTGTGTATGTCAAAATCTCAGAAGTGCGATTTGCAACAAATGTAGTCCAAGTATTAGGTGTCTTACGCAACCATGCCAAAACTATGGTAGAATCCGTCCATGTATATGTGTCATTATCAGGTATGTTCAAAACATTTTTAACATGATTCATCATTTTAGCTAAGAGAACTGCACCACAGAGCTCAAGGCGAGGAAGGGAAATTTGTTTAACTGGCGCAACTTTAGATTTAGCCATCACAAGATATACCTTTACTTCACCATTACTTCCCCAAATTCTGAGGTACACCACTCCAGCGTAAGCAGCACAAGATGCATCACTGAATCCATGCAGTTCCAGTTTAGTCGTACTACCAGAAACTCCGAGCCATCGTGGGAACTGAATGATTTTAGCGTGCATGAAACGATCAAGGTAAGTATTCCATTCACTTTTTAGATCTGTTGGTAACTCATCGTCCCAATCTAAGCCAGCTAACCACAACTTTTGCATAAATATTTTAAGCAGTATAACTCCAGGTGTTAGCCAACCTAGTGGGTCGAAGGTCTTTGCAATTGTAGACAACACATTTCGTTTAGTGATCGCTTCATTGCTAGAACATTTTAGATTAAAACTTAGTTCAAAATTGTCTGTTTGTGAGTTCCAGGTTATACCTAAAGTTTTCATAGCATCTTCAACCTTTATATTTACTGAATTTTGAGACTCTTTGTCATCTTCAGGTATTTGTGACAACACTACTTCACTATTAGAAGCCCATTTGTGTAACGGAAATCCACCGCGAGCCAATAATTCCGTTAATCTCTTTTGTAACATGACGACATCATCTTCAGTGGATGCGCCAGTCATCAAATCATCCATGTATACATCGTTCTTCAGTATCTTAGCTTCAACAGGGAAGTCATGTTTCTCATCTTCAGCTAGTTGATGAAGAGTTCGAATGGCCAGAAATGGGGCACAAGATGTTCCATACGTAACTGTGAGTAATCTGTATTCCTCGATAGGTTGTGTTGGAGATTCTCGCCATAAAATTCTCTAATAGTCAACATCCCTTTTGGATACTAAGATCTGTTGATACATTTTTTGTATGTCAGCAACTAGGCAGAATTTGTGTTGTCTCCATCTAATGATCAAGTCTCTAACATCTTGTTGTAGTGGACATCCAATTAGAAGTTCGTCATTTAACGATTTTCCATTTACAGGTGCAGCACTTCCGTCGAAGACTACTCTTAGCTTCGTGCTTAGACTCGTCGGCCTAAGAACCGCGTGGTGAGGTAAGTAGTAAACTTTCTGTGTTTTCTTTTCTTTTTCAGATACCATCATCATATGACCTTGTGATTCGTATTGCTTCATAAACTTCTTATACTCTTCCTTGAACTCAGGCTTGTGTGCAAAACGTTTCTCAACTTGGAACAAACGATTGACAGCAAGGGGTTTGGCATCACCAAGGTTTGTGGGGGGGTCATCTTTGAATGGTAAAGACACAATGTAACGTCCGTCATCATTGCGAGTGTAAGTATTTTTAAAGTGTTCTTCACATTGTTTTTCTAAATCAGTGATAGGTTTTTTGTGAGGTAAATTATCTTCAATCTCCCAAAATCTTCGGAGTAACTGATCTGTCTCAACTTTAGTGTGTGCTACTACCATATTGTGTTCTTGTGCTACAGCATCAGTTTGTGAAACTCTGCCCGATATTAACCAACCAAGGCGAGAGTTGAGTGCGACCAGAGAATTATACTTGTGTAGACCTTCTAGTATAATGTGAGCATGCACGTCGGCACCAAGTAAAACATCAATAGATCCTGGTTTGTGAAAGTTTGGATCAGCCAGATCCAACTGCATAGAAGAAGGCCAGGTATCTTGTGGAAATTCACGTGAAGGCAACAATGAAGTGAGTTTCTTGAGAACATATTATGCATTAACTTCGAAGGTGGATGCATCATCTTTAGTGGAGTGTATAGTTAGAGTAACCATAGATTTTGTCGTTACCATTGATGTGTTTGATATTCCAGAGATTTTGCCAAAAACAGGTGTACGATCAAGATTCAACAGTTGAGATGCCGCCTCAGAGATAAAAGAACCCTGTGAACCTTGGTCAACAAGAGTTCTTAGTGTGTAAGTACCACTCTTCTTTGAATCGACATTTATTTCAGCAGTAGCTAAAATCACTAGATCAACGTTTGTTTCAGCTTTAAGGTTTACACTGACGTTACAAGAAGTTTTAGGTACAGTGTCATTTTTTTTAGGTGACTCTTTCTCCTTTTCGGTGTCAGTAGCAGTGTCATTCTTTGAAGTGGTTGTGAAATGCAGTAACGTATGATGTCGACGTCCGCATTTTTTGCACACTGTTTTCTGTCTACAATGGAATACTGAGTGACCCTTTACAAGGCAGTTGAAACACAATATGTTATTCTTCTTTATGAAATCTTGACGTTCAGATACATTAAGTGCGGCAAAATCTTTACAATGGCAAATATAGTGGTTTTGTGTGCAATAAGTAAAGTGCTTTCGACTTCAGTAGCAAAACTTTTAACGGTTGTTTGTTTTGGTGTTGGTTGTACAGTTTTTGTTGTGTCCTTTTTCAGAAGAGGTTGCGAAAGGTTAATCATTTCCATTGTTCTGAATCTTTTTTCGAGAAAATAGTTTAGTTCGTCGTATGTTGGTATGCTTGTGGAATTTTCCAGTGATTGTTCCCAAAGTTTGTGAGATTCGATGTCTAACTTTGAAACTATAACATGAACGATAATTGCATTTCAAGTATCGACTTTCAAATTTTTTAGTGACGTAAGACATTGGCTTGTGGTATCTAATAGATCCTTTATACTCTTAGCAGATTCAGTAGTTACTTTTTTCTGGTTTAAGAAACGACTAAGAATGTTATTCACAATAACTCGCTTGTTTTCATATCTCTCACTCAGTTTTTTCCAGGCATCGTCATAGTCTGCTTCAGTTAAAGAATAGTTTTTCAGCAACTGTTCAGCTTCTCCGGTTAAACTTGATTTCAAATAATGATGTTCTTCAATTTTAGTCAAACGATCATCATTGTGTATTAGCGAACAAAACAGATCTCTAAAAGTCATCCACAGACTGTAGTCACCGAAAAATTGTGGTATCACTATAGTTGGAAGCTTTGGTTTAGGTTTAGGGTCTGAATTTGAGTTATTGTTACTATTGTTACCACTACTGTCTTTAGGAATATCATAATTATAATCTATCTTTAAGCCAAGTCTTTAACTCCATGTAATCTTCTTCAACTTTCTCGAAATGTAAATCTAAATCAAATAGATATTCTTTTTTAAAATCATCTTGGTTTGTTGATGCACTAAGATACTCATAGCTTTTTGTATAACTTTCCCAATATTCAAGCAATAATTCCAAACAAGTATCCAAAAATCTTCGTGTACGTTTATCTTTCGCACTCTTCTTACTATTCGAAAGTAATTTTTCAATTCTACAGGAATTTTGTAACAGAACTGTAATATTTAATTTTATTTCTTTATCTGCCATGTTGTTATTTCATCATCTCAGCCGAAAGACGTCCACTGCTGGACAAAGGCCTCCTCCATGTTGTTATTTATTTAAATTAAATTCACTGTTATCAAAGTTCAAAATGTTCACAAAAGTTAAAGTTCAATTCGTATAAAAAATACAAGTCCAGGAACACAAGTTCAAAGTGTGAAAAATTATAAGTCCAAGATCACTGCCAGAGACTATGTTAAAAATTCTCAAAAATTTTCTGTCTTTTTTTCACTGTTCATTGCACTAAGTTAATATTTGACACTTGCAGACTTGCACTTTACTTACAATTTATCCGTGAACGAAGGACCAATAATAGTCAATTAAACACTCACACTCGTTTACTTACGTTTATTACACACACTAGTATACTGTATGTATAGATGGTACTCGGTACAAATTAGATTGGAAAGAGCCGCTAATAGCGGCTCTTTCCAACCTAATCTGTACCGAGTCGCGCGAAATGCAGTGAATGTTAAATATAAACTCAAAGACACATCGATACCGCGTTTCAGAAAACTAAGCACGCCATCTAGTGAAAATTTTTATAACTTAATACAAAATTGTGTGGAGGCTTTTTACCCACGACGGAACGGAGCAGGTATATGCGTTTAGGGTGAGAGATGTTTTTTTGTGTGTGTGTTTGTGCAAAGTAATGTTCCCACCTATCTTCTAAACTAATGATCCGATTTTGATGCGGTTTTCAATAACGGTTTTGTGTTTGTTGAGTTCATGTTCTTAGACAGGAGTCATGGCTGTAACTCACTAAGGGGCGCCACAATATTAGTGCAAAACAATGTTGCAATATAATAAAAACGAAATGTCCGATTACAATTCTGTTTTCAGCAATGTGTACGTGGTAGTTTAATGCATGTCCCTAAATAATAAAAGTTACGTTTGTAACTCACTAGGGGGCGCCACAATATTAGTGCAAAACAATGTTGCAATATAATAAAAACGAAATGTCCGATTACAATTCTGTTTCCAGCAATGTGTACGTGGTAGTTTAATGCATGTTCCCAAATAATAAAAATTACGTTTGAAACTCACTAGAGGGCGCTACAAATGTTGCAATATATTAAAAACTAAATGTCCGATTACAATTCTGTTTTCAGCAATGTGTTCGTGGTAGCTTAATGCATGTTCCCAAGTAATAAAAATTACGCCTATAACTCACTAGAGGGCGCTGCAATATTAGTACAAAATAATATTGCAATAATATTAAAACGAATTGTCCGATTTCAATGCGATTTTCAGCAATGGGTTCGTAGTTGATTAGTGCGTGGTCTAAGATAAATTTTAAGATATTAACTCACTAGGGGGCGCTGCTATATTAGTGTGAAACGATTATATTAAAATATGTTATCATTGAATTCAGACACAAATATTATAGTCTCAAGAATATTGACACCGATTCTGAACAAAAACCAACAGAAAGCAACTGTATAATATTTAATAAGGAACTTAATACTATGTGGTAGGATGAATCACACTTATTGTTTTGTGAGATCTTACCTACATATTATATAGATGATAATTCATATAATATGCTCTCTAAAAAGTCTGAAATAAAATTAAGCAAAATTAAAAATTTTGAAAAAACCCACGACGGTAAAAATCTAAATGAAAAAGAATAAAATACTCAAAACCCGCGACTTAACTAACTTTCTCGAAGATATACTTAGATGTAGAAATAATAATTTTACCATAATACATAACCGAGGAATATCCGTCAGGGGCTGCCTTTTTTATATGAAATTTCAACATCTACAATTCTTCAATAATTGTATTTATGTGACTAGAAAAACTTTAGGTTGAATGGCAGCCCCGGCGGGTATTCCTCGGTTATGTATTATGGTAAAATTATTATTGCTACATCTAAGTATATCTTCGAGAAAGTTAGTTAAGTCGGGGGTTTTGAGTTATTTTATTCTTTTTCAATTAGATTTTTACCGTCGTGGGTTTTTTCAAAATTTTTTGCTTAATTCTTATTTTAACACAGAGCTTAGAGTATAAATAGAAAAATTGTAGAGACTTTTTGTTATTGATTTTTATTACAATACAATCAAATGAAACAAAGAGAATACCGGACTATAAAATAATATACTGAAGTAACACTTTGCTATTTGTATATTCCTATTAATCGGAAGTATGGGAAAATCCCCATATTATGATAGACAATGACTTTTCCGATATGTCAATGACCGGTTACGAGCCCTTTGTGTGGCGGCTGGTAATACATAATTTATTATTGTTCCGCGTCTTCGTACCAAAAAGAAGTGATAAGTTTACGTAAAAAGGAATCTTGACTTGACAAGGTAACAAAATAAAAAATAACTGTTAAATTTGTGAAAAGGGATAAACGTGTGTCGGCATTTGACGGAACCAAATAAATGAAAGGGTAATAAACTTACTTGCAATTTTGCGAACGGGGCTGCTGGAACCAGCACCTTCGAAGCCATCACTGCAGTAACACTAATCCAGAAAGAACCTAATTAAGGTGAAGCAATTAACGCAACTTCCTTTGTTGCGAACCACCTCTGAGCACGCGCGCGCTTGCAATGATAAAGATCCACCATTTGTGCACGAGAAAATAAGACGGCCTTGCGTTCTACACGTAATAATTAAAAATAAATTCCGGGGCGCAGCACAAAATACATAATAAGCATCACGTATTGCTCTAAAACAGCATGAGGTAGGTAGACGTATTTCCTAAACTTAGCAGAGGTCGACGACCGACATGACCTTGAACTAATGAGCCGGTTAGGACTAGCGAAATTGACTTTGTGATGAAAGCACTGGTTTTTTGTGGATTATTACAGAGTTTTTAAGGGATTTGTTGTTTGTCGTATCGCGGACGGTCTGCGGAGTCATGGAACCGGGCGGGCAGGTGCGGGGTGCGGGGGTGCAGTGTCTATCGATCGCGCCGCCGCACTCAGGTTCCGCGTTCGGCTGACTCACGGGCGCTCCGTCACTGCACGGTTGTGGCGCCGTGCCAACTGCTCTGATAGCTTTATGGCGTGTCAACGGAGTATCCTATAATGACTTAACTGGAGAACTTTTTTCGCAAATTCCTATATTTTCCGTAATTTGTGTTCTTACTTTGACACAAATTTCTACATACCTTTAAATACGACTCCTATAAATAGGTATACATAAAACATAGTAGTAATATAGTCCTTTAACGAACTTGGAGTATACATACACTAAAGTGGTCGACCGGTGAAGGAAAACATTTTGAGGAAACCTGCACACACCTGCGAAGAAATTCAAAGGTTGTGTGTGAAGTTGACCAACCCGCACTGGGCCAGCGTGGTCGACTAAGGCCTATTCACCCTGGTATCAGGGTAGGCTCGAGCCCCTCGGTGGGGACATATATGAGCTGTTAACAAAAGTGATCGACCGCAATAATTACAATGTCATCATAACAAAACAATGAAACTAAGGTAGTAGGTAATTATAATTATTTCCTGCAGAACTGGATCGATGCAGCTATACTAACTAGGTCAGACAAGCAGGTTATCTAGCTTGATCTGTAACTAGGTAAGTAATACTTCTTAATGGTTGGTTACCTATGCGACTCAAATACCTAAAAAATGAAACTAGAAAAGTTTAGTCATAACTAAAAGAATAAATTTTAGTAAATTACAAGATGTTTCCCAAAGTTGTACGAGTAGGTAGTAATCTTTATCTATCTTGTTGTGCAAACGTAGAACTTAGATAGGTGCCACACAATGATCTCAAATTACACAGCATTACACAGGTATCTACTTGTCTACCTAGATATAAAATTAGGGTGCCAAAATTAAAGATCCAACCTACCCAATCTATAAACTACGTTAATGAGCGAGCCCAGGGGTAATGCGAAAATACATTACAGAAAAAATATTTTCCGAAAGACTACAGAATTTTGCAGTTCTTCTCTTTCTATCCTCGAATAGCCACCAATAAGGCTGTACAACGTACCTACGTAACACCTGAGTCCTAGAGATATTTAAAAAATGAGCGACTGCCTGCATGAAAAAGAAATTACCGGTGCTTTAGCTATCAAAACTTTAGCTACTATAACAATCCACTACATACAGGACTACGGCCTCTGCTTGCCTGGAAAGGCCCTATATACCTCTATTGCTACATACAATCCCCATGCTTGGCAGGTGGATCCTAGATCGCAGTTATTTCTGATCACACAGGTGAATACTACTGCCCATTCCCTGGGCATATTTAGTTGCCTCGTACGTCATACACAGGAGCTGGGGTAGTCCAATTCTAAGTGCGCCACATTTCTTAAGCTGATGGATATAGATTTCGTGGAACCAGGAATCATTGTTATATACAAACAAGGATTCCTGGTTATTAGTGAAAAATGTGTGCTACATAAGGAGGTAGACATTTATGTGATATATCTTCTGAACTAAAACGGCCAAAGTCCATCCATCCGACGGTTTTGTGTAATTTTTCTAATGTTGTTCTATTTCTATTATCTACTGAATATAGTTTTCCAATTATAATGATTACCTACTCACTGCTATGCCATGGCAAATACCAAGAAAAGTAATGAATGATCAGAGGGTAGGAACATAAGTTTTGTGATTATGGTAAGTACGTCTGTAATTTAGATTTTTGAATATATATTTTATATTTAGATGTTATCGTAATGTAGCTATACCACAGAATACCAATATACCTACATAAAAATGTCTAATAATAATAAAGATTTGCCTATATATTTATTATATTTTTTCTATCCTATTTCTTGTCTTTACATGATGTTTGTTTCATGGGTACTGAATAAGGGACGGTTGTGTGAATTTTCTATATATATTTGGTGGGATTCGAACTAGACACCTCTGCAACAACAGCTGCTAAGACACTACCGCTAGATTATCAAGGTATTCAAGCAAACAGAATAATGTTCGATATCTTACTTACCTCTACATCATCAAGTTCATCCTCAGTAATATTGCTTGACAAAGATAAAATTGCAGTTTCACTCCACTGCGGAAAGTGTCGAGACAGAGGTTTTAAAATTGGAATCGGCGGAGCCCCCATCGCCGGCGCCAGTCGCGTGCTGAATAACATGCCAGTGCCACACGCACCCTTCGAACAAAAAAAATACCTCTCTCAAAATGATCGCACCTGTTGCTAACGCTCGGACCATTAATACCGTATTCGTTCAGTCATTTATTAAGATCCTTTTTCTGCAGTAGAAAAAATACTTACACACCTAAGAACTAAGTTTTAGTAAAAAGTAATTGAGGACACAAATTATTTCATTAAAACGATTAAAACAGACTTCCCATATTATTGTATTGTTGACATTGAAATTTGAAAAGTGTGTTTGTTCGTTGCTTAGCAACCATCCAACACAAACAACAAACTTTTTGGTATCTCGTTCACGCATCCGGTTTTAACAATTTATGTCGAGCTTATTTTATTTTCTAAAATAAAGTTACCTCGCTTCCAATTACAATAAAATAATTTCCGTTACTTTTTTACTAAAGCTTTATTACTTAATTATTTAAATAAAGTTTTGGTTTGTAATCTAATTGACCATTTAGTAACTTTCGTCAAGTTTGTTTACTCCTAGAGTGCGTTCTGTGGCTTCGAGCGTAGTTGTTTGGGTAAAATTTAACCCGTTTGAGTTGCAACCGAGCCACTGAACGATCGAGTTGTTTTTATAACCTCAAATATTTGACGAGAGAAAATTCTTCTCCTGTCTCAATTGTTTTCTACTTCTATATACATTACAGACGTATTAGACGTCTGTGATATACAAATTTAACAAAATTATTCTAAAGTAACTACGAAACAAAATGGCGGGCTTTTTGAGTCTTTTGACTTTGACATAAATTGCAAGCTTTAAACGTCAAATAGCTGTCAGAGTAAAAATTAACCATCTCATTAGACGGTTGTTTGGTTGTTTCGCTCTGAGCCACGGAACGGGTGAAACTACGCTCTGACAGCTGTCAGGGTAAAATTTCACCGAGCCACGGAACGGTTAGAGCGCGCACCAGAGCGCGCTCGAGTGCGTTCGTGCGAATCCAGCGCCCCTACATCCGTCATTTTTCGCAATTCGCATTTCACATCCGGTTTCTTGTCAAATTCAAAATAAATGAATGGTTTGTTGTAATTTTTTGGCAATTCATGCGGAGAAATGAATAATATTTTTACAATTTTGTGATAGAAGAAGTGATATTTTAGTGATAATTTACAATCGAATATGGAGAGCGATACTGTGGTGATGCGCGGTTTTTCCAATACTTTCGGGCTCGATAAGAAGGTTGAGGTTATGGATCTTCAGGTTTGTATTATCATTATTACTCTCAGATCAGTCATCAATCATCGTCATCATTTCGCCCGAAATTCGGTCAGAGTGTAGGGAAGGGGGCACTGTAAGTAATGTTTATTTTTGGGAGGAGGGAGGGGGAGGGGGACGGTCTAATATGTCGGGGACATTGACCTCTGAGGTCAATGACGCGATTTGACCTTTTTTGGACTTAGAAAAAAAACCGTAAAAAAAAGTGCATAAAAACTACTTTTATGTTGTTGTTCGATTGATCAACCAACACTAAATAAAGCGTTTTTATTCTTTTTTTCATTATTTCCTCCCCTTTACCTATCTAGATTCCTGAGGAATTAAGAACAAAAGAAAGGTCTTGTCTTGATTTAGATTTCTGGCTGAGCACTCATCACTAATTAATTTTGAAGATCCTTTACTTACTACATCATCATCAATTCAAACTTTACAGGTGCTCCCCAATAACACACAAAGTTTATAAAAAAAAAACCAAGTTAAGACAGACTGTCTGTGGTAAATTAAAACCACTGCATTATACCACTGTTTTTTAAATGAATTCATATAATAGTAAGTATTACTGATTTAATTGATAGTTTTTATATGCCTCAGTTAGACAGTCTATCTTAACTTGTAAGACGTGGGGGTATACTGTTATAATGTGCAAACTGTTCTGAATTAAAGAAGGCTTGAAACCTTATGTGCCTTAATAATCCTGACACTAGGGTTTGAGTGAGTGTTTGGGTTAGATAGATAAGCAAGCAATTAAATAACTAAGTATAAGCTTTTGAAATGATTCTTGTATGTAGGAAGTCATTAGATACTTAAGATCATCATCATCTCAGCCTGTAGACGTCCACTGCTGGACAAAGGCCTCCCACAATGATTGGTCCTGCACTGCCCGCATCCAACGGCTTCCCGCGACCCTTAATATATAATTAACATATTGATGTGTTGATTTTATTGTACCCAGTTCATTGAAGGTGAGGAGTTGGAGCGTCAGTGGAAGGTGGCTCGGCGTCAGCGCCTGAAGCAGCAGGAAGACAAGATATGGAATGAGTTTGTCAAGGAAGAGGATGTTGTCAAGTCCATCTCTAAAGGTGCGAACCCACAGACATGGGAAAGCACTAAAGGATTGGGCCATCGTTCAACTTATTTTGCAGTCTGTAACACATTTTGGCTGCTTTCTATGGAACAGGCTGCATTATATAAACTTGGATATTGTTTTTTTATTAGTTCCTAAACTTTTCAAAGGTAGGCACATACATAATATACTCTCAGAGAGCTGTTGTGAAGAAAAAGGGATACTAGATTTTATGAATTTGTGAAAGCATTCTGAAAAGTTTACTTGGCTTTATGTTATAACAGAAAATACCAAATCAAATACAATAAAAAATATTGCATGTTCACTTTTGCTCTCTGAAGATTTTAGCGCCCTCAACGGCGACTATCGGCAATTCTGAAAAAAGAGGCAAAAGTTATACTAGAATGAGTCTCACTTCCTCTCTCGCCAAAACGTCACAATCTGTTTGTATGCACCCATCTCTAGCCTATGGCAATTCAGAGGTCTTTTATAATAGTTTACAATATGGTTTACAATTATACTTGTTATGTTGTAATTTCAGAGGATCCATACCAGTTCCTGGACAAATTTCCAGATGAACACATCAAAGAACTTTTTGAATGTGAAATAGCAAGACAACAAAAGGAATCTGAGGTCAGTACCATAAATGGTTTGTTATTAAGTGTAGGTACCTAAGGGTGCTTATACACAGTGCAAGTAGCTTGTGCAAATGTGCATGTTGAGTCAAATTTGACTTCGTTTGGACACGCGAAGTGTGAACATACACTAGCCGCATTTAATCAAATCTATATCCGTGTGACCTACACTTTATTATTTAAGGAATGCCATGACATATTTTACAATTTTAATGCTTTCAAACGAAGTCAATTGACTCAACACGCGCAATCTTACTTGTACTGTGTACAAGCACCCTAATATTCTGAATGTAAAACCACAGTAGACGCAGAACAGTAAGTTATCTCCATACCAACTGGCCGCATCGTTTTGAATGTGAGCGCGCCGTGTAGGCACGCGCCGTCACGCACACGCTTGCATTGAGCCCATACTGCCGCCCCCTTATTCCCCCTTATTGTATGCTAGGGTGTGCGTGACAGCGCGTGCCTACACGGCGCGCGGCGCGGACGCACACATTCAAACCGACAGTGGCACGTTTGTATGAATGAAGATAACTTACTGATTTTACTGTGGTAAAACTGCCAGTCAAATTCACTCTTTAGGTTACGTCATTGCAATGTTGAATCACCAGATTTTCCGAAAAAGGAATACGATTTGTGTCACTTTGGTCTTTTAAAAAAGTCCGTCATGAAATGATTACAGGGCCAGGCCCTCGCCGCTGGGGATTCCCCGCGCAACGACAACAAGTCCAGCGTATTCGACGATGCTGAACCGGATGAGATGTTCCACATCTATGATGACGAGAGGGAAGATGGTAAGATTCGGACGGAAGTAAATCATATTGAAACAGTACTACGCGACCAAAACAATTAGGCACATTTCAAACATGGCGTCACGGCCGGTCACGGGGATTAGTGCTGGGAATAAGGGCGAATATTGTACAAACCGCATACCTGTCATGTGTCTAATTGTTTTGGTAGAGTAGTACATACAATCCTGATATCGACGGTTAAGTACCAAATGCTATCTGCATAATGTCAACTTTACAGGAGAGCAAAAAGACGTTTTGTCATTTTAGCTTTAGATAATTTAAATCAATTAAGAGCAGTTGTTGGTATACACATACATTTCTTTGAATTTTCTTTGAATATAGCAATCAATCGAATGTAGTGTTTCTATCAAAGGTGAAGCAACAACTGTGAAGTAGATCTAGATTAAAATCTAAAATCACAAAAATGTAAACAGTATTTGGTACTTCACCGTCGATATGGTCAATGATTGTCAGAAGATCTAGACAAGATAGAGTGAGTGAGCAGCAGAGTTCACACCTGTGCAACCAACCACAACCATGGTGCCTGAGGTTAGGATTATGCACAGGGATTATGTTATGGCGTTTCTGATTTCTGAGATTTCAAATGTTGCGATAGATATGCCTAGTGTGGTGTGGGAAATGACACCACATAACTTTTACCTGTCTACGCTATTTCCATACCCAAAGGTTGCCTGGTAGAAATTGCTACCTTAGCAATAAGGCCGCCCTTTGACTCTTATGTTTTGTTCTGTATTTGTTTGTATTTCTGTTTGGTGTCAATAAAGAATTTTGTGTTGTATTGTATTTGTCGATCTGACCAATATTTTGCGGACCTCTTTGTATCTGTATTTCCGCAGGCGAAGAAAATCTGAACGACACTCTGGAGTCTCCGTGTACGGTGCGGGAAAGAGACGACAACACTCCGAGAGAGCCAGTCGTCACGGTCGCGCGCGCCAGCGGAGCCTCCGTCGCGCCCAGCTCGCCGCCCAATGAGAGTAAGATCTCACACTGAGCTACTCTAACATAACTTCCCTTTCTAGCATCACCACTGTGACAAACTATAGTCTCTTTCATAATATATCCGGACATAAGGTCATTGACCTCTTTCTTTTCTTGAAAGTTATTAAAAATAATGTAAAGACCGACCAAAGAAATAAGAAATCTCGCCATATTGCGGAATTTCAATGGAACTAATTTTATAAGGAAAATTGTTGCGATAGTCGTAAAAATATACACGTGGCGCCCCCCACAGAGCAGGTTTCTAATTTTTTGGTCAGGCTTTAACGCAAAAATGTCTGGCAAGGTCACACGCTCACCCCGCCTTCTACTACGGTATGCCAAATTACGTATTTTGCTATAATTTCCTATAGTTTTATCGTACCTATCGTTTGAAAAAAATGTGCGTATTGTATGCAGGCGTCAATGACCATTTGTCCGGATTAATATGAAACAAACCATATTATATTATACCACTTATCGAGCTGTTAAAAACTCGCTATATTCAAATACGAGTATTCTATCGCACTACAATATTATGTTTGGCACGCGTGCGTGAACGAACGGTTATGCTAGGGGATGCCTTTTACCGCGGGAGAATGCCTTATTCCCACGGGAAAAAAAGGTAACGCAGGCAGAAGGCTAGTAAAATATATTTCAAATATATTTCCCTATCATGAATCGTAATTTAGCATAGGCTTAAGTTGTACAGGGCTTGCCTGTACCTGTTTAAACTAATAAGGATGGTGTGTTGGTATACTATAGAGGTGTCGTCGGAGAACGTGGCCACGGTGATAGAGAGCAGCATCTACTGCGCGCGCGTCAAGGAGCTGCGCATCAAGATCATCCGGGAGATTCACAGCATGATGTGAGTCACTCACCATATCTGGTTGGTATACTATAGAGGTGGTTGGTATACTATGAACGTGGCCACGGTGATAGAGAGCAGCATCTACTGCGCGCGCGTCAAGGAGCTGCGCATCAAGATCATCCGGGAGATTCACAGCATGATGTGAGTCACTCACCATATCTGGTTGGTATACTATAGAGGTGGTTGGTATACTATGAACGTGGCCACGGTGATAGAGAGCAGCATCTACTGCGCGCGCGTCAAGGAGCTGCGCATCAAGATCATCCGGGAGATTCACAGCATGATGTGAGTCACTCACCATATCTGGTTGGTATACTATAGAGGTGGTTGGTATACTATGAACGTGGCCACGGTGATAGAGAGCAGCATCTACTGCGCGCGCGTCAAGGAGCTGCGCATCAAGATCATCCGGGAGATTCACAGCATGATGTGAGTCACTCACCATATCTGGTTGGTATACTATAGAGGTGGTTGGTATACTATGAACGTGGCCACGGTGATAGAGAGCAGCATCTACTGCGCGCGCGTCAAGGAGCTGCGCATCAAGATCATTCGGGAGATTCACAGCATGATGTTAGTCAGCATATAAAGCCTGATCAAAGAAATAAAAGACCTGATTTGGGGGCGCCACGTGTATATTTTTATGTTTATGGCAACAATTTCCATTATAAAATTAGTGCCATTGAAATTCCGCAATATGGCGAGGTTTTTTATTCCTCTGGTCAGGCTTTACCACCCCTATTACCTTTGGTTTGTTCGTTGGGTTTAAAAATTGCACTGGGCACTCTGTATTTTCAGAGCAAACTTATTGACGAAGTCCGGTGAAGCGACACAAACGTAGGTCGATAAAAAATACTTTTTATCTATGACTAAACTTTTAAATCTCCTATTTGACTGTATTCTGCTGTGACTAAAAATTAGGCCTATTATGTAGTAAATAGTGATGTATTTTCCCGTGGTGTGACTTTCAGCCAATCCCTGGAGAACCAGAACATAGCGTCGATCGACTCGTTCCAGCTGCGTCAGCTGTGCCGCCGCGCCGCCGAGTACAGCGCGCGCTACCAGCGGATACACCTCTACCAGCTGCAGAGACAGGTGACCAGTCACCACATACACACTACACACGTAACAGACAGAGACAGGTGATGCCATACACACGCAACAGAACATAGCGTCGATCGACTCGTTCCAGCTGCGTCAGCTGTGCCGCCGCGCCGCCGAGAGAATAATAGTACTAACCCGTACAGAAAGGACACTCACCCCCCCCGCACTTAAATGAGTTCCCCGCCCGATATAGCGCCCCACGCCCCGCACCCCGCAGGCGCCGCGGGACTCCGCCAGTGGTGTTCGGGTGTGTTTTACATAGCACCTAGCGCCATTGACTTGTAGTTGATATTCAGTTGTTATTCAAAAAGAAATAGCTTGTCAAAAACGCGTTTGATGTATGGAGTGACCGACCAGTGACACTACAAGCGTTACAGACAGAGACAGGTGATGCCATACACACGCAACAGATGCAGAGATAGGTGACCACACACACATTATACATTTAACAGATACAGAGACAGGTGACGACATACACATTGTGACCGCCCAGTGGCAATATGGTGGAGTGTTTCTATTCTGGTCGGCCCTTACGGGTGATAAGTAAGTAAGTAACACTTTACTGCAAACACATAAAGAAACACATTAATCATCTTAAAACTAGAATATGCGCAAAGGCGGTCTTATCGCTGTAAGCGATCTCTTCCAGGCAACCTTGTTGTAGAGACATAAATTAAGAAAGACGGAGTAGTGTATACCAATGGAAATATATACAAGGGTGCTTTGAACAAAACGTTACATATCAAATAACACTAAATTAAAAAAAAAATAACCCCCGACACAAAACGGTTACTTGATCCTTTCAACAAATAAAAGAGCTGATAATCTTCAAATGGCTGAAGATATTTTCTTGGAGCATAGCTAAGAACACTCTCGATTGTGACACCCTGCAAACAAAAAAAACTAGATCAAAATCGGCGCATCCGTTTAGGAGCTACAATGCCACAGACAGACACACACGTCAAACTTATAACACCCCTCTTTTTCGTCGGGGGCTAAAAGGATTTAAAAAACTAATATGTTTGTTTGTGTAGGTGAACGACATAAAGCGCCACAACTCGCAGGCGCTGCCGTTCGCGAAGCACACGCAGTTCCAGGCGCAGATGGTGCGCATCGTGTCGCTGCATCAGAACACGCTGCAGTCGCTACAGGTGAGCTCACTCTACATCAGAATATAACATATACACAAATATAACAAAGCTTAAAACTAATATAGTAGCAAATCAGAGTTACTATATAAGAATAATAATAATAATAAAGCGACCCGTGTGTATCGTGCAATATGCAATGGGCCCAGGCTCAGTGGAAATTTACCCGAAAACTATATTACGATTTACGACCCCATTCATGTATGTATTTGTTGCCAGGTGTTCCACAAGTCGTTCGAGCAGACGTGCTGCCTGCGCGAGTGCGGCGTGCAACTGCGCATGATCTGCGCGACACTACGGGACAGCACACACACATGCCTGCAAGTAGCCGCGCCCACACACTTCACCGCGGCCAGGGAGCTGTACAACGACGTGAGTGTACTATACTGCGACACACACACACACACACACACACACACACACACCTGCCTGCAAGTAGCCGCGCCCACACACTTCACCGCGGCCAGGGAGCTGTACAACGACGTGAGTGTACTATACTGCGACACACACACACACACACACACACCTGCCTGCAAGTAGCCGCGCCCACACACTTCACCGCGGCCAGGGAGCTGTACAACGACGTGAGTGTACTATACTGCGACACACACACACACACACACACACACACACACACACACACACACACACCTGCCTGCAAGTAGCCGCGCCCACACACTTCACCGCGGCCAGGGAGCTGTACAACGACGTGAGTGTACTATACTGCGACACACACACACACACACACACACACACACACACACACACCTGCCTGCAAGTAGCCGCGCCCACACACTTCACCGCGGCCAGGGAGCTGTACAACGACGTGAGTGTACTATACTGCGACACACACACACACACACACACACCTGCCTGCAAGTAGCCGCGCCCACACACTTCACCGCGGCCAGGGAGCTGTACAACGACGTGAGTGTACTATACTGCGACACACACACACACACACACACACACACACACACACCTGCCTGCAAGTAGCCGCGCCCACACACTTCACCGCGGCCAGGGAGCTGTACAACGACGTGAGTGTACTATACTGCGACACACACACACACACACACACACACACACACCTGCCTGCAAGTAGCCGCGCCCACACACTTCACCGCGGCCAGGGAGCTGTACAACGACGTGAGTGTACTATACTGCGACACACACACACACACACACACACACACACACACACACACACACACACACACCTGCCTGCAAGTAGCCGCGCCCACACACTTCACCGCGGCCAGGGAGCTGTACAACGACGTGAGTGTACTATACTGCGACACACACACACACACACACACACACACACACACACCTGCCTGCAAGTAGCCGCGCCCACACACTTCACCGCGGCCAGGGAGCTGTACAACGACGTGAGTGTACTATACTGCGACACACACACACACACACACACACACACACACACACACACACACACACACACACCTGCCTGCAAGTAGCCGCGCCCACACACTTCACCGCGGCCAGGGAGCTGTACAACGACGTGAGTGTACTATACTGCGACACACACACACACACACACACACACACACACACACACACACACCTGCCTGCAAGTAGCCGCGCCCACACACTTCACCGCGGCCAGGGAGCTGTACAACGACGTGAGTGTACTATACTGCGACACACACACACACACACACACACACACACACACACACACACACACACACACACACCTGCCTGCAAGTAGCCGCGCCCACACACTTCACCGCGGCCAGGGAGCTGTACAACGACGTGAGTGTACTGTCACTACAACAAGTTACCACAAGGTGTATAGTCGCATTTCTCAAGCGATTTACTTGAAATTTTGTAAGCAAACTCGAATTTAAATGAAATACAATACATAAGAACAAGACAGATAGCAGAGAGCTTTGTAAGTTCATTCGAACCACCGAAAATAAATAGAAATTGATTCTTTACGGTCTAAAGAGATATAGCTCACGGAGCCACTAGTTCTTTTTTTCTGGTTTAGTCGCTAGTGTAACTTTTTGGCTAATAGTGTGTTACAATTGCAGTCGTTGTTGGAGGCGTGTGACAGTCTGGAGGCCGCGCTCAAGCTGTACGTGGACCGGGTGGATGAATACATCGCCGCCGCCGACCAAATGGTGAGACCACTCACACTATATGACCGCCAAGCGCCTTTATAATAATGTTAACAGCTCATAGTATGTCCCCACCGAGGGGCTCGAGCCTAACCTGAAATCAGGGTTAATATGCCTTAGTCGACCTCGCTGGCCCAGTGCGGTTTGGTCAACTTCACACACAACCTTTGAATTTCTTCGCAGGTGTGTGCAGGTTTCCTCACGATATTTTCCTTCAATGTAAGGTCGTCGAATAAACGTACATATGAATTCGAAAATCGAAAACACATTGGTACGTGCCGAGGCTTGAACCTGCGAACTTCCGAATGGAAGTCAACAGCCCTAGCCACTTGGCCACCGACGCTCTCTTTATAATAATACAATATTAAAATGTTTATTTTCCTTCAAATATATTCATAAAGTTTCAGGATGCTAAACTCCCTCTTTAGGCTTACAAAGTCTGTGTTGAGAGACACCGCTCTTCCTCAACTTACAAAAATGTGTTAAATAAAACTACCCACTTACATAAAAAATGATACAATAATAAAATAACAAAAACAAATCCAAAAGTGGTTACCGCGCACATCTGTGTCCGTACCAGTTGTGTAGTGTGTGTATATGCGAGTGTGTGCGTGTGTGTTGAGTGTATGTGTGTGTGTGTGTATCGTATGTGTATGGAAGCTATTGTGTGTGAAAGTAAGTATACATGAGATAGATAGGATACCGGAGCCTTTAATATCACAAACACACAATATGGGACTATCTTTTGAATTAATTGCCCTAACACGTTTAAATTTTGTATGCTCGCCTGTCCTTTACTTTCTGGTTAAAAAAATGTGAAGAGAAAAATACGGGGGAAAAAATTTATCTGTAAAATAAGTCGTGTATTTAATGCAACGAAAAAGTAATGGAATGTTAGTTATTACGTTTTTCAGTAAAATATAAAATCACTATTATGGTGCATCCGAAATGCTTAACTTGTGTAACTCGAAAACTCCTGTATGATTGCACTAGCTGTATTCAGAAGGAAATAACTCATCATTATACTCGTATTGCGAAAATCCAATTATAGGTCTACCGGAATTTGACGGCAAAAATGGAAAAAAAAAATTGACGCTAGCAAGGTTTCTTCGACATTTTCACCACTTTATAAAGGAAATTTGAAGCCAAACTATAAACAACTCCTGGAAATTTCAGTTGACTGATGTTTTTTTTGAGTCCGAAACCATACTTCGAAAAGCAATCAACCGAATGACTGTATACCGAACGAACGTTATACCGAATTTTTTTTTAACGAAGGGACTTGAATTCGAATGTACTGTATACCGAATTTCTTAGCACCGAATAATATGCCGAATTTCATAATACTGAATAATATGCTGAATTTCTTAACACCAAATGAAATCCCTATCCCTACTAATATTATAAATGCGAAAGTAACTATGTCTGTCTGTCTGTCTGTTACGCTTTCACGCCAAAACCACTGAACCGATTTTGATGAAACTACGGAGATAGAATAGACCTTGGGGACGGACATAGTCTACTTTTTACCGCGAGAAAATACCTCGTTCCCACGGGAAAGACTGTAAGCGTGGGCGGAGCCGTGGGGCAGAAACTTGATGAAACTTTGTATCTTTACCAATCTGACCTTGGAGTTGATAGAATATACCTTGGAGAAGGATATAAGCTACCTTTTACTGCGGGAAAACGTCTAATTCCCACGAAAAAATGGCAGCGCGGGTGAAAAGTTTTGATGGAACTTAGTACAGAGATAGAATAGACCCTGGGAATGTATATAGGCTACCTTTTACCGCGGGATAATGTTTTTTCCCAAGGGAAAAATATTAGTACAGGTGGAAAGTTTTGATGAATATTGGTACAGAGATAGAATAGACCTTGCAGTAAGATATAGACTACCTTATATCGTGGGAAAATATCTCATTCCTACGAGAAAAATGTTAGCGCGGGTGGAAAATTTTAATGAAACTTGTTACAGGGATATAAAAGATTTTGGGTATAGATAGATAAAGGCTACCTTTTACCACGGGAAAATACTTTATTCCCACGGGAAAAATAGTAGAGTGGGCGAAAAGTTTTGATGAAACTGGGTACAGAAACATAATAGACTTTGGGGATAGATATAGCCTACTTGTAACTGCGGGAAAATACCTTATTCCCACGGGAAAATGGTAGGTTAGGCGGAATGTTTTGGCGAAACTTCGATTAAAAAGTAATCGAAATTGAGTTGATTCAGTATAACGTTCGTTCGGTATACAGCCATTCGGTATATTGCTTTTCGAGTTACGGTTTGTTCGAAAAAAGAAAATTCGATTCAAAGATATTCGAAATTAAGCTGATTCGGTATAACGTTCATTCGGTATACAGTCATTCGGTTGATTGCTTTTCGAAATATGGTTTCGGACTCGTTTTTTTTTGTTTCCATATGAAAATCGCAATTTTTTGAAACTTTTTTTGCCATCAGCATAATTTGGCGCTCTCAGAGCAAGCTATTAATTTTTCTAGTCAGGCAAACGTTAATAAGCTCTGTCAAACATGATTACTTTTCTTGTTAGTTGACCAATCGGAGCAGTAAGCCATCTTCGAAGAGCAACAAGGCTAAAAAGAAGTCCCCTAAATCCACCACCTGGTCCCAGAAGGCCACCAAGAACTCCTCCATGACTGGTAACGTATCAACAGATCACTGCTAGGGTAATAAGTCATTGGTAACCTTACATTTGTGATAAGGATAACATTTTACGGGTCTTATACGCGATATTTATAAATAATTGTGTTATTACCAGAAATTAATGACTGATTAGTTAGTGATTGAGACTAATTAGTTTCATTTGCACCATTAATGGTGCAGGTCAATGGTGCATACGGTACGGCGGCGGGGAGATTGGAACAGAATGTGTACAAAGCGCGATAGTCTCTTAGCTGAAATCGTGGTCTAAGAAAACAAGGTCTTCTGTTCCGACCACGTGACTGACACAAGCCTACGTCATCATGCTGATCATCCTTGTCGAATGCGTGTTAATTGTTATTTCCTTCTTGCTAGTTATTATGACGTAGGCTTGTGTCACTCTGGGAATAGAAGACCTTGTTATATTCGAGAGGTTTATCCAATCATTGCCACATTGTTTATGCCACATTGTTTGTTTATTTACAGAAGCTAACACTCGCCTCTCGATGTACTCGTTAGAAACTCTGCGCTTGAACAAGAAGAGTAAGGGCGCGTGAGTATTTTAATTGTACCTTCA
>OX419590.1:1060700-1395118 GCA_948473455.1 Teleiodes luculella | reverse complement strand
AACAAATTTTAGTAATAATATTAGCTTAGATTAAGCACAGCGTTTCTCGTGTCGAGCTGAAGTCTCTACACACCAAGCTTTCTTATCATTCAAATATTCATCCAATCCATAGTACGCATTCTTACATAGATGCCGTTTCACGTGGCATTTAAACATTTTTTCTGAAAGATTTACAATATCATCAGGTATTTTATTATAGTAGCGTACACAGAGCCCCACGAAAGAAGTACTGACTTTAGCCAATCTATAGTTATCACGAGCTAGTTTATTTCCATTTCTAGTATTACGTTTGTGAATATCAGAATTCTTTTTAAATTCGTGGATATTTTTCCTAACGTACATAATATTTGCATAAATATATTGGCACGGAACTGTCAAGATGTCTATTTCTTTAAACAGTTCTCTAAGTGATTCCCGACAGCGAAGTTGGTATATTGCCCTAATGGCTCTTTTCTGCAAAATAAAAACTGTGTTAATATCGGATGCCCTGCCCCACATCAAGATACCATAAGACATTATACTATGAAAGTAACTGAAATAAACTAACCTAGCTGTTGCTATGTCTGTTAACTGTCTTATTTTTCTCACTGCATACGCAGCCGAGCTAAGCCTCCCCGACAGAGAAGATATATGAGGACTCCATTGCAGTTTGGCGTCAATAGTTATACCCAAGAAGATTGTACTGTCTACCAGATCAAGCCGCTCACTATTTAACACAATGTCACCCCTACAGCTATTTAACTAGTCACTCTTCCAGTGAAGATGATAAAGTTTATTTCTATCAACAGCAAAAAACGTGGCCCCGTTTTAGCGAAGCCGCCGTCCAGTATCCCTCGCAACGAGACTGTAACGACGGGGTTGATGCCGCCCACGCTGGGCCGGGGGCTCGCCTTGAGGCAGGACCTGCGCAGGGGCGAGGGGCGGGGGGAGGGCAGCCCCGTCCGCGACAAGCAGAGCACCATCACTGACAGGTAACAGACAGGAGGTAACAGACAGGGCTGATGCCGCCCACGCTGGGCCGGGGGCTCGCCTTGAGGCAGGACCTGCGCAGGGGCGAGGGGCGGGGGGAGGGCAGCCCCGTCCGCGACAAGCAGAGCACCATCACTGACAGGTAACAGACAGGAGGTAACAGACAGGGCTGATGCCGCCCACGCTGGGCCGGGGGCTCGCCTTGAGGCAGGACCTGCGCAGGGGCGAGGGGCGGGGGGAGGGCAGCCCCGTCCGCGACAAGCAGAGCACCATCACTGACAGGTAACAGACAGGAGGTAACAGACAGGGCTGATGCCGCCCACGCTGGGCCGGGGGCTCGCCTTGAGGCAGGACCTGCGCAGGGGCGAGGGGCGGGGGGAGGGCAGCCCCGTCCGCGACAAGCAGAGCACCATCACTGACAGGTAACAGACAGGAGGTAACAGACAGGGCTGATGCCGCCCACGCTGGGCCGGGGGCTCGCCTTGAGGCAGGACCTGCGCAGGGGCGAGGGGCGGGGGGAGGGCAGCCCCGTCCGCGACAAGCAGAGCACCATCACTGACAGGTAACAGACAGGAGGTAACAGACAGGGCTGATGCCGCCCACGCTGGGCCGGGGGCTCGCCTTGAGGCAGGACCTGCGCAGGGGCGAGGGGCGGGGGGAGGGCAGCCCCGTCCGCGACAAGCAGAGCACCATCACTGACAGGTAACAGACAACTAATCCACAGAAGACATTAATAGTGCTAACCCGTACAGAAAGGACACTCACCCCCCCCTGCGCCAAAATGAGTTCCCCGCCGCGTTTTTCCATTCTATACAAGGCCAGAACGCAGCCATAGGAAACTGCTCGCATATATATTGTAATGCAGTTTTTAACTCTGTTATTCCAATGCATACACGAATTAAGCGTACTGATCGTGTATAGTTTGTAACGTGGATGCTCGCGTCTTCGTTCCTAACTATACTACACAGTATACACTTACTTACACTTGACATGAGTGTAAAATGTCTAGATTTTTCGATTCAGTAAAATATGTAATTTTATTTTATTAGGTAGGATTAAATACATAACAACGACTTATAAATATAATTATTTATATTAAAAAAGTACATTTCAACGAGCATTATTAATATTATGCGAGGCGTAGCATATATGCTAGGTCGTATTTTCTTTTCCTATTTTTTGTTACAGTAGATGCTGAAGGTCGGCCTGCTTGTAATCTATTAATCAATTTTTGTTGAACGTACAACCCAATTCGTTCAATTGTTTGAGAATGTAGAAAAAATTTCAGTGAAAACCTCACAAAATACAGAGTAGTCTTCATTACTTTCTCCCAATTTGTACTTGATGATCACCTTAAACTTTTTCGTAGATTCAAATTTACCACATATACTAAGTAAAAACTCTTCTAGAGTGTCCTTGGTAACCATTTTTCATATTTGAATGAAGTATTTAATTGTATTTACCACTTTTTATGAATTAATTGTGCAGAAACAAAAAAAAACCGTCCATTAAAACAATAGCACGTGCCGAAAGATGACGCAATATTTGAAAAAGACACGCATATATGAATCACCATGAAATAGAAAAAGAGGTCAATAAATCATAATGGCGCGCATGCAAGTGCTCGCGTACAAATCGTAGTTTAGAGTTTAGCGCGCTTGTTCCGATATCTACACGATTAGTCCGTATGGCGCTGGCGCTGTATATTATGGAATAAGAAATAGTTCTACGTTACTACGAAGTATACGCGAGTATTTGCGTACTGCTCTTGTACGGATTGGAAGAACTTAGTAAAAAAGTTATTTCCAATCTATACGCGATTAGTTTCATACCCTTGCGTTCTGGCCTTGTATAGAACGGAAAGACGCTTCCCCGCCCGATATAGCGCCCCACGCCCCGCACCCCGCAGGCGCCGCGGGACTCCGTGTTGGTGTTTTACATAGCGCCTAGCGCCCTTGATTTGTAGTTGATATTCAGTTGTTATTCAAAAAGAAGTAGCTTGTCAAAACGCGTTTACTGTATGGAGTGACCGCCCAGTGACTAATCACTGAATGTGACACAATAATCGCATTTTTATTATTTATTAATATTATTGACAGGACCGGTTCGGCTAGAAGTGGGTCCGCCAGAAGTACGTTCGAGAGGTACGCGAGCGAGGGAGAGACGTACAACAGCGCTCGCAGCGGCCTCGACTCCAACAGCGAGGCGAGGGGCGGCGGCGGCAGGCACAGCGCGCGCTCAGAACACAACAGGGTGAGTGGGCCCTTCAGGTAACAATGCTCGCCAGCCAGGGAGAGACGTACAACAGCGCTCGCAGCGGCCTCGACTCCAACAGCGAGGCGAGGGGCGGCGGCGGCAGGCACAGCGCGCGCTCAGAACACAACAGGGTGAGTGGGCCCTTCAGGTAACAATGCTCGCCAGCCAGGGAGAGAGGAAATAAAATAAAAAAATAAAATAAAAATAGTTTAGGTATGATCGGCCGATGCGACCCCCTGGGTGGTGTTAGATAGGGAACTAAACGTGTTAGTAGAGAGGCGCGAATCGGCGCGATACAAGATAGAAAGGGAGGCAGCTACTTTGGTTTCCTTCAAGCTATAATCCCCCTCTATGAAACATTAATGAAATCCAATTTTGACTATGCTAAAAATTACTATTGAAATGGTAGTAAATAAGAGTTTGGGCAGGATTCTAGCTTGATGTTCAAGCCAGAATGCTCCCCTCTCGTGCAGCCAATCGGTGGGGTCTTTTGACTTAGTTTCTATCCATAGAAATAAACACGAAATAAAAGAAAGAACTAAGAACATTGGTCGCGTTGTGATTCCGATTACTACAGCTTAGGAAGGATTCTGGCTCGAGCATTACAAAATTGGTATCAAAATTTGCTATTGAAATAGTATCGTCAAACTACGTTCGATTTATTAGGCTAAACTGCGTAAAAATCCTTTAAAAATGCATGTTTACTTCTACACAGGAAGAGATGAAGAAAATTATCAGAACAAACGCGTTAGTAAGTACCTATGCTTTTTTCGAGTACTTAATTTCTCTTGTAATAACTTCTAAACGGTTCATTATGCGTCAATGGGATTTCTTGAAGTAAAATTGAAATACGGATTAAAAACAAAATCAATTTATTGAAAAAGATTTTACAGGTAAAGCATAAAATATAATCTAGCTTAATTTTTTGCAATAAATTTTAAATACCAAAAACACAAAATGCATCACAGCTTATTAAAATCAAGTAAGTAGACTTTATAATTATATATATATATTTTTAGTTATTTGTTGAATGATATCATTTAATATTTAATTTTTGTGCACAACAGTGAAATACTTATTTACAGATTGTCTTTATTTAAATGTATAATTTAATTAAAAACATTGTATTTCAAAATTGAATACTGTCATATTTAACTCTCATAATATTGTTATATACCTTTAATTTCTAAAGAAATTGTAATAAATACAAATTGTGACAAGAAGAAAATCTTAGATTATACATATTATAAAATAGCGTCTTAAAATATTTCCTTTGGAACTTACATTATATTATTTACTTTTATCATCATGTTTAAATAAAATAAGTGCACTTTAGTATGGCTACTTGTATCGGTGTTTTACGTTTAAATAAAGGGCTGTTTATACAAGCTAGAAGGCAGCACGTACATCATTGTTAAACATTTGTAAACAGTTGCGATGAAAATATTAATAAAGAAAAGAATAAAACATACTTAATAAAGGAAAAGTTATTTCTACTCCTATTTTTATCATCAGAAAAGCACAGAAGGTGCTCTTTTTAGTAACTAGACGGTTCACTGTTTTGTTCATGTTAGCTAAAACCGAATTCAATTTGAAACGATTTCTGGTTACTTCTTAAAATCAAGCTGACTTATAACAATATCAATTGATAGTGTAATTTATAAAGGACACTGGGAATGATGTATGGCGCCTGTAGCTTTGTTATCGGTAGCCCTGATTGGTGCGTTGCTATGTGGTATAATTCAGGCGCATTTGCCGCACAGCGGTTTGTTGTCCAGCACGGAGAATGTAGAATCCGTCACGGGGTTCCTGCATTTCTGGAAAATATATTGAAATGTTTGTTAATATCACAGTTAATAGGAAATAATACATTTTAGGGATGTTGCAAGTATTAGTTTTGGATTTTGTTCAATAAAAAAAGGCTTCTGTTGGAACTAATAACATAGAGCATAGAGCTTACTTGAGGCCAGAAAGAAGAATGTCATTACTTTTCTAGTTATTTAAGTTACATTTTTTGAAAAAAGGACTTCTGTAGAAAATTTTAATGTGTTTAATTATTCAAGCCCTATTAAGAGAGGTTACAATGGCTTTAAATGCCGCGAAATTAAGCTTTAAGCGGCTTAGTAATTCTGATACTAGGTAACCCGCATGAGGCACTGGGATTATCACGCCTGTAACTGTCAAAAGAATGCTAGAAAAACCCGTCTTGACGTTGAAATCGGCGGCGGCTATTGAGGTTTACAAAAGTAAAATGAAGTTATAATTAACCCCCGACGAAAAAGAGTGAAGTTTGACGTGTGTGTCTGTCTGTGGCATCGTAGCTCCTAAACGGATGCGCCGATATTGATCTAGTTTTTTTGTTTGCAAGGTGTCACAATCGAGAGTGTTCTGTCTGAGCTATGGACCAAGAAAATATCTTCGACCATTTGAAGATTATCAGCTCTTTTCTAGTTGTTGAAAGGGTCAAGTAACGGTTTTGTGTCGGGGGTTATTTTTTTTTAATTTAGTGTTATTGTGATTTGTGGCGTGCGGAAACAATAGATATTTCCAATAGCCCCCGAAGCGAGTTGACTCACATTGCAAGTGAAGCACTCGCGGTGCCATTTGTTGTCGAGCGCTATGATCGCCTTGTCGGTGATTGGCTTAGAGCACCCCGCGCACCGCGACGCGAACTTGTCCGCGTAGCACGACGAACAGTACGGCCGCCCGGCCTGCAACAAACAATATAACACGTATACCATCCGCATAAGACCTCTTTCATCTTGCCTGATGGGCGGTTGCGTTCAAAAGGAAGCTAGTTCGTTTTGGATGCAACGTCGATCGTGAACGTGAACTATCCGATCCTACAGTCCGTCCAAAAAGAGTAGAAATTAAAAAGTAGCAACGCCGTAGTGTCGTCCCTTTCCACCCTTCCACGCCACACTACTTTTTAATTTCTACTCTTTTTGGACAGACTGTAGAACTGCATTGTTCGAACAAAATAATATCACGTATGTATACCATCCATCATCGGCATAAGACCTCTTTAAATGTCTATTTAGTTGACAAAGCGTTTCGGGTTCGATTGAGGCTGGATTAAATGAGTCAGTTGTTTGTTTGGTCGGTTAGTTGGTTAATTAGTTGTTCGGTTGGTTGGTTACCGGTTAGGTCCGTTGGTTGGTAGTTGGTCCGTCACTTAGTTGGTTGTTCTGTTGATTAGTTGGTTTATTCGTCAGCCGGTTGGTTGGTTACCGGTTAGTTAGTTGATGATTGGTACTACAATTGGTTGTGTTCTGTTGATTGGGGTTGGTTTATTGGTCGGTCGGTTGGTTGGTTAGATGGTCGGTTGATTGGTTGGTTACCTGTTCCATGAATCCTCCGCCGCCCAGCTCCTTCCTGCAGCCGCCGCAGACGAAGTGGTGTGCGTGCCACGACACGCCCAGGGCTTGGATCACTCGCTGGAAATTAAAACAAACCAAAATTATAGACACAATACTGCTGTCGTAACACACAAGGGCACATTTGACAGATTTTCTAAAAATTTGTTAAAACATCGTTTTACCTTTCTTCTGTGGTTTTACTCAGAATAGTTTTTTCGGGATTAGGTATTTTCTCTCAGTAATAATTAGTAACTTTTGTCTTTCCTGCGTGACATCGTTACCCTGCTTTTTATCGCAATCCACAACTCGCAAGCTCGCAAGACCCAAAAGCTCACAGAGCCGCTAGTATTATAGATTATAGTGTGGATATAAATTGATTTGGAAACTGATTTAGGTGCTTTGTTTGCGAATAACAGACGCAAAATGATTGCGTTTAGATACTCAATAAAAGCACATAAAAGTATGTGAGGTATCAATTTTTCTCTCAATTCTCATTCCTTAATACGAATCATCCTATACATACTTGCACTATAAGTGATCTTTTAGCGCTGAAATCACATTTTCGTAACGTCTATTCTTATCATACCATTATGAAACGACGCCGTCACTCCAGGCGCACTCAAAAACCACTTTTGTTTCCTTACAATAGAGTGCAAGTGTTGAGACACGAGCTATTGTTTTGGAGGTGACATCATGCTTACAGTTAGACGGAGTTTGGATTCCGTGGAGTAATGCGGTTCTGTTTTCATAAAGTTGAAAGATCACTGGGTCGGAGTATATTTACCTACATATGATTATAGTAAATAAAAATGTTAATTATGTTCTTTTCTCATCATTGAGATTGATCACACAAAATGCCCTAGATGTTGAGTCTCTTGATTAAGTTCGCAAGTAAACTGTACCAGGTTTAAATCGGAAGTAGACGTTCCGATGAAAAAAGTTAAGATCGATTACTCTAAATCGACGGGCATGCATGATGCACGAAGTGAAAGAAGTAGGTATGTTTGGATCGTAGCTAGGAAGTGGTCTCTGCCTACTCCCTCGGGAAATAGGCGTGACGGCATGTATGTAATGTATGTATGTGTGTAAGCTGTAAACACCACAGCCAGCGCCGCGATTGTCTTTGTATGTAAAAGTGGTAAAAGGCTGAAAATTCAAAATATCTCGATACCGTTTACTTTGGAAAACCTTTTTGTTTCGGCTAGTATCGGCTAGATCTTTGTGTTTAGATCCGATCTTTCGTTTCGATCTTTCCTCTCCAACATACTAATTTAGGTGGGTCATTATTCAATAATCACTTCACTACATAGTATAAAATAAAGTCGCTTTCTCCGTCCCTATGTCCCTATGTCCCTATGTCCCTATGTCCCTTTGTACGCTTAAATCTTTAAAACTACGCAACGGATTTTGATGCGGTTTTTTTTAATAGATAGAGTGATTCAAGAGGAAGGTTTATATGTATAATACATGCATAATATACTGAAGGATAACCCACAATAACCATTTTCCCGTGCGGAGCCGGGGCGGGTCGCTAGTTTTCCTATAAGATATAAGTATGCGAGTGTGACTAGTAATGGCAGCATCTGTATGATAGTATACTCGGCCCAAGCCCATTGTTTCACGGATGACATCATATTATGGCGATACAGAAAAAAACAACTTAATACAAGCCTAGAGTGACTCTTGTTATGCTTCGGTAGTTTTATTTTGTCATGTATTCTGATTAATATGTAACTAGTTCTACTATTATTTCATACTTTTTAAACAGATACCGTCTGTTAACGTATTATACAATTCTATATCGAACCGAAAATAAGAAATTCTGAGCTCGCCACAAAAGAATATGACTTAGGTAAGTGATGTAAATATCCTAAAGTTGAAATAAATACTTTGAACTTTGAAAAGAAATTGAAATTTGAAAGAAAATGAAGAAATTGCTACTCAGCAATAAGGCCGCCTACATGTACACTTTCGTTATAAGTATATGCTATTCTATTCTTTGAAACAGTAAGCTCGAGCGGAGACTGGAACCCTCATCCCCTTGGCTGCCCGGGCCATAGGTGCACTTCCATTTTCCGAAGTTCCGATAGCCTGCCCGAGCTCGAATGTTTTTCATTTTCGCTTCCATTTAAAATAGCGCTACTTTTTAAACTTGTGAGAAGGGATTACCTAGTAGAATTTTGATACCTTCGTTCCTCGAAAGTCAGGTGAAGCTTGAAAAGTGACCCTACTAAGCGTAGGTCAAATAAGAAATAAATAAACCTATATTTAAAAGTTGTCTAAAAGAAAAATAACATTCATAATGTATGCTGATGTTGAAATACGAAATGATTTGTAGCAGCCCACTCCAAAAGCGATGCAAAAACAACCAGATTTTTAATGTTTAATTCAATTCCCTTGCAATAAAAGATGTCAACTCAGTCCCAAACGTTACAACAAGTTACCTAAAAGGTTGTCTGATTAGCATAACCTGAGTGGAGTCAGGGAGGGCAACGTGTTGATTTAAAACGCCTTAATTCGCTTAATATATGGAACCGGAGGAAGCGATATTCTAAACATTCTTGGTTTTTTATATACAGGATTAGGTACAGAGTGCCGAGTGCGAGTTTTGCAACCAAAGTAAACGCGCTCGATAGCGAGAGCGTTAACGCGATTTTGTATGGAATTGAAACTACGCCATCTGTAGACAGTTCGCTGAACTAAAATTTCTCCATACTAAATGCTCGTTTACGTTGTAGTTATCGAGCGCGTTTCGTGAGTAAAAAACTCGCACTTGGCACTCAGACCATTTCTTTTAATTTCATATTATGCCACGATCCAGGCCACTCTTTTCGCTACATTTACATTACTTTTTATCTCATATCCGTTAATTTATAGTAGGTACTTCTGACTTGACATAATTTCTAAACTGGCTGTTTTGATGCGAAGAAATTAAGTAATGCAAATAGCTAGTAAAAATACTGTTTTTAAAATTGCGCACTTTTTCCAAATTGCAGTATAGATGCAATTTGATATTTTTTAAACTTTTTGTTCAAAATTTATGGCTTTGATTTTTGATATTTGGATTTATCCCGCGTGTGATCCCGTCATAACGGTCAAATCATTTTCTCTGTGATTGCACCAAGTAAAGATAATTTCAATAAAAATGTTAGCAAACGACGACATCAAAAATGCAACCTTTTGCCTTAACGAGAGTTCGCCTGCGTCCTCGTGTGTAACGTGCAATGTGCAATCCGACCAATCGGTTTATTGCAGTTTTACTCGCCTTTATTGCACACAATTAGGTGAATGCAATTACTGTGGGCAGCTACTTAAAAGCTGTATAAACTAATTGAAACTTGTGTTCGGTTATAAAAATAACGAGACGCACTCATAGGGAAATTCCTTGAGTGTTACAATAATACAAACATGGTCACGTAGGTATGTTGTGGGATACAAAATAATCCAGTTGATTCATCCGTGATGACTATTTTAGAAGTAGGTATTAAACTGAAAAAATATTAACACGTAGCCATCTGTTAATATTTTTTGTGACGTATAAACACGTAACAGGTAGAGAATGATAATTTTTAATGAAAATAACCATTAAAGTTTGATTGCGTGCGAGTAAAAAAATCGTCTGTGATGTCTTTCAATTTAACTTTTAAGGTTGTGTGTGACCTGTATTTTTTGACCTATTACTTCGCCAAAGCGAGCCAGGTGAATTTTCTTATGATGTAGTAAAAACAACATACCGGAAAACCTAACTGGTTTCCCAAAAAATAATTCCGGGATCAACGAGACAAGACTAAGTCTAAAAAATCTAGCTTTTAAATGCAAACTTTAAATGAATATTATTATAATGTAGTTTTTGCACATTTTTTCTACAATTCAACGAATGTTGAGACGTAATTGGTGCTCTACTCAAATTATTGCATGATAAAAACGGGCAACATAAATTATTATAAACCAGGCTGAGATGCATTTTTTACAGTATTTTTTACTGATGTTCATTTTCTTTAGATTGGTAGGCACAATAGACAATCAGTAGGCGTACAAAAATAACTTAAACCTCGCGCGTATTATAAGGAAAGTAAACAATATAGGGGGCGATCTGTCCTACTCATTTTTTAGTCTCAGTTTTTGTATAATCTACAAACTACGAGTATTACTAAACTAAAATATAATGAGTGTAAATCAACACGCAAACTTAATCTGGCCATTGAAGCTATCAATGATCCCGCTGCTGGGCAAAGGCATCCAATTATATTTGCTTGACAAAAAGTGTCCAAAACGCACTTAGATTGAATTTCGGCGGAATGTCGATAAATTAAATTGAGTTCCTCGTTATGTTCGGACCTTAAAAGGGGGCTAAAAGGTGGCAAATCTTGTGACTCACAAGCCTACCGCAGCCGCACAGTGTTTTTGCTTGCTTATGGCGTTATTATGGCCAGATTTACGGCGCCTACGCATCTACGTCACTGTGTACGTACAACGCTGGAAAAGGGCAGCGTGTCATCTCATTACTACATACTAGACGCACTACATTAGGAAAGTTACACCATGTTACAAGAAACTAGACAAAAATAAATAATGAATTTCAGAACGAACTTTCATTCATATCTTAAAAGTCACAATAATAATTCATCAAACCTAGGATTACCTTTCACGTTAGTCCGGGGGGTCGTGTGGTTTTCGGCTTAGAATCGGAATAACTGTGCGAGTCGTGGCGGCTAAAGAAGCATTACCAGGGAATAGACAGGAATGTTTACGAATGTAATCAACTACAACTGCGATCCCCAAGTCCGCCTGCCAAGCATGAACATTATGGCAACACCTTCCTTTCTAGAGAGAGGCCTGGGCGAAATTAGCACCCATTCATACTGTTTTTGAAGGGTTGTAAGATAAAACCTAAATAGAAAGAAAGTATTTGCTAAACGTTAGCTAGGGTATGATGGGAAATACATAAAATTACATTAGCTGATTACTATCGCGTATTAACATCAATGCAAATAAGTACACATTTATAAGGATACAATAATTTTAAAGGGCTTTTAAACAATCAGTATATTATCATCACACAAACGACCGGCCGATATAATCAATAGTGCACTTTATTGCAACTATTACGTTGGCAAAGGAATCGCTTTGGCGTCATTAAAAGTGAATTGACTTGTGTAGTTGTTACAGTATTTACATTGTAATGAGGCACATGACTCATGACGTCATCATCGATCGGTCGGATAATTTTATATGAATTTGCATGGTCTAAGAAAACAAGGTCTGACACTCCAACCACGTGACTGACACAAGCCTACGTCATTTTTACGTCATTTTGTTGACTGTTCATCCTTGTCGAATGCGTGTAATAGACAAGGAGGAACAGCGCAAAATGACGTAGGCTTGTGTCAGTCACGTGGTCTAACGGTTAGACCTTGTTTTCTTAGACCATGTGAATTTGGAGGTTTCTGATCCGCTGTGTTTACTCACTGCTTCCGAATTTGTCATCCGAGTACTTACCTCTCTATGGATGGGTCTCTCATCGGGTTCTCTATACACGGTGAAAACCTTGTTGTTTATCCGCAACATACTCATGAAACTGAACAACTTTCCGTAAGGAACATAGGTTGAACTCTCAAAATTAAAATTTTACTTGTCATACAAAGTGACCGGTCATGTGACTGAACTTTATATGAAACTAGCGACCCGCCCCGGCTCCGCACGGGAAAATGGTTATTGTGGGTTATCCTTCAGTATATTATGCATGTATTATACATATAAACCTTCCTCTTGAATCACTCTATCTATTAAAAAAAACCGCATCAAAATCCGTTGCGTAGTTTTAAAGATTTAAGCGTACAAAGGGAGGGACATAGGGACAGAAAAAGCGACTTTGTTTTATACTATGTAGTGATGTGAAAATTCATAGGTTAAAATTCCAAAATTAAAATTGATTTTGGAATTTTAACCTATGAATTTACAACTAAATTCAAAATGTGTTTATTCGAAGTAAGATTTTACAAATCACTTTTCGACGTCACGATTTGGCTTTCTCCTCGAGTTCACGATTTGGCTTTCTTCTGCTGAATGTTGTTCAGTTCCATGAGCAGGTTCTACTTTGCTGTGGATAAACAACCAGTTAAACACGGTGTATAAATACCGATTTGTTTTACATACATATATTGGTTTGGTTTAAACCACTCTTTTATTCAACACAGGCTCTAATTAAATTAATAAAGCTTTCTAATTGAATTGAAAACATGACATCAAAACAACCTGCCATAATCGTAATAGGGTAAATTAACTTGTAAACTAGTTTAGTACACAGTGAGTCAGCTCGCGCCAACGAGCCGACAATATCTTGATTGTATTGTACGTATGTATAACTTCAGTATAACCAGCCTAATAGGCGTAAGATTAACACTGCAACTGGATGGCTTAATACCCACTATCCTTACTACGATACTACAATAATTTTGACACCAGGGTTTGTGAGGTAGGTTAACCTCGAAAGTCACTCGATACGAAAGCAAGCAATGAAGATTCAAATTCAAGTCATTTATTCGTTATATTTGAGAAACACTGAAAGAAAAAGCTTTAATTTTTCATACAAAGCTTTTTAGGCAAGCGTTTAACGTGTGGTTATCTTGTACGACGTCGTCGGAACGTAGAAAGCTTTATGCAATCTAATTAACCAGAAATAAAAAAATGGTGGGTTGGCTTTTTGGGAAGTTGTCTTTTTAGGACTGTTGTCCAAATGAACCTAAAGGAACTATTTATTTTGTGACAAGCAGCAGTTTAAAGCAAACTTTTATATTATTTTTAGATAACGTAGGTACATATTGGGTATTCTTTCGTAATTATTTAGAATCATAAAAAGTGGCGACGGAATACGTTTTCTTAGAAAAAAAAAATGAAATTAAATAATTTATTTTTAACTTTTGGACACTTTTGATAGAATAGAAGATAGATAGAAGATAGAAAAACGTTTAATCAGTAAGAACTTTTGATTAAAAATAAGTTTTGATCACTTAGTTAAGTCAAATAAAGTTATATTTAGCGTTTCCATAAGAAAGAAAACAACAACGTATGTACAGCTGCGTTTAAAAGACTTAACGTAAACCGGGCACGTAAAGTTAGTTAATTTATATTTATTTATAATATTGAAAACAAATAAGGAAGCATTGTTGCCCATTATTATATTCAAGTAAATAAGGCTTGTTTGTCTCATTGATGGAGCCAGCAATATTATGCAAAATGTATGGGCCGTGTATGACCGACATGCGCGATGTTGTTTACACGATGAGAATTATGTATGACAACATTGGAAACTATTATAATACTGCCCATGCCGCCACCATAACAAAAAAGGGCGCATCTAAAGTTTTTTTTTTAAATCTGGTGAAATCAAGAGTTAAACCGGTGGTGCCTATAACTAATTTTGAAATAAAATTGGCAGATGCGCGTTTTAGCAGCAGGATACCCGCAGCTACGTCTACTTTTTATTTTCTCCCACGGGAATGTGGTATTTTCACTAACTAAATGTAGGTTGGCAATCACATGTCCCTTTTCGTTCTTAAGAACGTGAAACGTTTCGTCGCATAAGGGACATATGATTTTTAAATTTAAGTTAGAGCGTAATATGTAGAATCGGGCCCATTATCTATCACACTGACTATTTTCATCGCAATTGGTTCAGCCGTTTAAGCTTGAAAAAGTAACAGACAAATTTATGTATTGTCTGTCTATGTCGTTATCGAACGACACTAACTGCCAGCGTAGCATGATGTGTCAACAATGACAAGAGATAGTTTCGTCTCGTCTAATTATTATTTATTTATGATGCTATCAAGGCTGAATACCAAAGCTCGTTACGAACTGTCGCTGTCGAAAAAAAAACATTTAAAAAAAACTGTAGTGACCAAAACGAAACGTCTTCATCAGCGATGATCTTCACTTAGCTAGATGACACCTACGTCGCGTGCCGCATGCTAAATGGCCGAATGTCCGAACGTGTCCAAACCATCGAACATCGCCTTGTACGGCAGACATACTCACGAGTCGGCATGAATCATGTTAATTGTTGTTTTTTGTCTATCTGTGGGTTAGACACGTCGCCGACGAGACAAGGTCACCGATTACTGTTCCAAGTTCAAGGGTGCCGCAAGATTAACGGATACATTATTGATTTCAACTTATCATATCGAAATCTTTTCTCTATATTTTGCGCATTCAATTGTCATTTTTGTTTACAAAAAATTAGTTCATAATTTCATTCTAGAACTGCTAATATTCTATACTTCATATAATAAGAATATCCCCGAGCGGATGCCATTTTTTTCCTTGAAGCTTTTGTGCTCTAAACCACTTTAAACATAAAAAATATAAACGTCAAATTAAATTAAAGTATCAAAAACCTATCTAATTTCCTTATCACAAGACCCGGGGAAAATACGTTACTTCGTTACAATAAACAGTTAAAGTTTCTCCTTATTGCAGTGTTCAAAAGGCAATTTAGCGGTGTTTAGCAGTATGGCTATAAAACCTTTTAGTGCCTTAGGATCACCCTGCCGGGATGGGCGCTGCGTCACGTAATTTCCAAGAACATTATATTACTCAATGACATCGAATAGTGGCTATAGCGTTGTTGTTTTGGTGTGTTTTCTTCCTGTTTTGGTATAGAATCGAAAGAACCAATATTGAAAGTATGAAGATGTTTTATTCAATGAAAATTAAAATACATTAAAATTATTATTTAGTCGTACCGCGTTAGCTCAAAATTTATTAAATTTTCTCCCTCAATATCCCCAAACACTGTCTAATTTTTGAAACAGTTCTCTCAGTCCCAGAGAAGAGAGACAACAGAACATCGTCGCCCTTTTAGGTAATGATATTATGGCGGGCCTTTGGCAATCTTGGCTCTCTACGAGTGTAAACAGTAACAGCTCTGATATCAGGGTATGTAATATACACCCTACAACCTATATATACAAGTGGAAAAACAGTGCACACTTGTTCGGCACTGGAACTGATGAACGCTTCTGCCGACAGTGCAATTAGGGTCTCAGAATATTGGACCAATTAATATAATTGGATCTGACTTGCCATCGCCACGACAAGAAGATCAGTGGAAATCGCCCTGGCTTGTTTGATGATGTTGAACTATCCGTCTATCGGCTTGCGGCACGTGTGGCACGCGAAGTGCTCCGGGTGCCATTTGACTGTGGATGGTACTGTGGCGTGCATGCGTCCTACATGCTCGCCGCGTTCGTGCTGGCAGCCTCTTTCCGCGTTTTGAGCCATTTATTTATGAAAAGTAATATCAGTTTGAATTTCGTTGATGAGAGGGAGATGGCCGTAGCCCGTGCTACGAGCCTGACGCCATTTTTATAATTTCTAAAGCATTTGTAATGTTTCGTTATTAAGTTTCTAATATAATGATCAATTTAAAAGTCTATGTTGTTTTCCTTGTCCTCCACCATTAGGGCCGGTTCGTACAGTACTCACATCAGTGATGGGGTCTCCGCAGCCGTGGCAGCGCGGGCTGAAGTGCTCGGTGAAGCAAGGCACGCAGTGCACGCCGCCGTCGTGCTGGTGGAACTTGGCGCCGTCTATCGGCTTGCGGCACGTGTGGCACGCGAAGTGCTCCGGGTGCCATTTCTTGTTCAGCGCTGTCACGATCTGGGGGTAAAAGATATAGGTCAAAGACGGCGAATAGAGAGATAGGTACTTGTTAAATTTTGTGTTCTCTTTTATGTCGTGATTAAGTTCTTGTGTTGTCCCGCAAATAAAAATTTATTACTCTTTTTTTTCCTGAGAATAGCCACAAGAGACACACATCTCTAATCATCTGACAATCAGCGGGGTAATACCTACTAGGCTTCATGGAAAACATAGTTTTGTCGTGTCTATTTTATACTCTTATCCTATTAGAGGAAATTTAAATGTGCCGGGTTTCTCACAGCACTTTGACAGTCAAAGGTGTGATAATCTTTTGTCATAGTGCTTCACGCTTTATTTAGACACATCCATTTAATCATTAAATTAAGCACTAGTAGGCTGAATTGAACCTTTGTCAAAATCAATTTGATAAAGTAATTTATCTTCCAACCGATATGCCCACAAGCGTCAACCTCGACTCACCTCAATACAATTACTGGGTAATTTTACGGTCACAATAACATTAGATTTACGAGCAGCTACTGTAATGTCTCATACATTCTCATGCATAGCGATGCACTGCTGCTAGCAGACAATAAGTCGTAAGGACCGGCGGTCAGGGTCACGGGAACCAGTGTTATGATGATGCACCAGGCAAAAGTGAAGCTTTATGTCCTCCCATGCCTAAATTTGTCGCCATTCTCATAATTTTAGTTAAAGCTCCCTTTTTAAAACTTTAAGAGCATGTTGATGTTCTTGGTGAGCTAACTAGTTAAAGTACAAAAGAAAGAAATTGAATAAACATAGTACCTATCTATCTATGTTTACGTGTTTACCAAAGTGGTAATTACAATGCCTACATACACGAAATTAGTGTTTGAAAAATTGTTAAAACGAGTAAGGATAGTCATACTAACACCACTAAGGCACTAACACAGTTACCAACGTAATTTAGTAGTGTGTTACTATTTCCACCTCGCCCTCCACTAATTAAGTCGTCTGGCACATTTGCCCTTGGCCCTGACCACTGCTGGCTTTACGAGCGTACGTTTATCAGCCGGCCAACATTAGTGCAGCGATGGACGCGAGGACAATGGCTATTGCCTTGGGTGGCGGGGTACATTATAGTATGTACTTTAGTACATACATATGCGTCAGCACTTAGCAAATTCATTAGTGTTTCCCATGAAAGGTGTTTTGCGTTTTGTAGCCGACGACACATGTTTAGTGGTCGCTGACAGGAATCTAAAGGAGGCTCAATACACGATGCAGGTCAACTTTGACAATTTGTGTAAATGGGCACACGATGTTGGGTTAGTGATAAATGCGCAGAAAACAAAACTAATACATATACGATCCTCTCATAATAAAGCATCCTTCACACCCACCATCGTGGCTCATAACCATCACTGCATGCATGTCGTAAATCCATCATGCACTTGCCAACCCATAGACAATGTAAAACAGCATATGTATATTGGCCTAGTGATCGACGATAGATTCTGCTGGGGTCCCCATAAAGACCATGTTTGCGCTAAGCTTCGATCAATTCTGAGCAGGCTTACTATATTGAAATATAAGCTACCATATAAAATATTAAGACTACTGTACCTATCCCTAGCAGACTCTGTCGTCGGATACGGGCTCAGTAGTTACGGAAGGACGTACAATACATATCTCAATGATATCTACATACTACAGCGTAAAATGCTAAAGATGATTATCCCGAAACATATAAAGAAGAAATGTAAAGGGAATGACCTAGCTGTATTCCAATATTGTCAAGTCATGAATATTTACGATAAAGTCAAGTACTTAAATATAACCGAAAGTACGGAACCAATAGATCTTGAGGAATATCAAAGGCCAGGCAATCTCAGAATATTATCTAAGGTAAAAAAATATGTGCTACCAAGAACAAACAATTTGTATGGCTCTAGAGTATCTAAGTATGTAGTACCTAACTATCTTAATGAACTGCCAGATGAACTACAACAGCTATACGGTAATCCAAATTCGAAATGTAAATTTAAAAAACACTTTCTCAAAAACACAAGCATTGATCCGTAGGTGGCGTAATAATCTGCGCCTAATAAGTATAATATGTTGTATTGTTTAATATTAAGTTATAAGATTAAGAGTGGCTCGTCTACACAGATAAACCCTGTGAGGTTTTTGTGTGGAACTTGAAATGATCATGTATTTTTCTTTTCTTGTGGTGAACAATAAATGAAAAAAAAAAAAAAAAAACATCTGCGATTTTCATAGTAAGTTTTACCTTATTAGGTGTTTTGTTATCATAGCCATTACAAAAGCACGATTGATTTTTTCATATATTGAGTTCAAATTTTCATTTGATCGCGAATTTTCAGCCTATCGAGATCTTATCATCTACTACTTAATCTGTTGAACTCTATAATTAATTTTAAAATCATCTTCTTCTTCAGTAGTATCTATTCCTTGGGTGTGCGTCCATGTGCTTCTCCAAGGCACTTCAATGCGGCGTCTTTGTGGTCCATAAGTTGCCTGCAAGGTTTCTTAGGTCGTCTGACCAGATGGTCAGCTGATGGTTGGTGGTAGCCCACACTTCTGACCAATCTCAATTAGATGTTTTGTTATTACTCTGGACACTAAAGGTATCCTGATTCAGCTGTGACAAATATTTGCACAACTATCCTCATTACATCATTTTGTATTAGCCTGATATTACACACTGTCATCTGACTGGCGGTAGCCAATTAATTAGTTTATTTATTAATAATATAGTGAGATATCACGATGACTAATTTTAAATCACACGGTAAGAGAGATGTGTGCACACCTCTGCTTTACAGTTCTCAGAATAAAGGCGTGTGTAAAAATAGAGACGCCTCGTGCCGAAACACAGAATCGCCTCTTTTACACAAAAACTATTTGCGGAATATTGTCTAATTGTTATTTTTAAAAGGTGAATGGTTTCAGGGTTCCGCAACTCTTCATATAATAATAATAAAAAATTGTTTTAACTAAATTGTTTTACAATTTGTTGTCTAATCCTCGCACTAGGATTCCCTGTTATTTATCATTCTCCGTTATTTATTTATTACGCTCCTTTCCTTGCTCTTTTATGTAGAGTTACTGAGATTATTTCATTTCCACTTAGGTTATAAAAATAATAACACTGTTAAATTATATCTATACCTTATCGATGTAATTTATTTTCCAACAAGTAATATTAAATGGAGCGCGTCAATATTTAATACACAATGTTATTTTTTTCGAAATAACGCAGTACTTCTCAGACCAGCCCATGGAATGAACCATAATAATCTAGTTTTAAAACTTTTAAAATTAACTAAACAGAAAGTCGTCATGTCGCGTTTAATCTCCAGCTTATTATTAAAGGAAATATCTCATTATTACCTCGGGAAAATCTCAATAATCGCAGTGTTACCATTATTGGCCGGCAACTAATATAAATATACAAATAAAAAAATTCTAATCACCCCTTTATATAGGTACCTGAGGCCTGTATCGCACTTGACTGTTTATACTAAACCCGGCATTACGTTTTATGCACTCGGCACTATTTATTTATCGATTTCTACATTGCGGGTCGCGTCATCTTATCTCTCGCTAAGTGATATTGTATCGATAACAGTGTCCTATATCGACAGGTGACGCGCACTTGTTTATAGAAGCACTAGTGCATTGCCCTGGTTTGGATTGTGTTGATACTGTTTCGCGCATTATTTTCAAGGTTGTCAGTTAATCTGTTCTTTCTCTGAGTCACTGATAGAGACGTTTACGATTAGCTACGAAGACAATTTTCTTACAAAGGAATACCTTCTTTGCTTGTATAGTTAAATCAACATTTAACACGTAATTGGCCTTTCATGGCGTATAAGCTTCACCTGGGGAACCTTCGGATTCTCCTCTGTCTATAGTCTAAAATGTTGCTATTGCTAAATAACTTATTGATACAAAGAAAAATGTTCTTCATGTGCTTGTGCGGGTTTCTTTTTAATAAAGTTATATCTGTTTAAAGCTTTTGCACCAAAAGTTTGTAACATTTAAACATCCAAAGCCGATTTCAGAACCCATCTGAAAGTGCTCCTAGTTTCATCAAGTGTTCAGAAGTTTCGTCAAAAACTTTTTGTTCTCTTCAAATATGTGTGTCGCGCAGGTCGCGCTATAACAACTAACAAATAAATAATATACGTAATTAAAAAATACTTACTCTTCCTTGAATCGGAGCATTGCAGCTGCTACATATGACTGGGCCGTCTGACTGTAACAAACAAACGTACATTTTGTAGCACACTTATTTATATAAAATACATAATACGAGCTGGAATTTCCGCGTGATTGCCACAGTTTACCAGAGCCACATATTTGTAGAAAGGAAAATAAGAATAAGAGGGAAATATGATGACCTCTCACTCAACCTTACATTAAAATTTAAGTAGTCTGTAAAGTTGTTTCAGAAGAAGCGCGCGACGTCAGTGGCGTAGTGGTTAAAACGACAATTTTACGTGTACCTAACTAAACTACTATTGTTTGTTACGATATACATACGCGGTAAACGGAAAAACTTTCGTTTATTTGACACCCGTTTTAAGAAATCTTACGTAGGTATATAAATTGATTTAGGAAAAAAAATGGGCTCATTTAGATTCATTATTCCTTTAGCAAGCCTCATTGCGCCTAAATCGTACATACTTAACCTTGTTCAGTACAAAAACCGTATCATTCGATAAAGATGTTATTCATTCAGATGATGTCACCGATTCGAATCTGGTTTCCGGAACAAAAAGTGGGAATTCAAAGAACAGGATGGGGCAGTCTGACTCCTTGTGGAGAACCGACAAATGGGATTTTTTTAAACATTAAAATATCGAGACCAGGCTAAGAGACAGAGAGGCTAGCTGTATAAATGACGTTCGACTTTCATAATAATACACTTTACTTCTATAACACACTTGGTGATTGTGAATCAGTCAGTCAGGACCTCAGGACATCTTATATTGTTCGCTACTGAGAACGTCTGAACTTTGGACTACAACTGAAAACTTTGTTAAAATCTGGAACCAATTTCATTTAGGCCATGTTATTTAACGAAGACCTCTTCTATTTAGGTGATGTCACCATAGCATAATACCTGCACATTATAACTGGGTAGGCAGGATATGGTAGGCGGCCAGATATGGTCATAAGATGACTGTATTTTTTTTTCCTATTATGAAAAAATCCGGCTTTTGCATTTTTAATTCCTAGACATACTGTGATGATAAGAATAGGACAGTACGTCTAAGGATGTTCAACTCATTTTCTACACAAGCATTAAAAAAAAAGCTATCCCTACGGATTGCAAAGAAAAGGCTGAACTTTACCGTGATGGATGGTTAAGTTCAAAGCGCAAACAAAAAGCCACCGCTACATTCAACAGATATCAGAAACAAATTATCTGGAATCGTAACGCAAGTAACGTATTATTGAAATAAAATTCTTGTATTCAGCACAACCTGTATACACCTTGCAAAAAGTTCACCAGCCATAAATGTCATAATTGTGTCAATGCAAAGAAAGCCGCGGCGCGATGCCACGAATCTGTGTCGATGACATATCAGGCAGGGAGGCGAGCAACGCACAATGACATTTATTAGCATAATACTAAAGATCGTGATATAAGCTACAGCGTTTGTGATAATTACTAATGTACAAATCACGTGGTATGAGTATGAATGTGTTGATGACACACAATATTAGGAAAAAAAGCGGTTGGTCTGTAAAGTCGGTTTATTGACGATAGTTGAACGTGACAACGATTGTGCCTCTTTGTCGCTCGTTCCGCGCTCTCGCTTGCACTTCAAGCTTTAAATGGAACGCCTCAGCCGCGCGGTAACGCCGCATTGCATCATGTTTTTTCGTGTGTGCAGCCGGCTCCATCGAATTATAAGACGTTATATGTGATATGTAGTTGACATTAGTTTGAATTAATTGCTGCAATTTACTGTAGATACGGATTCAAGATTGTTTTTGAAGAGTTGCCTGCAGTCGTAGATCGCTGCATAGCTGTCGCTGGTATAGAAACGATCCCATGACCATTAAAGACACATCACAAGTTCATTGATGATATCTAAAGTGGAAATTGTTGCTGGCAAGGATTCTGAAGTATGAAGTGATAAGAAATTTGAGCACTGTATAAAATATTCTAAAGTTGCCCGCTTTTCGCTTATGATCTGTGTACCCTAGTGAAGTGATGCGCGTTACCACATGACAAGGTTAAGGACTATGTTATACGAATGATGTCGCATGTTATCAACATAGCTGAAGGATACTGGGAAGTCTTAAGGAACAGTATTGGGATGTTTGACATAAGACCGCAAAATCGTCTGCTCTTGGACTTTGCGTGTTGAATTTGACAGAGATCTAGTGTTGATTTTATAATAACCCCCGATACAAAACCGTTACTTGATCCTTTCAACAACTAGAAAAAAGCTGATACTCTTCAAATGGCTGAAGATATTTTCTTGGATCATAGCTAAGAACACTCTCGATTGTGACACCTTGCAAACAAAAAGAACTAGATCAAAATCGGCGCATACGTTTAGGAGCTACGATGCCACAGACGACAGACACACACGTCAAACTTATAACACCCCTCTTTTTAGTCGGGGGTTAAAAATTAGATGCGAGCGAGACAACACAAGGTCAAATATCTATTTCATGGTGTTTGATAGATGTTATTATATTTACTGCCGTACTAGATTTCGGGAGCAGCTGGCACGAAATTCCAGATGTTCAACTTAGCTTTGTACATTTTTAGGACAAGCTTATCTATACTAATATTATAAAGAGTAAAAGATTTGATTGTTTGTTTGCATAGAATCAATCCCTTGGGAAAAACTTAACGCGAGAGGAGCAACGTGGCGGAAAGCTAGTTTTAGATAATTAGGTTGGTATCTAAATAGTATTTTTTTATAATCATAATGTTGATGAAAGACAAGTTGCTTGGAATCATATTTGTGACGTTGACGTGGGAGCTAAGAGAAAGGATACGGAAGTCGTGTTGCCAGGAGTATTGACTATGTTGCCGTACAAAGTAATGTTACCGCTGCTGGCCACGCATATCTTGCAGTGCAATGTTTGCCAACATTCTGCTAAAATATTTTTATTTATCATCACACACTGCATGAATTTTTATAGTAGCATTATTAGCACGTTACGGTTCCTTAGTGACATCCTGAATGTAATTTTTTTTTTATGTAAACGAACATGGAAACGAAGCGTATGATTTTCGTATTTGCAATTATTGTATATCTATTTTATATTTGTGTTGATTGTTTGTTCTGTCACTGTGGCAAGTTCTATATAAGTTATAATGACATTTGTATCTATATCGAATCGACGTGTTTCAGCATGCATTCTGTAGTAATAAAGCTGCAATAATAACTGGACAGAAATAGATTCTGTTTATTGAAGACCATGGCCGGACATCGTAACATGTGTGCTTTATTTATTATGTTCAAATCCTAGCTAGTTCGTTGCAACTGCAATAGCATTATTATATTAATACATTTTGTTGAAATGTACAGGTAATTTTGAACTTGACTGCAATTATATTAATTTTTTTAACTTTATGATTAAGGAAAAAAATACATTTGAACGGTAGAGAGGTCTAGGTTAGTAAAATAATACTGAAAACGAGCTTTTAGTAGCAAATAGAGTCCCCGGCGGCGATTAATAAATTATACTCTTAGTGACAAGCCATTTAGAAAAGTTCCGGAAAACTGTATAGAATATACGTAGGCTTTTGATATTTATAGCTTGTACAAACATTTAGCAGAACATCGCGTGACGTGGCGAAATAACTTTCAGCTTTCACGAGGAACATTGTCAAGAAGCTTCGATGTTTGCTTTGCCCTTCCATATTTGTTATTTTAGTAATAGTCCGTATTTTAGACTAAGTAGTCTTCTTTAGCGAGGCGAACTTTTGACAGGACGAGCTTCTTGGTCATAGTACTAGGATATTCTATTATTAGAGCGTTCTTGTTTATACGCTAAGGAAAACCTATTAAGGCTATGATTGTGATTAAAATAATATTTTAAAATTTACGATGATGATGACTCAACGGGTTCAGCCACATACCAAATCCGGCCAATTTATCCTCAAGACTCAACTACGTGATTATATTACATTGACATTGTAACTACATTATTGATCGATAACTTTCTTGGAATTTACCTTCATAACATCAATAAAACAATATCAATTGATTGTACCTTGTTATCGATATTATCACTAAGTAACAAAGTTTTATCGCGTTTATTAAATTTGGTCAGGATATTTTTTTGTTCACGATAAGATATCGCATTAAATATTCATGAAAATGTATGTTTTTATCTTTATTGTTGTTATTTGTATCTTTGAAAGGATTATTGTATACTAAAGTGTTTTTTAGAGACGCAATATTTGTGGTTAAATTATGTCGTATAACAATTATAGGAATGACGACAATGTTACTATAAACATGTAAGTAAATTAGTAGGTATGTGGGTACATCTTAACACGTCCTATTGACCCCAAACTAATTATAACAAATACTTGAAGACAATGTATTTGTGTTTAACCACAAAATTCTAATTCACGTTTACGCCAATTATTCTAAAAATTATTTGCCAAAAAAGTTCGCCATTAAGTCAAAAATAATAATTATTAAGTCCTACCTGTATATTTAAAAATAGATTTTATTATACCATCTATTGTGGCAAAATAATCTTTCCTATCGATGTGTTTACGAGATCGCGGCCGACCAAAATACTCACAACCATAACAAAGTTCGCGCTAGTTCATTTTGTATGTAATATGCCTCATCTGAAATAACTTTCACAGTATATAATGAACATTATTAGATTCGGTCTTTTACAACAAAACATTATAACAAAACGATGTCCTTCTCCTAGACTAAATGCATACACTCACTTATACCATCACAACAGCACAAAAATGTTCTACAATAGGTTTATGCTCTATTTGTAATAGATTTTGTTTGATACCAAAAATTTAAAAATCCTACTTGCTATTTTGAACTCTTTCAAATTACTTAAAGTATTTGTGTTAGTTCTTACAGCAAGGAGAGATTCAAGTTTAAATCCTGTCCAAATACGGTTGGTTTCCTTTTTAGTTTTCGTGTGAAACATAGAAGTTCTGTCAGCAGTCATCTTTATTTTAATTTAATGTGATAGAGAGAACAAAATTTAAAATTTCTCTCTGTACTGGACAATGGGCAGGGCATGCGTGGGCGTTGATTTAATCGCGGTGGCGGCCTCGCTGCAGGGTTGCCGATGCAGCTCCAGAGCGCGAAAATAGGTGCGCGTGGGCAGCATTGTGATCCACACACTGCGCACCACCGTTCCACGTAGTCTACGCACTTTTTTACAATTCCACATTCGAAATTTCAAACTAATAGATTCTTCGACAATGTTTGAGCTTCTCGTCGTCGGTGGGTAGCTGGGTAGTGTGGTCCTTGCTTCCGATCCAGAAGTAGTGTACCTATGCATTTCGGATTTCCGAATTCGTGTGCACGTTTATTTGAATCTCTTACGTTGAAGGCGACGACATGGCTGCCTAAGTTTTAGACCAAAACCTTTGTATGCTAAGCTATTACATGTTTTGTACTGCATCGCTTATATGTCGGAAATAGAGACAAAACGGTGGTGGGGAAAGCAAATAAATAAAGGAAACCCGCAAAGGGCTACACGCGGAAACACACTAAGCGTGGGCGTATGCTACAATAACTTTAGGGAACGTCATACACTATCTTTGTCAGGACTACCCCAATTTGTCATCACTATTGAAACAGACTTTACCAACTATATCGAATGTCGTTACAATTGAAACACACTATACCACCATCGACTCGGTTGCTTGTTATCATGAACGATCGGGACCTAATCAATCCCTAAAAGGGGTTTAGGTAGATCCGAGCACCATCAAAATGCCATAAGGGGAAACTGGCATGGAAACACTCAACAATTACAAACTGGCCAACCAAGGGGCCTCCCCGCCCGGACCTTATGTAACTCGACCATATTACAGTTACTCTACCCGCGGTCATGATAACAATGCCATAGCTAACACCATACGAATATCACATAACCTAGCCAACCTTGCTAGGGACACGATAATTAGATCACTTTACTCACGGTTTACAGACACCACTGGACTGTGGTACAAACAATATTCCAACGACCATTATTTCAACATACATCCAGAACTCACATCACAAAACACACCGGACTAATACGTCCACCAGAATCACACAATATCCCTGGCACACAAAGTTATCACCGCTGCTGCAGATCTACCAAAAAAGGATTCGCCCGCACTGAGCATCGCTATTTATGTGAGTGAACCACCCGGTCCCACTCCCGGTAGTAGGGCCTCCTGTCAAACGTCACCGCGCCAACTTCACACCGGTCAACTATATCGATTCTACCCTCTGATACTCGAGAAAGTAAAATAAAAACTGTCATCGATGTTTACAATCGATTTAAACGATCAATCTGGCTTCAATCTCCGACACGGCCATCCTGCGCTGACACACGTCCTCGTGTGTCCGATTCGAAACCAATTAAAGCAACACTTAATACCGCTCGGCTATTCCTGACCACATTTGGACAATCTGATCATGCCACACAGGCCATCGTTTGCCACACAGGCCATCGTTTGCCACACAGGCCATCTTTCGCCACACAGGCAGGGTGTCACACAGACAGGGTGTCACACAGACAGGGCGTCACACAGACAGGGCGTCACACAGATAGGGCGTCACACAGACAGGGCGTCACACAGACAGGGCGTCATACAGACAGGGCGTCACACAGACAGGGCGTCACACAGACAGGGCGTCACACAGACAGGGCGTCACACAGACAGGGTGTCACACAGACAGGGCGTCACACAGACAGGGCGTCACACAGACAGGGCGTCACACAGACAGGGCGTCACACAGACAGGGCGTCACACAGACAGGGCGTCACACAGACAGGGCGTCACACAGACAGTTTGTCACACAGACAGTTTGTCACACAGACAGGTTGTCACACAGACAGTTTGTCACACAGACAGTTTGTCACACAGACAGTTTGTCACACAGACAGGTTGTCACACAGACAGGTTGTCACACAGACAGGTTGTCACACAGACAGGTTGTCACACAGACAGGTTGTCACACAGACAGGTTGTCACACAGACAGGTTGTCACACAGACAGGTTGTCACACAGACAGTTAGGGTAAAAGCGATTAAGTACCATTACAGTCACAATCACCGTGACATCACTAGTCGTAAACAGTAAACAATTTAAAAGTCAAACATGAGGTGTCTTATTCGCGGTCTACGGCTATCACATAGCCACACCCAATGTCCATCTCCTGGACTCAACAAGTCAATTCCATGACTCCATGGTCTCTCCAAGACCCAAACACAACATAACCTCAATTAGTAAAATGAAACTCAGAACCTCACTTCCAGTTTTAAAACTTCTCATAATCTTAGCTATCTAACTTTAATGGTACTCAATCCCTCAACAACACAAAACTTTAAACGATTTTCCCGATTTCGACGAGGACCATGAATATCTACTTCGTCAGTTGCTCAGTTATCGAATACAAACCCGATAATAAAAATATCAGATTTAAACGACCCCAATCAAATGCAATAATACTGCAAAGGCTCTTAATACATCTGTGACATCCATCTCGTCACATAACATGTGTAACCTCTATCCGGTCACAACAACACAAGCTTCCATCCGGCTTTTCACATCACGTAACCTCTATCGGGTCACAACAACACAAGCCTCCATCAAGCTTGTTAGAACCTAGCAACCGATCAGATCCATCTCAGCTGCGTAAGTGCTACTCCTCGCAAAGAGTTACTGCGCATAAAAAGCAGTCAACTTGCACCTCTTACATGCTCCGGAACCTCTGATGCGATTACTAGATAAGGCCCAGTCCGTCGGGTCGCGTCTTCAGAGTCATTGCACCATCGCTACACCACATATTAGAAAACACTCTCAAAAAAAGAAAGCAAAACTAGTCATTGTTCGAATACTTCAAACTCAAAAAGAAACAAATAAAAACAAACTACAATCTTCGGTAATACTTTGAAAAAGGAATGTCGAGTAAAGATTCCCAAACTACATCAGCTCCAAACTTCAAATCTCGAAAACAAACAATGCTTTGTCAACAAATCAAACTCATCGCTTCCAAACTACAATCATCGCCTCTATCCGGCGGATAACCCCAAATCATCGACTCCATTTGGCGGATAACATTAATCATGAAAACAGAACTTTTATCACAAGATTTAAAAACTATTTACAAAAACAAAGTAAAATCACCACTCGATTATCCGATTATTATCATTATCATAGTCAGGTAAACACACTGTCTAAGTCAGTTAAACTTCGTCAAAAAGTTTGTCATGAGCGACTAGTAGCTATAGGTAGGTAAGTTCATACACCGCTTTTAAAATACAACGAACTGTAAATTTTTTTTTATTTCAAACGGCTTTGTTAATATCGTTCAATTTTAACAGATTTCGTTCCGTATTATTTTTTCAAAGAAGTGAACAAACTAATTTTCACAATTAAATCGAAGAGGTGGGTACTTTGCGCCAGAATCACGTTTCCGAACCACGTAGCAAAACGAACAATAAATCACAAAACTTCAATCACGCACGGTCTAATAGGTTACACTGCTAAAAATTTCAACCAATAATCTCCGAAAATTAGGCCAAAATACAATCGCAAAGACCTATTGTTGCAACGGGCTATCTTCCGCAAAATGTCAAACTAGGCACGCATTATTTGGCGTACAACATCATGACTACGTTAACGAAAACGATTGGTACACAAACACAATAAAACTTGACGCACCCACATCTTATTAAAATGAAACAGAAATACTAACGCACCTAGTATAAATCGGCGTGTACGTTACCCCAGAATACCGTTAAGAAAGAACATTGACTGATTCTGATTCTAACTACCACGAAAAAAACCGATTTTACTTCACTCGTTTTATAATCAGAAAAATCTCAATTAATCCATCCGATCAATCACTTCGAATATTTGACACTCAAAAATCTTGACCATATCGACAATTCGGACACAGCATACTATTTTTTTTCTACCCGCACTAGAAACGTTCAAAACGATGGAATGAAAAATAAACTTGTAAGAAATGGAATTTAAAATTTAAATTAAGTTACCATAAATCGTCAAATTCCCAACTAGTACTTACAAAGACGCACGAAAATTGAAATCCAGAAGAAGATCACAAATTACACATCAAATTCAAACACTATGGCCTAAAATGTCTCACAAAATTTGTAAACCAATTAAAATCTTTCAGTCGTGAAACTATTCTCATCCTCCGATTGCAAATCTAATCAATTGGGAAATTAACGACTTTTGCATTTGGTTTCTGCACACTTTCTTCCTACCAACGAAATTAAGAAAAGAAACGTTCTACAAACTGCCGATCATTAACCCTGTAGGCTACAGATCCTTTATCCCAACTTCTGATGTCGGAAATAGAGACAAAACGGTGGTGGGGAAAGCAAATAAATAAAGGAAACCCGCAAAGGGCTACACGCGGAAACACACTAAGCGTGGGCGTATGCTACAATAACTTTAGGGAACGTCATACACTATCTTTGTCAGGACTACCCCAATTTGTCATCACTATTGAAACAGACTTTACCAACTATATCGAATGTCGTTACAATTGAAACACACTATACCACCATCGACTCGGTTGCTTGTTATCATGAACGATCGGGACCTAATCAATCCCTAAAAGGGGTTTAGGTAGATCCGAGCACCATCAAAATGCCATAAGGGGAAACTGGCATGGAAACACTCAACAATTACAAACTGGCCAACCAAGGGGCCTCCCCGCCCGGACCTTATGTAACTCGACCATATTACAGTTACTCTACCCGCGGTCATGATAACAATGCCATAGCTAACACCATACGAATATCACATAACCTAGCCAACCTTGCTAGGGACACGATAATTAGATCACTTTACTCACGGTTTACAGACACCACTGGACTGTGGTACAAACAATATTCCAACGACCATTATTTCAACATACATCCAGAACTCACATCACAAAACACACCGGACTAATACGTCCACCAGAATCACACAATATCCCTGGCACACAAAGTTATCACCGCTGCTGCAGATCTACCAAAAAAGGATTCGCCCGCACTGAGCATCGCTATTTATGTGAGTGAACCACCCGGTCCCACTCCCGGTAGTAGGGCCTCCTGTCAAACGTCACCGCGCCAACTTCACACCGGTCAACTATATCGATTCTACCCTCTGATACTCGAGAAAGTAAAATAAAAACTGTCATCGATGTTTACAATCGATTTAAACGATCAATCTGGCTTCAATCTCCGACATATAACATCCTTTAAACCATGTTTGACACAAATAAATGATTTGATTTGATTGATTTGAAAGAGAAGAGGCAGATCAAGGAAGCCTCAGGCGTGGACTAGGCTTGCTGTTTTCATTATAGTAGTAATTTTGGATAGCGGTTTAATGGCATGTAATCGTGTCCGGAATATCTTAATGCAGCTGTTGTCAAAAGTATGGATACGACTTTTTTCTCGGGAATCGATTTTTTTTTCCGGGAATTTTAATATTTTTTGTTTTTTTACTTAAAATAATCAGAAAAGGTTTGTGTTGCCAGGGTTGCCACGTTCTTTTTTTATTTTAATATTTTTGCTGCTTTTGTAACTTTTTTTGCTTAATTGACAAAGAAGTTTTGTAAAAGAAACTCTTTGTTTTTAAACTCATACACGTACTTAAATCACTATCATGTTAAGACAGGTAAGTACAAACAATGTACGGTATAGAATAGAATACTTATCTCACGAAATTCGAAAATGTTACATAAGAAAAATATACAGATTGGTGGTTTATGAATCAATTCTAAATAGTATATGAAATCCAGTACCTACTCACTAAATAAGCCTATTAAAGATCTATTAATTCCAAATAGTCCTGTATCGATAGCCAAACTTGTTGTTTTTAACAAAGAATCCAAAATGAAAGAGAAAAGCCGGGTCAACTGAAGATCTCGATGACAAAAGACAATGGGACAAGCGCACTCAAAGCTACAGCTATGCAAAGAACGACACAAAAGGTAACCAGATAAATGTTTAAATTGCCCTTAAATATATACAACGTGTTTCATAAAGTACAGAAATAGCTAATATTTTTCATCACAGTGACTTAGTACGACATTCCCAACTCTAGTGGTCAGCTGTTATAATTTGACATCTGAGACATAGAGTGCCTACTTTTAGACTTGACAGCATTTGGTTATTCATTAATACCTACATTTCCGAGAAAGGTTAAAAAATATATTAATAGTTTAAATAAAAGCTGCTTTTAAAAACTCAAAGCGGTTCAAATAGGTTAAAGAATATAAAAGTATGTTTTTCTTGGAATACTTTCATCGCTTTATAATTTTCGTATAACATTTCGTTTTTGTTTCTGGATTTTGTCTTTCACATGGAATAGTACTAATATCCAACTTAATTTATGTAAAATATTCTTAATTAATCTACAAAATTTAAACGACGTGAAATGACATATCTGCAGAAATGCATTGCCATTATTCTTTGCCAGTACCAGTGCTTCCGGGAATAATAGAGCTGCGTTCATACGATGAAAAAGAAATATTTTTAGTTAAAAAATGTTACTTTTTATCAAGTCAAAATGTCTTACTACAGGTCTCATACTTGGTCAGTAGACTCTTTACAAGCAACCCTTTTACCTCTTTTAAGCTTTACGGGTATTTTTGTAACACCTTGTATAGTGTACATTTATTAGCAGTGTCCGGAATATCTTGATGCAGATGTTGACAAAAGTAGCAAAACCTTAATTTTTGCATATTTCGGATATCAACTTCTTTTTAGTGTAGGTACCACCTGTTTACATTAGTTGTTCGTTTGTTTGCTTTAAAATAAAACTGTACACAATACCATCTTTTAAAATAGTATTTTTTTTTACAGTACAATCGTTACTGTTAATCAATTTCATTTCCTCTAAGTATACGTTAGTGAGCTATAAAACCCCTGAGTGACGGATACTTGATACATTAATTTTAGTATTCTGAAAATAGTGAGAAATCCTAACCTTCCATTAGTCAGTTTTTGTTATTTCTAGCATCCTTGGTCTAGTTCAGACGTCAATCGGTCTTAAATGGATACGTTACGTTTTTTCTGTATGCGAGAATAAGTAATTGTTTATCCATCCCTGAGGGTTTTATAGCTCGCAAACCTCAAGAAGCTAGGAACACAAAAGGATTATTCGTTTTGATCATTTTTAGATATAAATTAATAAATGAGTTCCTTTTAAGTTGTAAAATCCATTTACAGCTAGAAAAAGAGCGCTCTACGTCAGTGGATGTGAGAGGGGCAAATCTATATTTTCTTATATCCGGATCATTTATGTCTCTATCCATTTTTTCACAATAATCTCTAATTATATCTAGATCGGGATTCCTATCCCTCAATTTTTTAACTTTTTTATTTAAACAAGTTTTTTGAAAGACATATAGATGAAACTTACTCGGCAATAAAGAATGAAAAGCTCTGGATATCATTAGACGAGACCACGGACTTTTTAGGGAGAAATGTTATGCATTTTATAGTACAACCGTTACACGAAAATAACTGCAAAAGACCATATTTAACTGCTTGCAAAGTACTGGATGAAGTGGACGGTCGTACAGTATCTCAATTTGTAATAGATTGCATTTGTAATAGATTGCACTGTTTAATATCGAATGTAAAAAAATATTTTTAAAAGCACCTCACAGAATACGACTATTTAAAGAGGTTTCTCCCAATACCTCCTCCTCTCCACCTCTTTAAATAGTCGTATTCTGTGAGGTGCTTTTAAAAAAATTTTTTTACATTCGATATTAAACATTCCACATTTTGATATTGCTTTCTAATTTCTTCAGATATTATATATGAATCGAATGAGCCAGACAAGTGACATGTTTCATATTAGGAAAAAAAAAATTAAGATGACGTCCAGCCAACAGCATATATGCTGCCCCATCCGTACACATGATTAACACATTATTTACATTAACCTCAAAGGCAAATGCTTTACCCCATATAGTCTCCATGCAATCTATTACAAATTGAGATACTGTACGACCGTCCACTTCATCCAGTACTTTGCAAGCAGTTAAATATGAAAAAAACTTGTTTAAATAAAAAAGTTAAAAAATTGAGGGATAGGAATCCCGATCTAGATATAATTAGAGATTATTGTGAAAAAATGGATAGAGATATAAATGATCCGGATATAAGAAAATATAGATTTGCCCCTCTCACATCCACTGACGTAGAGCGCTCTTTTTCTAGCTGTAAATGGATTTTACAACTTAAAAGGAACTCATTTATTAATTTATATCTAAAAATGATCAAAACGAATAATCCTTTTGTGTTCCTAGCTTCTTGAGGTTTGCGAGCTATAAAACCCTCAGGGATGGATAAACAATTACTTATTCTCGCATACAGAAAAAACGTAACGTATCCATTTAAGACCGATTGACGTCTGAACTAGACCAAGGATGCTAGAAATAACAAAAACTGACTAATGGAAGGTTAGGATTTCTCACTATTTTCAGAATACTAAAATTAATGTATCAAGTATCCGTCACTCAGGGGTTTTATAGCTCACTAACGTATACTTAGAGGAAATGAAATTGATTAACAGTAACGATTGTACTGTAAAAAAAAATTGGTAAAAAAACTTTTTAAGTTAAACGGTTTTATGTTAAACATACATTGTAATGTTTAAGATATGTACTAAAAGCTAAAAAATAATAAAATAGATACAGTCGTGGGCATTATAAACATATACATAGACTAGACTAAAATAAAACCGTGGGGCACGTCAATTGTCTACAATCGTTGAAAATGTTCGTTTTGTAGTGTCACGCGATAATAAGACAGTTGTTGTCGTCAGTCACAATTGACGTGCCCCACGGTTTTATTTTATTCTAGTCTATGTATATGTTTATAATGCCCACGACTGTATCTATTTTATTATTTTTTAGCTTTTAGTACATATCTTAAACATTACAATGTATGTTTAACATAAAACCGTTTAACTTAAAAAGTTTTTTTACCAATTTTTATTTTCTAGTTTTTAGTTTTTATTTCGCATTCTGTTTAATTCACTTAGTGACATTGTATTCTACTTGTTGAGCCCTTTCATTTGATACCCATATTGTTGGGATAGATAAAACCTAGGTTATCCGCCATTTTGTAGCGGCGGCCATCTTGGATTTCAATTTTGTATAGTACATTGTATTCTACTTGTTGAGCCCTTTCATTTGATATCCATATTGTTGGGATTGATAAAACCTAGGTTATCCGCCATTTTGTACCGGCGGCCATCTTGAATTTACAATGATATTGAATAAATATAATTGTATTGTCACCAAAATCCAAAGTGTATACCAAAGTGACATTGTATTCTACTTGTTGAGCCCTTTCATTTGATACCCATATTGTTGGGATTGATAAAACCTAGGTTATCCGCCATTTTGTAGCGGCGGCCATCTTGGATTTCAATTTTGTATAGTACATTGTATTCTATTTGTTGAGCCCTTTCATTTGATACCCATATTGTTGGGATTGATAAAACCTAGGTTATCCGCCATTTTGTAGCGGCGGCCATCTTGAATTTACAATGATATTGAATAAATATAATTGTATTGTCACCAAAATCCAAAGTGTATACCAAATTTCAGATTAATCGGTTGACAGGAAGAGGGTGAAATTTCAATTACTAAATTTGACCCAAGAAAACAAACGGGGTAAGCTAAATAAAACCGTTTAAAAAAAAATACTATTTTAAAAGATGGTATTGTGTACAGTTTTATTTTAAAGCAAACAAACGAACAACTAATGTAAACAGGTGGTACCTACACTAAAAAGAAGTTAATATCCGAAATATGCAAAAATTAAGGTTTTGCTACTTTTGTCAACATCTGCATCAAGATATTCCGGACACTGCTAATAAATGTACACTATATATATTTAAGGGCAATTTAAACATTTATCTGGTTACCTTTTGTGTCGTTCTTTGCATAGCTGTAGCTTTGAGTGCGCTTGTCCCATTGTCTTTTGTCATCGAGATCTTCAGTTGACCCGGCTTTTCTCTTTCATTTTGGATTCTTTGTTAAAAACAACAAGTTTGGCTATCGATACAGGACTATTTGGAATTAATAGATCTTTAATAGGCTTATTTAGTGAGTAGGTACTGGATTTCCATATACTATTTAGAATTGATTCATAAACCACCAATCTGTATATTTTTCTTATGTAACATTTTCGAATTTCGTGAGATAGGTATTCTATACCTTACATTGTTTGTACTTACCTATCTTAACATGATAAAGATTTAAGTACGTGTATGAGTTTAAAAACAAAGAGTTTCTTTTACAAAACTTCTGTGTCAAGTCAATTAAGCAAAAAAAGTTACAAAAGCAGCAAAAATATTAAAATAAAAAAAGAACGTGGCAACCCTGGCAACACAAACCTTTTCTGATTATTTTGCGTAAAAATACAAAAAATATTAAAATTCCCGGAAAAAAAAATCGATTCCCGAGAAAAAAGTCGTATCCATACTTTTGACAACAGCTGCATCAAGATATTCCGGACACTGTAGCATACATCAGTTTTGTTTATTTTCATGCGATTGAAGGAACTTTGCTGTATTATTATCAGCACACTATTTTGTCATGCCAAAAATTTATTTATGTAGTAACCTTTAAATTGAGAAAGTTGATCATATTATTATTGAGAGAACATTGACCTTCTCGTGTGTGAGTCAGTGAAATGTCACCGTACATATTGGCGAGTTGCTACATATTTCTGTTACAGGATTAGTCCATTCCCGTTACCCGACTGCTCAAGGTTCAAAATAGTCCTGTCTTAGAGAATAAATATACATAGAGCACGCGCATCGCTCCGCTGCCTTTATGTCAAGCGTAAGCAAATTTTGGCAGATTTTGTATGGGCGGTGAAATCAATAACATTTTTTTTTTTGGATTTGTTCCTCGAGTCATGTTTGCAACTTATCACTGCACATTTCAAAATGTTCTCCTATTAAATTTCTTATTTTCGCCGGGAAAAATAATCAGCTCCGATAACCATTTGATACTAAACGAACGCGTTGAAGATATTCGGACTGTTCATATCCGTGCTTACAGTTCATACTCGATAGGCGTACCTACTCTATCTATCCCTCCCAGAAATTTTTCTATTTATACTCTAAGAGTCCTGTATTTTGTAATATATTTATAACGTTTTTTGTAATGAAAAATTGCGTTTGTGACAGTGTCTAGATGCTATGAATAAGTTTTTGGTAAATGCTGCTTGTTGGGAAAGTCAGATCCTATTATTATATTTTGTTGGCGCGATATTCTGGTCATTTGGTTTTGATTTAACATCTGTTGCCTAATAAACCTACCATCGGCTTTATCCAGTTTGGACTTGGTCTGCTGTATGTGTGTGGCGTTGGATTCTTTTTGAAATGGCGTATCAGTTTTGCGTATTTCTTGTTAAAATAATACGTACCTATTCTCGCCTCGGTCCCAATTTATCTCTGTTTATACGTGTAGAAATGGCGTCCAGATTTATAATTGTTACGGCCAGATGTGCTCGGACGCGAATAGTCGATGCATTCCGACGACAATATTACAGTTTTCAGTATTTGCCAAATATAACAGTTGGTATTGTAGGTACAACTGCATAGATATGGGCATTCATACCTATGTTTACTCTAATTCACATTTTGCCAACCAAAATATAATTTGTTTAGCTCAGCTTCACATCTGTACGTTCGTTCCTTCATGATGAATATTTTCAATTCTCATATTTCATACATAAAAACTAAAAATTCATCGTGTAAAAATCACTGACTTAAGTATGAGTACCAACGAAATGTTTATTTCTAATGGAACTCCTATAACTAAATTCTCTAATTTTCCTTTGCCCATTCTCTTTCCCTTCAGATGTTCTACAATTAAGAAAGATAAGAAATGTATTTTGTTTAAATCAAAATGCAATCCCAACTTTTCCTGGAGACTTGTAATACAGGTTTTACCTCGCACAAGCTTCAGTCTCTCACAACATTTACCAAAATAATTCCTAGTATAAGTACTTACTAATGTATCCTGATACCAAATGTTAAATGGAGAATATAAACAATTATTATTATTTTCACAACATTCAATGATTCATAATCAGCCAATAAGATTACTAGTTCAAAATCTCTACATAATATTATGTCCAATTACAGCGGTACGGTGTCCATTACCAGTCGTGGGAAAGAATGTTATCAAGCCAAAGCCACCGATAGTTTCCAGATGTGACTGCAACGGCGTCCGCCTAATCGATTGCATTATATTTTGCTAACCGATTCATACAGGGGGCATTCATATTATAAAACCAACTAAACAGACCTGTTGATTTTCATATCCGACTGTTCCTTTGGGTATTTCCTTATCACACTTGTATTAAGGTCAAGACAGCACTGAAAATAAAAATATACCAAATTTCTTTCAAAACCTGATAATTTTTGTTTCCAAATCTGATCTAGTCCAAGTCCATATAGACTACAAAAGTTTGCTAACGTTGACTCAGCTTCTTTTCTATTTTTAACCCGCGACAAAAAAGAGGTGTGTTATAAGTTTGACGTGTGTATCTGTCTGTCTGTCTGGGGCATCGTAGCCATAAACGGATGCGCCGATTTTGATCCAGTTATTTTTGTTTGCAAGGTGTTACAATCGAGAGTGTTCTTATAGCTATGATCCAAAAACATATCTTCAGTCATTTGAAGATTATCAGCTCTTTTCTAGTTGTTGAAAAGATCAAATAACGGTTTTGTAGCGGGGGATTTTAATTTTTTTATTTATTGTTATAGACTCAGAAACTGTTAGTTAGTCATCACCACCTTTCAACTGGTCATGCGACTCTTTCTGAAATTGATACTCTTAGTTCGATGTATAAAATATCCCAATTTTAACACGGTTTTGCCGTTTCATAGGGAAATATTTCGTAATACGTTTCGCTACACTCTGTGTACTAGTTTATAGCTTCTGTTCATGTGGGAACGTAGATTTACTACTTACTCTTAGTCAATTGCATTCCTTGTATTATTAGCTCCTAGTTTCAGTATTTATGTGCATGTAACATCTTATCTATGATACATGAGTAGTAATTCAAGATTGAGAACATGAAGAACTTTATTTAGTAATTGGCCATGAAGAACGCAAGCTTTATTAGGTAGATGATGATAAGGTGTGTTTTTATTCACATATACAAAAGTTTTAGGATAGAACAAGAATTTAGCTAAAAGCAACTAGAAATAAAATGTATGACATGAATTTGATATTGTATGGCATGATAGTAATCATTATATTTGCGATTTGGGGTCTAATCATTATGTTATCTTAACATCTGGGTTGTGAGGTCGATAACCCATAAAGCAAACCCTGGTGTCAACCGAACTATCACAAGTATCTGACACTTACTTACATGAGGTACTATTTTCATGTACAATAGCCGGAACTAATTTATTTAACGTGCTTTATTGCGAAGCACAATTTCTTCTTTGACAGATTCACTCAAAAAGTATTTTTGTAATTTACCACTAACTGAGCCATATGTTATTGCGGTTTAGTTACCGATCTGAATTACCTGTTGCCAATTGCTATTACGTATTGGCAATTATTATTACGCACAGCAATTTATAAATGTTCTGGTAAAACAATTGGATCACAATAAGTACTACGTGAGTACCTACATGAGAGTACGTCAATCAATGAAAATTTAAAGTACCTAGCAATAGTAAGCAGGAAAAAACGTTGCAATTTGATTTCTTATGCTATTTTATTATAAATATGCCACATTGTACTATAATTTGTAAATATTTTAACTTAATATTCAGTTATCTTTTGTAGGTATATAGTTATATATAAATAATCCACGCATTTTCCTTTTTTGTAATAATTGAACCTTTCTCGATTTCGATATTTATAACATTGTTTGTTGGTTGGTTTAGTTTCCCTACCTTTTAATAACTCGACACTGGCACAAAGTTAACTAGTGCATTAGCAAAAAAAAAAAAAAAAACGTTGCAATTTCTATTAAAGAATGACTGCAAAATTTTATTTATTGTTCTTGGTTCAAACTTAACTAGGGAAACAGTTTTGGGGGTATACCGATAGTTTCTATTTGTCTTTTACTTTATTTTCCTACTGATATAACGGTTGTCCCATTATAATTATATTATAATATCAATAAATAGAATTAATCATTGAAATTAATGTATTTTGTTTTACAAAATTAACGATTCGTGATGCACTAGTCCCTGCTTCTATGTGGCTCTTACATTTTTGACTATTGACTTACATTAAAGAACAATAAGTAGTAATATTACACTAGAATTAACAAACGGGACCATTATGAATGAATTATGCTTGCAATCAGTTGTAGGTACATTATATTTATTTTTTTGTCAAAACAAAGCTCTCTCTAAAGATTTTTGAATTTCTGTTTAAGAAGTTTATCTGTAACTAGCTTTCCGCCGGAATTTCCCGTGTGAATGAGACATTTTCCCGCGGTAAAAGGTAGCCTATGTTACTCAGGGTGAACGTAGCTTTCTAATGGTGGAAGAATTTTTGAAATCGCTTCATAGTACGGCTTGCTAGCTAAAAAATATAAGGATATCGGTCCCATCTGGCAGAAAGTACGAAACTTGGCATGAATGTAGCTGTCATATATGTGCTTCAATATCGATATGGAAACACTTCGATAAATTATTGTTTCCCCCCTTTCCCCCCCCTTTTATCTCCCTCATTCTGGTTTTTTGAATTTTATACTAAAACAGTACGTCTGAGGAGTTTACTTTTCAGAGATCAAATCATCGTCGATAAATTGCCTACAAAACGATACTACATTTTATAGTGCTAAGATTAATATATTTCTATATACAGCCATCAACGTTTTATGAAATTTTAAAAACAGGCACACTTTTTTCTTCCTTACTTCATTTATAGGAAAACGACAAGAGTGGTGATAAAATGGACTAAAGAAGTCAACTACCTTATACATTAAGCTAAAAAATGACATTTATTTCATAGTCGTAAAGGCATTACTTCTAGAGTTACAGCTCACCGCGTCTGACTCAAGTACTCTTTTTTTTACCTTTTTAGAATACATCTTTCTGTTAACTTTGTTTAGCGTAGATTAGATTCAGATTTTCCAATTAGAAATAAAACAGTCCATGTACTAATCCAGGCCACAGTCTATTTACATGTAAAACTAGCTTTCTGCCCGCGGCTACGCTTGCGTTGTGTTTCGACATTTCCGTATTAATTTTTAACTATCCCACTTTTTTCCGTGATTTTAAAGTATCCAATATGTTGACCGAGTATATAAGGTACCACCATGCAAAATTTCATTTCAATCGGTCTAACAGTTTCGGAGATAAGCCCGTAGAATGTACTGCGCCGTATGAGTTACTAAAGTTTTTTAACTATCCCACGGGAACTTTTTAATTTTCTGGGATTAAAAGTATCTAAGATGTTGACCGGGATATAAGGTACCACTATACAAAATTTCATTGAAATCGGTCGAATAGTTTCGGAGATTAGCCCGTACAAACAGACAAACAGAGAAACAAAAATATTTAAAAAAAATCTGGGTATGTACTATATCGCTTCTTACATCCCCTTGAATAGGTTTATAGCATTTTTTTTCTATGTACAGATTATAGATTTTTTTTTGTTTTTCTTTGCACGGGCTAATCTCCGAAACTATTCGACCGATTTGAATGAAATTTTGTATAGTGGTACCTTATATCCCCGGTCAACATCTTAGATACTTTTAATCCCAGAAAATTAAAATGTTCCCGTGGGATAGTTAAAAAACTTTAGTAACTCATACGGCGCAGTATATTCTACGGGCTTATCTCCGAAACTGTTAGACCGATTGAAACGAAATTTTGCATGGTGGTACCTTATATACTCGGTCAACATGTTGGATACTTTAAAATCACGGAAAAAAGTGGGATAGTTAAAAATTAATACGGAAATGTCGAAACACAACGCAAGCGGAGCCGCGGGCAGACAGCTAGTTTTACATGTAAATAGACTGTGGCCTGGATTAGTACATGGACTGTTTTATTTCTAATTGGAAAATCTGAATCTAATCTACGCTAAACAAAGTTAACAGAAAGATGTATTCTAAAAAGGTAAAAAAAAGAGTACTTGAGTCAGACGCGGTGAGCTGTAACTCTAGAAGTAATGCCTTTACGACTATGAAATAAATGTCATTTTTTAGCTTAATGTATAAGGTACTTGACTTCTTTAGTCCATTTTATCACCACTCTTGTCGTTTTCCTATAAATGAAGTAAGGAAGAAAAAAGTGTGCCTGTTTTTAAAATTTCATAATACGTTGATGGCTGTATATAGAAATATATTAATCTTAGCACTATAAAATGTAGTATCATTTTGTAGGTAATTTATCGACAACTATTTGGTTCTTGAAAAGTAAACTCATCAGTCCTACCGTTTTTGTAGAAAATGAAAAAAACCAAAATGAGGGAGGTAAAATGAGGGAAAAAGGGGGGGGTAATCATTTCTCAGCGTGTTTCCATATCGACATTGAAGCACATATATAAAAGCTACATGTATGCTAAGTTTCATGCTTTCTGCCAGATGGGACCGTAATTCAGGTTAACAAGCCGTACTATCAGTAGTTTTTGAGTTTATTCATTACATACAAACATACACACACACAAAAAAATCTTTCCTCTTTATAATATTAGTATGAGGTATGATATGATAGGTATATAAAGTTAGTGTAGGCATTATGAATCGTATCAAGTGGGTATAGTTTATGACGACGGATGTTGGTCACCCATACCTATTTGTCAGCGTGTGTTCGTGAAGAGGAGGAAAACAATCTAAAATGTCTCTTAAAGTGATTCAGAGTTATTTCGGTTATGTTATAAGTTATTCTAATTTATAACATCGGCGGTCACGCGAGTTATTACGCTGACAAGTACAGTCCAGAAGATAGAAATGTTCTCCAATTGAAGGATTCCACAGAGATATGTCTTTGGATCCTTGCTCTTTTCACTTTATGCAAATGACACCTCTGATGATTTATAAAATGTTATGATTCTGTATACTGACATCTTATTTGTTGCAGTTGGATTATTTCATTACTAAAAATTATAACAATTGCATGAAGTGAGATAATTACACCATTTATACCAAATTATTATATTAAAAAATATATTGATTGTCATTTTTTTTATTATATTATAATAAACTAAAACAATTATGGTATTTGGAGGTTACCTTCTATAGGAACTGATAAAATAACATTAGCGTAATATTCCTGTTCTCATGTAAGTGACTTATATTTATTTGTCTTTTTATGAGAATAAATATCTTTAAGCCGAACCGAATATAGTTAAATAGAACCTGTAATAAGCAATTAACTACCAGAACAAATTTGGTAGGTGCATCCATTGATTCATGGTCCTGCCTGAGAAACTTCAAACCCACATTTTGAAAACGTATTTTTATAGAATTTAGAACCTTATTTATATAGAATTTTATGAAGTCGGTAAATATGGGGTCTGATTCTGGTGGGGTCTCTATTAGAAGATAATAGCATATTACGAAAACTCTAATAATTTTATTATTTCCTTGAACTACGTTCATAAATCTTCATTCTTCCTAATCGGTGCGGATGCGAATGTGTATTAGAACTATCAGGTTATAAGAAACGATAAATCATAGTTAGAATTCAACGCATTTATCAGGACGAATCATAACTTTGAAGGTCACAATTCAAAGTTTTTGTTGGTTTACTGTCAGCTCATATTATAATGTTGCAAATTGTTGCGTTTAAGAGACGTTTAAATGTTTGTATTATAATTAGTACAAAAAAAATTAATTAGGTGAGTGATGTTTGCAAGTAATAAGATTAGATCGGGACCACATTATTGTCACGTCAATTGTCTGTGGACATCGAAACTTTCTTCTCATCGAAACTTTCTTCTTTATTTCTACAGTTCTACATCGCTTCTTACATCCCCCCTGAATCACAGATTAATTACAGGTTTTCAACCTCTACAGTTTTATTCTATAAATTTTTGACAGTTTATTTAGAATTATTGAGAATAACACCAACTTCTACAGGCAGTTGCGGCCTTATTCCGAAGTGTTAACAAATTAAAAATAATTTCCAAAACATAATCGTTAAAATGCCCAGAAATACTTTAGCGAAATGGACCCATTTGTTTTGATTCAACAACAGTTTTTACAACTCCGATGTCAACCTGCTTTTGAATGTCGACCGAGTTTTATTTCGCTGTAAATCTATTATATTTTCACCGACACAAATTCTTTCCAGAGTTCATAGTGGGATAATATAAAATGGCCTAAATTTTAAGCTTTTAATTTATATATTTAGCTGAAATTTCTTTTATAACACACGTACTTCAAAATACGTACATGTAAGAACATTGAAAAGCGCTCTGTAGACAGGTGAACCATGTAAGGTTAGGAGGTTTAAGGAACGAAAATTTTGCAAAACGGTATCGTATCACGGTGTTAAAGGGAAGTATTTTTATCCCAACGCAATGTTTACTCATAAACTCGTAAACTTGATCCAGTTTTAGAACATACGGTAATAAATAAAAGTAAATCTCTTATCGCAAATTGCTATTTCGTCCTTACGCTAGGTCAGGCACAAAAAGTGCACAATTCCTTTAAAAATAAAACTAACTGAAATATTCTAAACCAGCCAACCCATCTGCTGAAACCATTGAAATAAAATTGGAACAGTCGTCAGAAAACCGCGGAAAGTTTACAAACAAACACTTACCATGTTGGTTAGATCCAAACACACACGCGCGGAAAGCACAGCGATCGCTCGCGGACTGCCGGCGCGTGCGGTCTTCGGTTCGCACACGGTTCCCTACGGTGACGAGGCGAGTTATCGCGCCGGTGACGTAACCGGTGCAGTGTAGCTGGGGTTTGGTCACCTTGATACTTGGTGGCGAATTCTCCAGATGAGGGGGAGATGGGAATCGAGTGATGGCAAAATCGATTGAGCTGAATTTTGCGATGTTAGATGAGATGCTCGTAGAAGTCGTTAGTCGTGGTTACCGGTTTACAATTTGACCAAACAAACTTTTACTATGTATAGTATGAGGCTACTAAAGGGATAGGCATATTACCATGCCGAGCCTGAGAATTATGGTAATATTAGCAATACCTTCCGACTAATTTAATTTTTAGTTCATTGTAGTAAGTAAAGTAGTCCTATTTTTAAACAGATTGTGACATTTCGACGCATAGTCCTACTAGAAACTCAAATGATATGATACTCTGATGACCAGTGAAATAGTAAATAGAAAATTGTTGCACATTGCTATGTCTTTATTCCAAAAATCCTTTGAACCATGACATTGATGAAATTGTGTGTTGTTACAGGAAGCTGAGGGGCAGGAAGTGACGAGGCTTCTGAAGCAGCTGTGCGCCGCTGGTGACGCTCTCGGGTAAGACAATGTTTACTTGACATGCATGTGTCATCATCATCAGCAGATATCTCACGGTACCATTGAACCATTTTGTTGGTACAACGCTTAAGCACTAGTAAATAGAATCTATATTGCCATGTCGCTCAACAGAGATTATTGGAAAGTTAATCTCTCCGATATTCCGTGTCAGAGGATGCTAAATGGGAATGGCCCATTCCCCTAGCTGCCAGGGGAAGCAGAGAGGTTTCGTAGATAGGACGCTGCCGGTGAAAGCCCTTCAAAAATATCATATTGTTTAAAACCCTGAATGTAGTAAGAAGTCTAAGCCTAAGCTAATATGGATAGGAGAAAATATAACGTCATAATTACCCCTTTCACAGAAGTATGTAATAGTGTAAATAAGGGTGTACGTACTACCTTTACCTCTTGGTACCGAAAAATAATAAAAAAGACGTTTAATTTAGAAAAAAATAATTAAGGCTGAAAGTCATCTTAGTATAACCTAGCAGCTCATATTTTGCCCTCATCGAGTGGCTCGAGCCTCTTAGTAATTGCAAAATGATATTAATTGTTAGTATGAGATCATCACAATATCTTAAATCGCCAATCAGTAACCTGTTATCCAAACACGACACGTCCGCAAAAAATAATTAAATCGCGTTCATTAATATCTTGTGATTGAGAACAACCAATATCTTTATTTGGTAGTTCCATTAAGATTTTTTTATTTGTCTTTTTTCATTTTGGTGTTGTAGAAAGAGAGATGAAATATAAAATCTGTAGCACACCTACGCTACGAATGGCCTTGTTTGGTGGATTACTAATTGGAGGACGGAAGATGTTTTTGTGACTATGCGTAATCTATTACTTAGAAAGATAGCTTTAACCGAACCGAATGCTGAACTTTGAACTGAATTACAATAACTACAAAATATAAAATGTATTTTATACCTGCGTATAACGACTACATTTGATTGACAGACATAATAGGTAAATACTTATCGGATTTTGAAATTATGAAATAATTTCCTAATTTCTTAAAAAGTTTTGTACGAGTTTGGTGATATTATATAATATTTTGTTTGTTCGTACATAATAAATGTAAAATCGTCGGTGCAATTATTTTAAATTTTGAATATATTTCGAATTTACACTTAGATATCTTGTCCAAGATAAGTAATTTTCAAAGTACGTGCAATTTTTGCATACTTTTTGTTATTCGGCAAATTTATTTATTACGAGTAAATAAAAATAATTATAATTAATTGTTAGATGTGACAAGTATCGTGCATGCAGGTGTTGCATTTGCTATCACAGACACACACACAATACAGCACCTGCATTGATTTCATAATAGAAGCATTCAGTTTTGCATAGTTTTGAAATTATTATCATTGCGAGGGATAGTATAAGTAATGCATGATGACTTGCAGTTTTTCTTTATCTTTTCATGGAATGGCAGGAAAGATAGTTGGTGGTTGGTCCTATCACGGCACGAGGCACAGAAGTACACAATTGCTTGCTTATCGTGTGTGTTTCAAAGCTAACGTACCTCACAAACCCTGGTGTCAGAATTATTGACCCGCCTGAGGCTTCTGACATGGCTCGTTTAATTTAACATTTATATCCGTAGATTGTAGCCGGGACCATCGGCTATACAGCCTACCGGAGCACGGTATCATCTTTTATTGGAGCAATCAGGTGATTCAACCTGCATTTCAGAACATTTTGGTCAGGACCAAACCGGGGAAAGTCTCACAAAGTGATATAGTTCGCCGACTCTCCCACCTGGTTGTAAACCCGGAACCCCTGTAGTGGGAGGCGACCGGTTTGCCACTCGACCACGGAAGCCGTATTTCAGTAGCTCAGTGTGAGAAAGTACTAAACTTCATTCGCTTCTTTCTGTTCTTATTGTGTCGATTACAAATTGGGTCTATATTAAAACCCATAATTGAAAATGTATATATTGAAAATCCATAATCGGTAAATGTCATAACGATTAAAGTCCATAATTTTGAAACACATATATTTAATAGCCCTAAAAATACAAATACTGTCAGTATGTATAATATTTAAAAAATATAAATTTGACAAATACAGCCCACATTTATTAAATTATTATTTTTTATCACCATAAATGCTGTTTCTCTTATGTTCTATTTTACCAAAATATCTTAAATTTATGATTTCGAAACATTATAGAATTATGGATTTTAATAAGTATACTATTTAAAGTTATGGCAAGTCTGTTATGGATTTTCATAATAGGGATATTTATATTATGCAATTTAAGGGGCACCCTTACAAATTACATCAGCTTTGTGGCCCAGAAATTAGCCATTACGAATGCGCGATTCTTTACTCGCTGTTGTAGCAATATACCTACCTATAGGTGTTTATTTGTCATAGCCAGGACTAAACATTTACGACTAATAATAACTTTGTACAAACTTCCTAGAAATATCTATCATCTATAATCTATGGCACTACTAACACCTTATCTAAATCCGGAGTATTAAATTTAACTGTAAAAATTCCTTTACTTATCGCATGTCATGTGATTACGTTAACAATAGTTAGGTATTTTGTTATTATTTTATCCATACGACTATGTAAACATCGAATATAGGAAAAACTGTGGTCTAAGTATTATTATTACTGCAAATAATCACTCAGTCGGTAAACTTATTGATAATTATTTCCTGGATGGTTTGTATATTGAAACTAATGATAAAAACCTAAAAAAACACAACGAAATCCTTCTAGTATAATAAATATGAAACTATGTTTGTTACCTCTTTACCCAATTCGACTCGACAAGTTTTGAGCTAATCAATTTTTTATTGCTTTTTTATTTCTTTTTTTTCCACTACTCAGTAATAAAAAATTGCAGCGTTGCTAAAAATATCGCCTAGTTATCACAAAAAATTTCACTTTTAAGGTTGTAAGTTTAACAAAAAAATTCTTTGTTTATGTGGAAGCTCTGTAGATGACTTTGATCAGTGTCCATTAATCATTAATACGATAGATAACAGACTGCTCATCAATTATATTCCGTGACGGCATGTTTACTAAACTGTTGAGCAATCAATTGTACTTGTAAACGTTTTTAGATTACATTCAATTTATTAGCTTACATTGTTTACGTTATGTTAGCGTAAATTACGCTTCTTTATAAGAAATTTCAAAACCGCTTTGATTAACCAACAATGTGCTATCAACATTTGGTTCATTTCATATGTGCACGTACGCCACTGGATTATCCAAAAAATAAGATATGATGATAAGTATTTTGTAACTTACCTAAACACAAAATATTATCTAAGACAAATTTAAAATCTTCTTTTGGTTCTATAGAACGAGAAAAAATCATTTAGACTTATTATGACTATTCATTTAAGCACAAGCGATAAAGGTAATCTAAAATGACATAAAATTTTCGTAGCTATGTAGTCTACACGATATCGTAGCAACTGTGCTACGCCGTAGCAAGTCGATCGGCAGCGTAGCAAGTCTTGTCAAGTTATAGGTACCATTAGCAAGTCGTAAAAACTTGTAAGCAGCTAGCGTGTGTAGGTAGTTTAGTAAAGCCCGCCCTGATGACCTTGGATAAGGAAGTCGAGCGGAAGGTGATATGAACAGAGTGATGGAACCGCTTGGTACCAATCTAACATTGCTTTCTACTAACATTTGTAGACGTTTGTTTGTTCAGCGAAATCTTTGAAAACTAACTAACCAAATCGCGAAATATTAAATAGCATAACTGTAGGAGCATGTAGATTGAGTACTGTAAGTGTCGATTTATGACTCCATAACTTAGGTGATGGTACTTGCTTCCGAGCATTAGACCACGGTTTTTACCCTACCCTTTGCCCTGGACAGAATTTTGTGTGATGACACCAATGTTTTTATAAGTGAAGTAAAAAAAGTAAGGTTGATATAGAATAGACAAATTCTTTGTATTAACATTGAGTTATATAATACTAGCTTTCTGCTCCGCCCGCGTTAACAGGTTTTCCCATGGGAATGAGGTATTTTCTCGCAGTAAAACGTAGCCTATGTGGTAATCCAGGGTGTCAGCTACTTGAAGAAGTAACGAACATACATATATACACACTCACAAACTTTCGCCTTCGATATTAGTGTGATTAAAATATAGAAAAAAATAAAGTACTAGGTATATTGACATATTGCGAATCGGATAAATAAATAACCGCAAGTCAGTCACACATAAAATTGTTAGTCGATGCTCAATTAGGTAGACACTTAAGAATTTATAGGTTTGATTGACCGTCTATCATCACGATGATCTGTCCACCATGACCTAACAGCCCATCTAGTAAGTCAGGACATGTATTCTGACATGGGACATATAGCCATGGTCGTTATAACAATGGCGGTGACGAAAGCACTAAAACATTCTTGGAGTGGGATAGCGTAATGCTACGTGATGTGTTGGGTTATATTATGTTTATCATTTACCGCATTGGTCGTTCAGCGTCCTTGTAGTCCTTACATAATTATATTATACTTAAATAGACTTAAATTAAAAACTAACCTTTGTTATCATACTGTCTGTTAGTCTGTCAAAATACTGAAATTGCCTGTTATTTGATTTGTTAGGTTATTTTTAAAAACTATTTGATAAGTTGATCTTGCGCGAAAATATTGATTAGTTAGTTATATGGCGAAAATTTAGATTTTTTTTTTACTATTATACAGACAGATATAAGGTAGCCTGTCTTTTTTTCTACTTTTTTGTTTTGTGCAACACTTTGTATTTTGGATTTTTTTTTACTATGAGAAAGATTTATACAGATACCTATTTTGGCAAGTAAGTGCTCACTTGTAAGTTTGTAACTATTTGCTAAAACTATGAACATCATAGAAAAACAACACAAATGTAACAGTGATAGATAATAGTGTCACCAGTATTTCAAATGTTGCTAAATTGCATCGCAATTATAATCCATCAACTGGGTTACAACTGCAATAGAAAAGGATAAATAGCAGAGATTATACTGTAAATAAAGTAATGGCCAGCCTTATTCGGGACAATATATCTGAATCGAGACCTAAGGTACTATTATATAATTTATGTATTCTGTGACCTAAGTAGGTATTGTGTAATACAATAGCTGATAATTTTCCTACTTTTTCCGACCTCTTCGATTGTATTTATGTATTAATGTGTGCTGGCTTTTGTCTTTCAGTTGAAATTATGATGAATGTATGCTACTCAAGTAATTGAAATTATTCTATAATTAATTGTTTTAGTGTAAACATTATTTGTGTATGTGTCATAAAGGTAATCGATAGAAACTTGTGTCTGTGTTAGTCTTATCTTCAATCAATATTGTTATTTGAAAATTAGGTAAATACTGTTCGCGTGGAAGACCGCAGATGCGTTGGAAGGATGACATGGGGGGAAGTCTGCGGGAAAGAATTGGATGGACGTGGCACAAAATAGAAATAGATAGCGTATTTTGAAGGAGGCCTACACCGAAATGGTTGAACACGGCTGAGAAGAAGAAAAAGAAGAGAAAAGTTCGCGTTACATTTAAAGTATTAAACATAAATGTAATCCTTAAAGCTAGTGTACAAAGATTTCTCCCAGCAATCCTACATGGTGGTGGAAAAGCAAAATATGTACCTATGTAGAATAGCCAGAGGAATGAGCACACCTTATTATTACAATAATTTTTAAGCTTTTACGTCTAACGGATTTATCAATATAAATCCTGTATAATTTACACATGGCTATTAGAAAAATAAAGAAGTGAGGCTGGAATAAGGCGCCTGAAGACTTTGAGTGACCTCAGTCTCAAGGTCGAAACAATCAAGAACGTCTGCGCAAATCAACGCAACTATTATCTCATAACTCTGCTTTACTTTGACTTCCGAATTTTATCATCTGGACTAGACCAGAATGTTTTATAGCGTCTAACACTATTCAAACAGTTTTTGTATCACCAGGTTTTCAAGTTATTCCAAAATATTTCTCAAATTGGCAGTGAAGGCGTGAGTCTTCAACTGTACCATTGTACCCACCATTTTCCAGCTGTGATAGCGATGAAAAGAAACAAACTTTATATTTGCGCTGTGCTTTAAGCCGAGAATCGAAAACGGGTCTCGTGAAAAAAATACTTTTCATTCTAATAAATAGGTAGCTACTCGTAGATTTGTGCACAAATTAATTTAATAACCAATAAAAACAGTTTAATTTAGTGTTTTTTTTGTCTTATGAAACGTAAATTCATTATGTGATAGACGAGTATCTATTTATTATCCACGCAAGGAGGGCACGCAATTTTTTATATTTTTAAATACATAAGTTAGGTAGGGAACCCCTGGAAAAAGATGTTACAGTTTCTGTTTTTCAAACGTAGGTACTGCAATTACATCGGACGCCTGAAGATTTAAATCTTCATCCTCTTTTTTTCTTTGCTAACGTAATATTCGCAGGCGCAATTAAGCTTTTACTAGGTACCTAAAACTACTATGTTTTAAAACCTGAGCCTTACCAATGACTGTTAACTCAGACTCAAACCTACTCGATATCAGGGTTAAGTGTCTTCGACCATGCTGGCTAAGTGTGGATTCGTCATAACTTTACACACTACCTTTTTGAATCGCAGGTGTGTGTGTGCAGGTTTTATATCACATAGCGACTACATCATCTCACCAACACAAATTTTAAAGTTAATTAGACAATGTTTAGGTACTTTATTTTGCTCATGCTATTTATTGTACTCGCCCTGATGACGTAAGTATTGTCTGTGTGAAAGCATTCCAATGTAGTTTTTTACGTCGTCTAGACATTGCTCCCCATGGGGTCCCACCCTCGTACGTTATTCATGTCCTTTTAATATTATTTATACGCATATAACGTGACAGCTATGCCCTTCTATTAGTCTGCCAATGCGAACAATATACTACCCTTCGTGTGTTGCTCAAAAATATGACATGTTATTGTTCATATTTAGCAAGTTCATTTATCAGTTAGTTAACTGTCTGCTTAATTTGTTAAACTAAATTTAAATTTTCTTCATTTTTAATTGTCAGTAATTCTCAATTTTTCTCTAACTATGTACTTAATGTGATCAGTGATCACTCATCATCGTCTTAATATTTTTTCCCTACCTTTGCAACGATCGTGTTTTCAGGAACAAGACTGAGCGCTTGAGCAATGCGAAGAATGCGCAACTAGTGTGCGTGAATGCAAGCAGCCCGCGGCAACCAACCACGCCACAGCTGCTGCGAGTATGTCTATGAAACGTTTATTTATATCAAAGTCGTTTTAAGCACTTGCGATTGATCAACACGCATCTAAAAGACACAAGTTTTTACAAGACCTCTCATCTGTTTCTGCTTTTGACCTTTCATTTTCCCTCAGGGTCATGTTCCTGTTAAATTCTCCTACTGGTAGGTTCTCCCGACTGTGCCGGCTTGAATGTGCTTAGCTTTCTTTCAAAGAGTGCAATGCCTGTTACAGTATTGTATGATTATACGCGTTCAATTATATGATATGACCATCGGTATCAAGGGATGATGTCTCTCTCGCTCGGGTCAAGAACCTAGTCCAGCATTGGACTGTAACCTATAGCCTGTTATACTTAGTAGTGTGTAAAGCAACCAATGCATAATCCCATAATGTAAGTATCTGTAATTCACCACTCCTGTTTCTACTTCTGACTCAAAATTTTATGAATACTTGCATGACTGTGCTGTTGCTTTGCTTTTATGATACAGGCTGGATTTTTGCTTTGCTTGATAAAAACATGATCAAAGAATATGTAAGTGCATGTATATAACGTGTGTGTGTCTTATGTAAGTGCATGTATGTGACTATGTTTTTTTTTATTCTTAATCTGAATCTGATCAGCCCCCGTAACATGCAGTGCTATGTCAAAAGTGTGCCGCGCGAGAAACGCCCCGCATTGAAATATCCTCTAATAGGATAAGAGAATACACACGACAAAATTGTCTGTCACGCGTGGACCGGGCATGTCAGAGGGGCTGATGGGACAATTTTCATCTTAGATACTAGAGGAAACAATCCAGAAGAAAATTCCAAACAACATGTACCTGAAGCCGAAGCCGAAGGACGCGGAGAAGATGCGGCTCGCGTTCAACATCCCGCAGCGGATCGCCGACAACCTGTTCCAGTACCGCACCAAGTTCGTGCAGCACATGCTCACCAGCTCCATGTACGCCAACAGCGCGGTCGGCAAACCCTGGGAGATGATCAGCAGGTACACACGACTCAACAGATGGGTCATATAGTATAAAATAAACTTTACTAGCTGTCTGCTCGCAGTTTTCTATCTTTGTGCAAACAGTTCAATCTATTTCAAGTCCGGTAAAGCTCGATTGGTCATACCTTTTCGACACAAGCATAGATCAATTAGAAAAAATAATCTATTGCTTATTGTCAGGGTTAGCGGCAGTGCAGACAGAATGCTGCGGAAAGAATTTCATTAGGGTACTCGAAAATCAACTTCGAAATTATTGGAATAAAAAGTGTAATGCATGTTCGCGCGTCCTCGAAGATAGCTCCGCTGCACTACGAGTATATTACAATAATTTTAAAATTGATTATTGAATGCCTTGGTAAAATCCTCTCCGCTGCGCTCCTCTCTATATGCGCTAACCCATAGTGGTAAAGAACGACAAACAGACATGCACTTGAAGGAAATTTTATTCAACTTATACGAATCATTCAACTTTTTGCAAACATAACATTCTAGAAATTTTACTTTCTGGTTTCGAATGGTATTTAAACACGCGGTGCGCCATTGAAACAAACAGTGCGTTGTTAGAAAGATACAAATCTAGCAAAATGATGGACTTTGATTGTGTCAATCAGGACAGAACTCAGCCCACACTATACTGAGCCTGTGGGATTAGTTGACCCCTTTATCAACCTTTTCTGGAGCTCCAATATTGTCGAAAATTTGTTGATATTCGCAGTCTGTATTTATATTCAGTTAATTTCTGCATGATTGTTTTTAAAGCCTTATAACCTTAGAACTTATAATCTGATAGGCTATCTATAAAATTAGAACATGGTTAACACTTCATTGCACTTATGAAACCACAAGGTGCCTATTGTGGAAAGGAGATGCTACAAGAAATTAATCCCGTAAAGAATCCCCTGTTTGTATAACTTTTTCCTTTGATCGATCTAATACTTGTGTATTTTCTCGTTCCAGTGTATCCGAAGGTCTCATAGACGAGGTGCTCGCGTCGTGCGCAGCTGAAATGCAGATTCAACCGATTCTACTAGAATTGTATAAAAGCGAGACGCAATAACTTTTATAACTGCGCTATTATTTTATAAATTTGTGACCACTTATTCTTTCTAATAAATTTAGTATTTGTTATTTAACCACCAGTTTCATCATTTATTTACAACTAGCCTTCCGCCGTGGCTCCGCCCGCATTAACAGTTTACCCCTATAAGGTAGCCTATGTTACTCAGGGTGAATGTAGCTTTCTAATGGTGAAAGATATTTTGAAATCGGTTCAGTATTTTATTCGTTAAAAACACACACAAAAATACAAATCTTTCCTCTGTATATATAATAATAGTGTGAAAAAAGAAAAAGCTGATTTATCGTATATCAATTTTATTGACATCAACATCAATGGCTGTTTTGTTTACTTTTTTCGCACCTCAGTCTTTAACTTGCAAGACTTAAATCTATAATTCAGCATTTACTTTAATATCATTTACACACTGATACAAATAAGGCACTTACAAACATACTAGGTTAAATAGCTTATAAAACAACAAGTTCAAATAATTTTACTCACAAGACTTCTCAGTCAGCAAAATCTTTACTCAGAACAACGTATCGGTCGCAGTTACTGAGCCATTTTTTCTTCACGTACATCTTAATTTAATTGTACCTCTTAAATATTTTAATCAACATTTTACTCAAACTTCATCACCTTTATTCAAACTTAACCTAAACGAGTTTAGTACTTCACCAAATTTGTCTTTTTGTCTTTTCAGTGTATCGTTTTTTTCCATTTTTGGCAATTTCGGTATACTTTCTGTGCTGGATGTGTCAGTTTGGTAAGCCTCTTCAGGAGTTGGTGGATTTGACTTCATGAGCCTCGGTTTTAATAATTTTGGGCCTCCAGAAGCAAATATGGTTTCTAGTTTTGACTTAAGATCTTCTCTGCTTAAACTGGAATCTTCTGTTGTTGCATCGTCGTCGTTCTTTATTACAGGTTCTGTCTTATTCAATTTTTCAACATCGTTCTTCGGAATTTGTCGTAAATTGGGAACAGATATCGCCGCAAGCTCTTTCTTCAACTCCAAAAATAGAGAAGGACGTTCGCGCATTATTTGGGGACTAGGAAGTTCGACATTTGATACGTCACCTGTAGAATTTGACCTCTTTCTTGGCTCTTCCTCTGGTTCTCCGATATCAGGTGCAATTTTATGTTGAAATATATTGTTTAATTTGTTCATAAATTTCATTTGTCTACTGCTGCCAAATACAATATTTCCATCGTCTGTTCCGTGAGAAGTATTCGATTGAACACTTTCTCTAGGTTTATTTTCCTCTTCTTCGTTATCTTCTGTGACAGATTTTTGCCTGGTAGGTTTATATGATATAGTATTAGCTTTCTTAAGAATATAAGGACTACTAAAATACGTTTCGTCCATCGGTGGTGGAGTAGGTATGCGTGGAGCATCTTCTTCTATTACATCTACTTCTTCTACAGAATCATTCAAGAGATTTCTGTCCAAAGTGTCTGAATATCCTGATTCATCTGTCCGTGAATTTGTTTCACTGTCATTGAATGATGTTACTTGTTCTTGATCATCTACATTGTCGTTTGAAGTTTCGTTAGTGGCATCATTGACAGCTTCAGGATCTATTCTTTCGACTTCTTTTTCTGATTTTTCTTCTTCCTCATTAACTTTAGATAAATCTTCTCTATGAACTTGGGCAATAACATTATATTTAGTATCTTGAGTGCTAAGCGAGGCATCTGAACCTGCATCTGACAATTCACTCAAAGATTTTCTATGAGGTATTGTTTCTGTTTTAATAGGCGTCATTATTTCTTGTTCTGGAATTTCTTCTTTGAAACTCATCACTTCTACGTAACTGTCTTCTTCTGCTTGCAGAACCTGATCGAGCAAGTCAATAATCTTTGCCTCTTTTTCTAAGTTACTTTCTATAATAGCTTGCTGGACGATAATTTCATCTGCTTTGAATGGGGTAATTGGACGTTTGAAAACGTTATCTTGCATTTTAATATCATCAGTTTTTTCGGCATTCGTATAATCTCCTCTTGTATTTCTTTTGCTTAATGAGTCGGGAGGGGTAGGAGAATCAACAATTATCTGCACAGGACCAGCTCCATTTTTGTTGCTATGATCAACTTGGGACTTGTCTACGTTGCCAAAGTTGCGTGCTGGTCTTTTGAAGCAACAAACGCTTAAGAAATAGACTGGAACGCCTGAAATGGAGATTATTTTATTTATTAGTCATTTTGGAAATATTTTTCGGTCTTTTAATAATTTCTTCCTGAATAGTAAAGGCGACTTTCTTAAGAGAAAAATAATTAATTAAGTCCTTTTTGTAGTAGGACAGCAAAAGTATTGATGGACAGTTTTAACAGATTGCAAGTGTGTAAGTACCTGATTCTTTAACAGATACTCAAGTGATTAATGTATACCCCTCACCTATTGCCAACCATACGAGAACTCGAAGCCACGTTTTAATGTTGACGAGGATCATCAGGTGGATGTTGACGTATATACTCAGGCATGGGATGACAGGAACTAGAGGTGTCTGAAAATTTTTGTTACACGTTTTAAAACGTTTTAACAGATTGCAATAACTATCTTTAAGATAATTTGTAAAAGGCGTGTGTGAAAACACTTTATGTCGACAATTTTACAGCTGGCTTGGTCAAAATGACATTTAAGTAACCTGCAAGATTTCACTTTTTTGGTAAAAATTAATCGTGTTTGTATTCTTGCGAGAAAGAAGCTTCAGCATCTAGAATCTGTTACATTTCTTAACTATTTGCAGAATGTTGCTCTTGTAGTAAAATTGATTTTTAAGCAACTAAAATTTTGGTTATACATAAGTATGTCTTAACAATTATTTGGGATGATTAACCTTGAATTGTAGATCCTCTTGAGCCTTCGGTTGTAACGTTATTACGATCAGCAACATCAGTGCGATGACGTTTAAGATGACTACAGGAATAATTGCATTCTCGACGTGCACTCCCAGTATCGCTATGGTCACGCATATCAACACTGAAATAATGTTCACAATGAGGTGGGTTTTGGGCCGAGGTTTGTTTGCTGTCAACTCGAAAAGAAAATGCAGACGTAGACTTCTACCGTCCGTCCGACTGGTCCGTTTTTTTTTTTTTCTTTACTTAGAGAAATGTATCATTTGAATGGATGACATTTGAATTTACTACGGTCGATATATTTTTTCCGAATTCTGTCTGCTTTAATAATAACATCGGAGATATTGTATAAATATTGAGTACCTATGTTCTTTAATACTAATTTTATTATTGCCTTTATTGGATTTATGGCCTATCATATATATCTGAAAATTCTTTGTGAGACACCGGTTACGTAGCTGCAATTTCGTAAACGGCCGAAGGGTTTAAAGGGGATGTCTGCATACCCACGCTTTGAGAATCATAGTTCTAATACTATATTAGGGAAGAGTGAGTTTGGTTTGGTCCAGTAATAAGCCGGGAGGTAGGAATATACATAGGTATATTATAATTATGTAGGTAGGGCTTACCGTAAAAGAATATGGCAAAGTTGGTAACTCTCATGCTAGTTCTGGATGCTCGTTTATCACCGAAGCCCAGTATTTGTTTCATATAGCTATGTCTGATTTCTAATTTGTCCTCTGTGCGGTATCTGCAAACATCATTAGCAAAAACTATCAAACGTATTAATTTGTTATTTGTAATCTCAACCGAGATACGTCCATTGCTGGACAAAAACCTACCCTAAAGTTCTCTATTAACTTATGTAGTAAATAATAATACATCTCACACACGGCCATCTGACCCCAAACTAGGCAGAGCCTGTACTATGGGTGTCAGACAGCTGATATACGTACATATATAAATATACAACAACCAGACACAAGCCAAACACAAGTGTGCATGCATCACACGAATGTTTGCCCTGGGCGGGATTCGAACCCGCGACCCTGTGCTTCATAGGCAGACGTACTAGTACTACCAACTAAGCTATGGGGCCGTCAACCAACTAGGCTACGGGGTCATAGTACTTATTAACTTGATGTAGTGGTGGCTTTTTGCGACCCTCATCTGATCTTCGTTGATTCACTTTGTGAAGGGCCTATGTACGCTAAGTCTCCCGGTGTGCGAAAGTAAATAAATAAATCTGTTTCAAAACAAGAATGAAGATGTATCTAAGTACCTGAGAATGATGACACAGGTCGCTACGATGGTGTAAGAGCAAAGCGTCCCGATCGCCATCATTAGTATTAGATCTTCCAGCTCCATGGTTGCTGAGAGAATCGCTAAAAACATCATAATATTTTAGTTTCCAACTCAGAATCATCGTTCCATAAGTTGTTTAGATCTTCTAGTCTTAATACCAACTTATACCAGGATTTTGAAACTTCTGATTTATTGTGATGTGCCCACGTTTTTTCCGTTTATTGTACTTAAGTTAAAGACATTCTTCTATTAGTGAATGGTACAGTAGCCAGTAGAGTAGCATGCGGCTGGACATGTTAGTCTTGAGCACGCCAGTATTCCGTAGCGGTGGTAGGGACAAATTTCGTAGTGCGAATGCCCAACCGCATGTGCTGCCTTCTGTACAATCGTTTAACAAACAATTTAAGAGAGAGAAGAGTACTTTATAAATCCAAGCCATCCCAAGTTCATAAGACCAAACATAATTTTTTAATGTAATTAACATGTAATTAAATACTAGATAAGGAAGTACCTACAAATAACAGATGTCGCCACCAGGGTAGCGACGACGGGTGTTTTCCTGGACTTGCTGACATGAGCGAACCAGTGGACTAGGAGACCGTCAGATGACATCGCGTACAGCAGACGAGGCACCGGGAACAGGGAGCCAAACAGACTGTAATAGAAAACAGAACAGTCACATCAAATACACCGCGAACAAAATATATCAAGAAAGTGATTCAGACTGGAATAATAGCGAAATTGAACACTTTCACCAAAAACTCAAGCCTTTAATATCGGTATTATAATGATATTAGCCATCTGCAGCTTCGCCTTATTATTGTTGTTTTTCTGTGACCGTGAGTTATTTTCCACAAAAGGAAGTTACATTTGTTTTCATTAGTTCCATTGAACAATCCAATTTGCTGCAACTGTTCGGAAAAGACACGAGCGATATTTTTTTCAAGATCTTAGGTACAGAAGCCAGCACATGCGGTTGGATATTCGCAATTCGAAATTCACCACTACCGTTACGGAATATGGGCTATTTCAAAGACAAAATTTCAACCCGAGCTTCTAAAGATAGTTCTGTTGATGTATATAGATAGGTACTATACTATGATGATTTGTTGACTTACCTGGCGAAGATCCCAGCGCAGGCTCCCCCTGAAACCAACCACCGCGCCCACTCCCAGCCCACGTACTTGAACGACAGCGCTGTGGCTGCTACTCTGTCCTGAAATTACAGTCTGGTTCTATGATTTGGCGACGGTATTATTCCAATTTTGACAATGCAGGCAGATTTTTACGAAAAGCTAAACGATGCAGACGATATTCCGTGATGGTTATTGTTGTAGTACATTTTAAGCATTGTCAATAAAGAAAATGGTAATATAATTTGTAATAGTAAATATACGTGTGTGTAATATTTATTGTTGATTTTATGAAACAAAAATTAGTAACTGTATTGATTTACAAGTTTTTTAAAAACATTCTTATTGGTTGGTGTCTCGACCAATCGCAGAATCGGACGCCAACCAATAAGATTCTAGCGTTAGGGAGTAGGGAGAATCGAGATTGTGGAAGGAATGTTGAGCGGGCGATCAGTCGTCGATTGTGATTGACAGTGAATACACGTGTTTGGTGCATAAAGTGTTTTTCATTTTGAATACATATCAACTACCCTGAGTTTGTGGAGTTACAACTCAGAATTGGGATAGAAATCCAGGAGCGCTCACAAATGCGAAACGTGTAAGTTTTAAAATATTTTATTATTTTTTCTAATTTCAATATTTAATACTCTCAAAAGGAAAACTATTATTATTATTATTTATTTTATTTTCTTAATTATATTATTAATAACCATGATTTTATTATTTTCTATTATTTTTTTTCTTTGCATTTTAATTATTTTCTTTATCCTTCTTTCTTTTCTTTGTGTTTGCTGTCATATACAGCGTTAGTCTTTGCATAATAATATTCCATTACACAAGAGAGGTGTTCAAGGCTAGTAGGTAGTTAAATTAAAACCGATTATTTTTTTTATTTTGATGATTATTATTACAAAAAAAAAATGTTTTATTAAATTACTATTTAACGACACAGTCACGCTTACAGTAAGCCAATAAAAAAATAGAAGACCATTGCCAACCATTTGAGACCGTTTATTAAAACAAAACGGGGCAACACGTACATTTTGGTAATTGTAGACGCATTTACTAAATACGTCAATCTCACTGCTGTGCGTAACACAAAGTCTGCTACGAGCATAAGGGTTTTGCGTGATCATATCAGTTACTTTGGTACGCCTAACCGCCTTATTACTGACCAAGGTACAAGTTTCACGAGTGGTGCTTTCAAGAACTTTATTAAAACTACAGGCATTAAACACATTTTGAATGCTGTGGCAACGCCAAGGGCAAACGGTCAAGTGGAAAGGTACAATCGCACTATTTTGGCTGCCCTTGGTGCTATGAATCACAATAAACCCAACGGTATATGGGACGACCATCTACCCGAAATCCAACTAGGCATTAACACTACTATTCATTCGGTAACAAAGAAAACTCCAACAGAGTTGTTGTTCGGGAGAACGGTATCTAATCCATCATTAAGTATATTTAACGAAGCCATTTCCGACACTAACTCTGCAAATCAGTCTTTGACAGAACTTAGGTCAGAGGCCAGTGAATCGATTAAGGAACAACAAATAAAAGTCAAAGAGGCGTACGATAAACACAGGAAGGGCAACATAAAATTTAAAGTAGGCGATCTTGTTCGAGTAATACGCGCAGTTCAAGGTATTGAGGGACAATCAAAAAAATTGGAACCTAAATGTAGAGGTCCGTACCGAATTAAGAAAGAACTTCCAAACGATAGATACGTAATCGAAGATACTCCTATTACGCGACAAGGAAAACGTTATGAAGCTGTAGTTGCGATAGACAAAATATTCCCTTGGCTCTCGGTGACACAATCGATAGGTTCTGATAATGAGTCAATAGAGTCGGTTGATAACGAATCCTTGCTAAATGAATCTAATTCTCCATAGATACTATTTGCTTGTCACTTTCACTGTTGGGCTGCGTAATAAAGTATGCATATAAAGCATTATTACAAATTAATTAATTAGAATAATTCAATTATTGGTCAACATCACGTTAGTGCCGGTAACGGTCAATGTTATGGACCGGGCATAATTGGCTCCTGTAGAACTTGCCGGTAACGGTTAATGACAAGGACCGGGCATGTCGTATGTTTAGTATGACAAGCAGGTAACGGTTAATGTCATGAACCGGGCATACAGTTGATTAAATGCAACTTGTCGGTAACGGTCAGTTTCATGGACCGGACAAAGGAATATTGTGTGAAAATAACCGGTAACGGTCAATGTTATGGACCGGGTTTAAAATTGGAAAGTGTACATTATATTTATTTTGGAATATATATATATTTTCATCATTCTCATCTCAATCATTATGCAGTGTATAACAATACGATCTATATCATGTATTAATTCTAGTTTATTAATGTTCTTGTCCTAGTAGTATAGATCTAGTTTAGTATGACTGATCGATCATACCGTAAGGATTATATCAGATGATTAATATATAAAAATTATTGTATATTTCCAATAATTATATTATGATTTATTTTCTTCTCATATTGTTCATAATATGTTAAGTATTAATTATAATGGTGTCGATAATGTATGTTAACTGGCTGTTATAATGGTTGCATGTACCTATATAACGAAGGGACTCGTTAATATAAGGATGGCCGAGTTGTTGTAGTACATTTTAAGCATTGTCAATAAAGAAAATGGTAATATAATTTGTAATAGTAAATATACGTGTGTGTAATATTTATTGTTGATTTTATGAAACAAAAATTAGTAACTGTATTGATTTACAAGTTTTTTAAAAACATTCTTATTGGTTGGTGTCTCGACCAATCGCAGAATCGGACGCCAACCAATAAGATTCTAGCGTTAGGGAGTAGGGAGAATCGAGATTGTGGAAGGAATGTTGAGCGGGCGATCAGTCGTCGATTGTGATTGACAGTGAATACACGTGTTTGGTGCATAAAGTGTTTTTCATTTTGAATACATATCAACTACCCTGAGTTTGTGGAGTTACATTATGGAGATGGAAGAGTCGATCGATGTGCTACAAACGCTAGTTTGTTTATTAGTAAACTAAAAATAATCACATTTCTTCCTGAAAACCTTTCTTTTTGACCACAAAATATTAAGGAGGGTGTAAAACAGAACTTGTAAGAACATTACAATTTGCAAGATTACGCCGTCCTCGGCAACTTAACCCAAGGATTGTATAAATTCGAGAAATTGGTTATGGTGGTTTGTTCCTTGCACAGATTGATATTCGACCTTACCAGTAAGTAATACGGCACCATCATAGTGATGACCGTGGAGACACTGGCGTACACGATGAACACGATGCACAGCACGATAATAATCGCCTGCGGGATCGTGTGTCGAGGGTTCCGTACCTGCAAATTATAGATAGTCACTTTTTTTAGATGAATACAATGGGGAGCCAGGCAAACTACAGGCAGCAGGCACACGAAAATATTATGTTTTTTCCTACTAGCATTATTTGTATTATGTGAAAAATGCCTCTGCATTGCTGTAGGTACTCATAGATACATTGCTCAAGAAAGTAAATCATTACCTAAGTTTAACAAAAACAAATCAATCATCAGTACCTCCTCTCCCGTAGCGCTAATAGCGTCAAACCCAGTGAAGCCGTAGAAGCACAGTGAAGCACCCTTCAGCGTTCCCCATATACCATATGGGAAAAACCCACCAGTACCAAATCCTGCCGGCACATCGCTCGCGGGAATGTCCCAGTTGCTTACTTGAGCTGCAAAATAATTATATTCATCTTCAGTAAAATGTTTGAATCTTAAGCAAGAAGTTCAAGATACTTTAGGAATTCGATGCGTGCAATCAAAGACATCTAACACAGGCTGATAAATAATACATGATGCCGTGATAGAACCTGGTGATGATGACGATGTTAACGAAGAAATTGAATGTACCAGTAAAAGATCCAGCGACGATCACAAACAGGATGACTATCAAGTTCAAGATAGAGAAGCAGTTGTTGACCAGAGTTGATTCCCGCGCTCCAAATGCTAATAATACTGTAACAGAACATGTATTTTTAGCTGCTACAAGATGGTGTAAATATTTCTCTAGGTAAATTGATTGATAACTGCCTAAGCGGTTAGCTGATAAATGAGTAATAATAAAACTAAAAAATATATTACACATTAGAAAAAAAATGTTTTAACGGTTGGTTGTTGGAAAAGAAGCTATTGGTAATAGCTATGAGCTGCTATAATTTCACATCACTAAAGAAGACCAAAATAATGTTATTGGGTTCAAGGGTAATAAGCAAGAACAGAGGGAAGTATAAAGTATTAAGAACTATAAACATTACTTACGTCCTAAAGTAATAACGAGGCAGAAAGACAGCATGTCAAAGTAGCTGGAGAAGAAGTCGACGTTGATGGGGAAGACGGTTTTGAACCAAGCAGACACCGCGCCGTCCACCATCGAGTCTACGTACACGCTGAGACCTTTGGCGACGCTCGCTGTGCCTACGATAAATAAGATTATGTACATTTTGATGAGAGTATCTGTCTGCCCGCTACGCTTGCGTTGTTTTACGGTTTTTTTCGTGGAAATGAGATATTTTCTCGCGGTAAAATGTAGCTTATTTCGCTTTCCAGCACTCAATCTGTGCAAAAAATCAACTCAAGTTGTTTAGTTTCAGTGTGGAAGAAAGTCAAAGAAACAAAGAAATTTGCGCTTTTAAAATATTAGTACTTATGATATTCTGTCGAGCAATTTTCCTAGTTTTTTTTAAGTTGTGGTTCCCGTTCGTTGTCTTCCCTATAAAATTGTTTATAATCCGTCTTGCCTTTTTTATTGGGCCATTCTTGTTTTGTTTGTGTCGCAAAAACTACAGGCAGCTTGACCGGAACTGCAATACATCCTTGTCTTTTTCTTGCATTATTTTGAGTAGCTTAGGCGTTAGTTAACATGCAATAAACTACAAATTAACAAATTTTCATAACAATATTTCATTCGAATATCAGTGAGGAGGAGAGTAATGCTCGTACGTACTATTACCTGTAAAACCATCCTCCTCTCTAAATAATTCACCATCTGTACGTAATACCTTTCATTTCAAGATAATTCAATAGATTGTTATAGAGCGATACGTATTTTCCATAACTGCTATGTTTCTTACCAAATAGTCCTTCAAGAATGACATTCCATCCGATAATGAAGGCTACCAGTTCTCCGATGGTGACGTAGGTGTAGACATAAGCTGACCCTGCACGGGGCACCCTGGCCCCAAACTCCGCGAAACACAGACCTGGAACACAATAACAACTTCAAATGAAGAATTTATTTTTTCTTATACGTAGGAGATCCTGAAAAAAATCTAATCGTAGCGCTTATTCTTGTTCTTTTCGTCTGAGTTGTAGAGTTAGGTCATAGACCGACCTCATTAAGATACGGACGGACACTAATCGTTACTCATCAAAGTTGCATAAAACAGTTGTAGTTGTTTGCAGTTGTTATTTTAAGAAAACAATTATTCTAACCAAGACATTTTCGGGTTTCCGTGAGCAAATCATTTTAGTAAAATCTCACCTCACTTTAATATGAAAATTCCGTTGCTTGTGATTTTATTTGATTTCGACTAGTGCGCTAATTCATTTTTTTTATATATTTACTTTAGCAATATGGTACATAAAGCAGACAGAATTTGTATCAAAAATGTTGTCGGTGCATTCCGACTGAACTTAAATATTATGAAAGATTGTTTAAAACCTACCAGCAAACATAGAAGCGACAGCAGCGATAAGGAATGACAACACGATGGAAGGTCCCGCGAATCGCAAGGCCACGCCCCCCACCAGTACGTAGACGCCCACGCCGAGGGTGCTGCCCAGCCCCAGGCTGGTGAGGTCCCAGCAACCCAAACATCTGGAAAATACAAATAGGCTATTAAGTTACGGCGTTACGGACCCTATGTTTCGATCTGCGTAGACCTGTGGATAGAAGTAGGATGTAGTTTCTGAACGTGTTAAAATAGAGTCCCTGGCAAAATAACCAGATGTGGACTGACCATCTTCCCCTCAGGTTTTTAATTTTTCAAATTTTGTCGTTTGGCTACACGCAGGGACAAAGCGAAAGTAAGTAGATACCTACATGCGAAGATTGTACATAATCAAATACAATTTTAGGTATAGTTGTAGCAAATTTAAAAATCGCGTCGAAGAAGTTGTCAGTCAGAAAGAAAGAAATGTAAAAGAGAGATCTTTCAGATTATTAGTTAATTTAGAAAGTGACAGACCAATGGGATCTAACACAGTCCACGACACCACGACAGTAATGTCTCTATTGAAATTGAAAATACTCGTAGTGTTCGAGCAGTGCCCTGCTTGCCCTGCCACCTGCTCGCAACAGAACCTGAAGGATGCCACAGATAATGAGTCGAAGTGGCTAGGTTCTAGGCCAAAATTATCTAAATAATCTATCATTGACACGATAAGAAGAAGAAGATAAAATTGTACTGTAGGTACCTTCTCAAGTTGGAGTTCTCCGCTTCATCTTGCTTGTAGACCAGCTTCCTGCGCACCACCTTGCATATGGACCTCCAGTTGCAGCATGCCATTGATCAGACCTGCCTCCCAACATCTGGACACCTCAGCACCTGATCAGCACATTAACACCTGTTTAACTCATCATCAAACATAGGTGAGAAATTAAATAAACCACAAAAGGCGTTGCATTAACAACTAGTAGGGAAGATAGATACGAAAACTGTGTACAAATAAGTTTGTGATAAATATCGCAGTGTAGTTTATGTCTAGTGTTTAACATCTTCGGAAGATACAACTTTCTAGAGGAAAAAAAAATCATTTTTTTCATTCAATTGACTTTTGAATTAACTTTGTGATAGATTAACACTAAATTTTATTTGTATTATCTCATACCTATTAAAAATCTGAAGACATTTTAGGTTTTGGAACAATGTAGGTATTATAAAATCCGGTTCATGGTGCTTGGTTTTTTTAATAGTGATTCCAAACTGTCGCTGTTACAAGATAAATTATGTTACGATCGTATTTCTTACAAATAAGTTGACCTTAATCACAAATATTTTTCAAACTCAATGAATTCAATCAATGATTAATTCACGAATTTTTTTTCACGAAAATCAGCTTTTACTGTGACAGAATATCGATCAGCTGACTTATGTGTCAAAAACAGCTGGTAATTTAAAAAAGGAAAAAAGGTTTCAAATTTATTTATTTATTTATTTGTCTGATATTTTCAGGAAGATTGAAGCGAGAAGAATAGACTTAGATAGAAACAAAGACAAGAAAGGAGGATAGGGTCATGAAAATAGGTCAAGTGTGGTCAAGTGGTGTGATTTTATAAAATTCAAACGATATTACTGCACCGAATCTGCAAATATTTGATTTTCTCAGTAGTCACTACACGTTGGTATCTTCAGTTAAATCTTATCTCAGAGTTAACTGCGCTCGATTCCATTAAAGTATTACACAATACGAGTAGCGATGGAGTTGTGAAACCCATGCGTTACTGAAGTTGATTGGAATCTAGTTTACGGCCTTCGTCATGTGAGAAAATGTTTTAGGGTTAAATAGTGACAAGATATCACGCTCATGTGAATTTTCTATATTATGGTCTTCATCTAGTTTGTGCGCTGACTGCCGCCCTGTGAGATTACTAAAGCTCTGATTACCCCGTTTTGGAAATAGTGTCCTAGATTTTCCAATAATTATCTTCACTAGGTACTAATAAGCATATTCATTGAATGTTTATCTGTAACCTATAAATGTGATTCATTCGAGCCGATGTAAATTGTGCTATCAAGTAGGTACATTATTTTTACGACAAAGACAATTTCCCTCTTACTCATACAAATAAACTTCAATCGTGTGGTTTCCTGAATGGAACTGGTTCACCCCATCTCCTGTGGGCGTTATACAAGGTGATTACCTAAAGGTCAAAATCTATCAATCAATCCTGACCGATTTCGGTCATCGTGACCCCTTATATGGTACTCCTGCCTCCAGTGCTCTATTGCCCAGCCTTCTTACGCGCCCGCTGATGGCTGGCTACAGAAGCCAGCACATGCGGTTGAACACTCGCACTACGAAATTCACCCCTACTGCTACGGAATACGGGCGCTCTCAAGGTCAACATGACCAGCCGCATGTGCTGGCTACTGTACATGTGAGCCTATTGCTTTAGCATTTTCAATTTCTACCAGGGAATATGGCAACAAGGCCTACTAAAGTCAGCAAGCGGGTACCTAATTCTATACAATTCCCAGGAATGTATATTCCTGGTAACACCTATATAAATAGCTTTATTTTACATACCTAGTAGTATTTTCTGTCACACTTCACACCGTGTGCGATTCACATGTTACAAGTACGGTCTCCGCAAACGCTAGCCAGAAACTAACGCCTTGATAACGGCAGATAAGATAACAATATAAAAGTAATCGGAAGATGTAGCATCTCTAAAATAAACGTAGGACTCACTTCTGGGTCAGGTAGGTATATGAAGATTTCTAATCTAGATCAGTAGTTTTTTCTCAAATTCACGCTATATTTTTTTATCTCAATTTGTTTATTCTTAAAGCCTTTTCTTCTATCTTCTATACTATAATAAAACTGAAGAATCGGCGTGTCTGTACATTGTTTTTATTTTCAAAATACTGACTGTAGGTGATAAAGGGAGTGTAGCTGAACACAAAAACACAAGTTTTGATAATGTCCGTTTGTCTGTCTATCTGTCTGTTCGTTACTAACACGCTAATCTCTGGAACTACTGGACAGATTTTAATGAAACTTCACAATAATATAGCTTATATATCAGAATAACACATAGGCTATTTTTTACCGCGGGAAAATACTTCTTTCCCACGGGAAAACCTGTTAACGCGGCGCGGAAAGCTAGTAGACAATAAGAACAGAGACGTAAAGTCATCTTAGTTTATAAATTGTTAACAATTTATTTATTTTAGGCATCTAAAACATATCTAATTATATATTTTTAAGATATTGAAATACTATGTGTGTGCCTACTTTTTGACGTAAAGTAAACCTTACATCAAGGGCCGAAACCACGTGCCATTACTTCGACTTGTACATCTTCAAGACAAGAGTTACCTGCAGATTTATTTTTCATGATTCAGCTTTTCATTGAATTTTCCCTTTACTGAAGTACTTAATGATGACAAATGCTCCGTAGCACAGAAAATATAATCCGCAGTTACAACTTGTGTACGTATAAACAGTCTAAAACGCACTTTAATGTCTCCTGATAAGGAGTAAAATAAATTAAACGATCGTCAAGATAACGACATACTTCATTGTTCTTACAAAAATACCTTACGCCCTTTTTCCTGTCTTGAACCTTTAGATTTGAGTGTACCTATATTTTAACGTAGTAATAATATGTAGATTCAAATATGTTGAATAACCTTACAGAGAACACTTACTTACCAAAATAACTTATCTATTAGGACGCATTGTAAAAATCCATCTCGTAACGTTCACAGTTGAACCATACAAGTATGGTACACCTTTCTACAAATCACGTTTTGAGTCTATCTTTCCTACTATATAACCACAAGGACGCAGTAACACAACGAGATAAAGATCAAAATTGCCCGACACGATCAGATTTTCATTCCAGTTTAGTGTAGCACGTTATTTAGTAAAGACAACAGCCGGGGCACTGGTGATAATATGACGTTCGTATATCGTTTCCTTATCTGCCGGACTCACACCGCTATTATTTTCTTTGCTACTTATGAATACCTTTATTATGAGGTAAAATTGATGAAATTCTAGAAAAAAATACATGCTGAAAAGTCACGCTATTCTTCAGGAGGGATAGGCAGAAACCACTTCTTGTATTACTTACAGACATAGGTACTCTTTCGCTTCAATCATATTAATAATCTTATTATTATATGGCCGTCCGTTTAGAGTACTACTAATTTGACCTTTTTATAGGACATTCTCGATTAAATTGTAAAACGTTTTCTTGGTCCATCACGAAACAACGATAAAAAAAAAAACAAAGTACTTAATCCATACTAATATTATAAATGCGAAAGTGTGTTTGTTGTCTGTTTGTCTTTCCTTCACGTACTAACTAAGCAACCAATCGACTTGATTTTCGGCACAGAGTTAATTGAAAGGATGGAGAGTGACATAGGCTACTTTTTACCGCGGGGAAATACCTCATTCCCACGGGAAAAACTGTTAACGCGGGCGGAGCCACGGGGCGGAAAGCTAGTCAATCGATAAATAAATAACGAATATTATTGTAACAAACAGCGCCATCTGTGAAATATACTGTGAAATGATTAAATCTTATTTATCAACATTATCTGGATCAACGTGTGAAAAAATAAGAACCATTTGAGGTGTTTTAGGTCTATGCCAGGCGACTTAAAATTCCAAAACAGTTTATCAGGTACTGCTGTTTTATCGTCCGATAGTAGGTACTTTAGTAGGTATTTGAATTGTTTGGTGTTGGAGTGAGCTAATGATTGGATTGTATCGTGTGGTATCGTTATTGTATCATTATCTTGTCGTTTACCTTATGACGTTGCAATAAGGACATTGACTCCGCATCAGTAACGTGATGAAAAATAACATAAAAAATTACGTCCCACTCACTACGTCGCCAATTCTGAATCTACCGACCCCATTTCTGAAATATAGGTATACAATTAAGGCATTCAAAATCGTGCAGTAGTTAATAACATTTCCAAATTTATAAGTGAGCTTTATTCAAAATACCTTTACAACCCTGAAATTCTTACAAAATGGTAGAATTAAGCAGAAAGTGCACAACAGAATAACTTTTTTCCAAAATTATTTTTCTTTTAGACTTGGCATAGCGCATGGCGTCATCCGACTTTAGTTTATAAATGTACCTATTTTTTGGTTTAAAAAAAACTTTACTTTTACGTGAGGTGGTGTTTCTTTCTCGGTCACACTTAGCGATTAGTCGCTGCGAATAGACACTCACAGCGAGAACTCCTCGCTCGGTCTGACAGGGCTATTTGCTGCGAATTTGGAACTGAGTGTTTAAATTTTATTCGCAGCGAATGCAATCGCACCGGCTATTCGCTGTGTGTGACAGAGGCTTAAGAAAACTACACAATTATTTTTATTATGTGACTATATTTCTTTGTGCAAGTAGCATATTGTTTAGAGAAGTTTCGTTATGTACGCCTGAAAAGTTAATAATCTGCAGCAACTTGCGGCTAAACTACCACCGCGTCCCGTAGTCCCGTAGCCCGTAGCTGCCCGTAGCACGCGCGTAGCGAGTCCATCGTAGCACTTCGTCGTATTCTTCCAAAACTCTTAACTTTTCTGTAGCTAAGATAACTTGTTTATTTAACTTAACTTAATTATTAAATGAAACCTACTTACAATAGATGGTTGAGGTACTTTTCTCGCTGATAATGGCGAAATTGAAAATTCGGGTAGTAATAATGGTACCTGCTATAGTACTTTCGCGTTAGCTTGGCAATAGCGAGCGTTGACATTTACTACCACTGTACTCGTATTATATCGTTTTCCTTAGTAAATGTATACGATATGAATAGTACATAGTACATATGAATAGTACATGAATAGTAGAACAGTTAGTACGGAAAGCGATAATTATCGTTTAAAAATATTACTTTTTGGTACCGGTCTTGTCAATGTTCGCTATTGCCAAGCTAACGCGAAAGTACTTAAGATTGTTAAAAAATATATTTGTAGACCTAATTGTGTACTATTAAGAAACCTGTTTAAGGAGCATGCTAAAAATAAATATTCATAAATCGGTGTCTGCGTTTTATGTAAAACGCCTGCCAAAAGGATAGTAGCAAATATTTTGTAGTGATCATTTTGGTTACGTTGCTTGCGGTTCTTTGAGGTATACTATTTTCAGCAGCGTAGGTGGGTATGTGTTCGTGTAATAAAGTGTTTTTACTTACTTGATGTGGCTTTCGAAGGACGATAAATTATGTTCTAAACTTCTAACCTAATTATACATTAGTCATCAGCCGTTATGATACATTATTAGGCGAAACGAATTGCATAGGTAACCTTCATTATAAAAACAATATTACGTGCCTCCTCTGCGAAGGGTATAGTCAGTCATGACTGTAAAAAATATTTTTGTCTAGTATTTGAGCATGGATTTTTTTTTGTTATGGCACTAGAGATCTTTTAATAAGTACCTATTGTTATACGGATAATAGGTAATCATTATATATTATCCATGTGTTTAAGTCACACTTGCATAACTTTCTTATTTTAAGAGCAACACTTAGCAAGGATTTTTAGAGATGTTGTATGCAAATTGACGTTAAACTATGCTGTGATAATATTACTATGCAGCTATCGGTGATCCCATGGCCGAGGCTCTACAAGCAGTGAAGGCTAAACAGGCGTTTTTTTCTGTAAGCCTAAAGAAGACGTTAATAGGTACAGTCGCGTTCATAAGTCCAGTCATATCACGTGCATCTATACTTTAAATTAACTTTCTTTCCGAAAGTATTCAGGACATGTCATTTGTAGTAAAATATTGAGTCCCTTACACTGTATACGTAACACACAAAAATAAAAATAACTAGCCTTTAGGAAAAAAGAAATTTTAAAGTTCAAAAACACGTGATATGACTGCAGTTATGAACTTGACCGTACAAAAAAATTACATAGACACCATTTATTTAACAAAAACAACAACAAAACAAAAAGGTACAGAACAAAACCTGAAGAAACAAAAACTACAACACAATTACAGGATGTAAGTGGCGGGCATAGAGTAAGGAAGAAATTTCTTTTTGGTGGCGGGTTAGCAAAAACAAGTATGACAACTTTCGTTAAGAAACTTTTAAAAAGAAAGAAATAATAATCACTTCTAAAAGGAATATAAAGTAATATTATATTTGTTTCCTTTACAAATATAAAATATCTAGGTGTACAATTAGTCTTACGTCTATTTACAAGAAAACGCACTTTACTGCTGGATGGAACCCAAACTTCTCCATACAAATTGACAGATGAAAGTCACTATTTGTATGGGACAGTCGAACTGTCTTTTCGTCTGAGTCAGCTTCTTAGGGAAAGTTGCTCAATATCGTTGACTGAGCAATACTGAGCAGTTCCTTTCAGTATTTACTAAGTCGTAGCAACACCCTGTATACTTGCTTTTAGTTTGCGTTTTATTATGGTTTATTAATTACAATTGGTTTATTAAATAAAATAAAAATAAATAAAATAAAATACACTACAGCTACAGTGATTGAGTGACTGGCAGTTTTTATTAATCCAGGTTCATAGAATTTGTTTAAGTAATACAGAAAAAGATTCATTATAGTTACAGGCGCGCTATTTTTTTAACACGCTTTTATTAGTTTTACTATTGTTACTTACATTTTTTAAATGTTTTATGGGTTGGCTCAAATTGCTTGTTTCAAATCCACTTTCGAATCAATTTTAAGTTTTCTTTTTTTAGTTTTTTTTTTAACTGCCTACGCTTGTGTCGAAACGTTACGAACAATCAAGCTTCACTGGACTTGCCTGGCCGGAACCAACGGCGATCGAAGCACACTGAATCATCTTTCTTTCGCAATTTCAGGTCATTCAGCCTACAATGTCCTAACCAAACTAGTCTGGAAAAGTCTCACTAATATAGGTAGATATTTTATCGCAATTTTAATATTTCGAACCCGCAACCTCCGTAATGTAATTTAAACGTTTAACTTCTCGGCCACGGAGGCTGTTATGCTAAGGTAGTAATTTTAAGATAAATTATGCCTAACGTTTACGTACTAATATTTTACCTTCACCTATATCAACTTGAGCATATAGCTAGTCAGATAAAAATACCATCTAGGTACTGTGGAGTTTGCATCAGTATGTTTGCAAACTCCTTTTAAATGTACCCGGCGCCTCCACCAAGTGAGATCCTAGTCAATGTCAAATTAAAAAAAAACGATTAGTATGTTGCTGACGTTCCGGAATGCTGTACTTTGATGCGGTGTACGCGTCAATTCGTCGAGATTTACCTTAATTGTATAATGAAGATCTAAGATTCGCGCATTCCCTGATTTTTGTTAAATTAACTTAGGTTGAAATATTTAAGTGTTAGTTAGGACGCGTGCGCCCTGTGTTTGATTGTTCGTTTGTCGTTGTTGGGTGTTGTTGCTTGCGTGTCCTGGTTTGGAATATTGATTATTATTTATATTTTTAAAGCGAATTAAATTAATTCTTGGACGCTGGTTTCAACTTCTGATTTGACAGGTTGACTGTTACTCATTCTGTGACGCTGTTAGGACTAGAGTCTATTGGCTTATAGCCTCGGTGTTTGGTAGTCCAACCTGATCAATGATGCGACTGTCTTTTGGGACAGGTTTTGGCATTCGTTTCTTGTGCAATGGTCTGGTTTTTTTGCTTGCATTGCACCAGGAAGCTGTTAGCAACAGACTTTGTTGACAGGTTGTTATGTTAAGTGTTTATTTTGCCCTGTCCACTTTTAGGTCATGAGTTTAGGGTTGTCAACTGTGTTAAGCGAGACAATTCTTGTGACCGCGGGGGATGTGGAGTTTGCATCAGTATGTTTGCAAACTCCTTTTAAATGTAACTGGCGCTTATGCCGGTATTCTAGAAAAACGATTGGATTTTAATTTAGGAATTGTCTCGCATTTTAAAAAAAGATGATTTGTGATAACAGTTACTCTGATGGTTGAAGGTGGACGTGATCCCGATTTTAAGAAAGTAATAAATAGTTACTATAGAAGTTTCTACTCTTTCATTGACTAGGATCTCACTGTACCTAGTGCTTACCTAGTTTCGTTAACAGCTCATATACGTCCCCACCGCGGGGCTCGAGCCTACCTTGAAATCAGGGTGAATGAATAGGCCTTAGTCGACCACGCTGGCTTTGAATTTCTTCGCAGGTATGTGCAGGTTTCCTCACGATGTTTTCCTTCACCTTAAGAGCGTCGAATAAACGTAATATGAATTCGAAAACACATTGGTACGTGCCGAGGTTTGAACCCGCGAACTTTTGAATGAAAGTCAACGGGCTTAGCCACTTGGTCATCGACGCTCAGTCTGGCCATCGACGCTTACCTAGTTTAGTCTTAACCTAAACAATGATAAATGATTATGGTAATATGGTTCTATTTATACCGAATATATTTTGCATTGCGACTATTATAGGTATACCTTGAATATAATTTGTAAACATTACATAAATAGGTGAACTGGTGTTAACCGGTCTTAGTGTTGCCTGCAGTCAAACACTAAAAGGATCCAAAATTACCACTGATCTCCAAAAGTTGTCAAGTCATTAATTTGAAAAAAGAAACTGTCAAGAAGATGAGTTTTTTCTAGAACGTGGATCTTATATCTATTTTTTTAGTATTGAATAACAAAAAAAAATGTATGCTAGCTTTTCGCCACGACTCCACTCGCGTTAACAGTTTTTCCTATCAGTGAGGCATTTTCCCGCGGTAAAAGGTAGCCTATGTTACTCAGGGTGAAAGAATTTTTGAAATAGGTTCAGTAGTTTTTGATTTTATTCATTACGCACATACACACACACATCATCATCATCATCATCATCATCTCAGCCGAAAGACGTCCACTGTTGGACAAAGGCCTCCCCCAAGGATCTCCACAATGATCGGTCCTGCGCTGCCCGCATCCAGCACACACACACACACACACACGCTAAAATACAAATCTTTCCTCTTTATAATATTAGTACCTATCTTAAAGAAATTTTTTTATTTATACTCTAAGATTAGTATGATTATGTAGAATCGGGACCATTAGGTGTGTAAGTGACGGATTTGCAAATATTGAACGGACATGCTCAATCGAAGATTTTGAACAACATTCAGAAAAAATATTTTTTTCGGAAACTTTTGACGCCCCCTTTTAATTGGACATTTTGTATGAAGAAGACAAAAAAGTTTATTGTTTCCGGGAAAAGTTTTTTTAAGAGAGTTGTTAAAAAGTTCAAAACCATTCTCCGAGCATGTCTTTTTCGTCGTTTCGTAGTGAAAATTAGCTCATGATTATATCCGTTTGTGGTTCAAATTAGCACAACACAAAGAAAGCGAAATTATCCGAAGACGGACAAATAAAATCAATGCTGGCAACACTGACCAGTCCTTCTAAACTGTCGAGTGAGTGATGATGAGGCTGTGAGATATTCACTCATAAATCTCTACGTTGCTAAAATGCATAATATTGAAATGGTTTCGTTGCGCAAGCGTTTACCGACCCGTCTCGGACTAAATCACTTTTAATTTATGCTTTTAATTGGTTAGAATAATGCTTATATACGTCAGAATTACATTATTTCTTCTTTGGGTTGTAAGGTCATTCACCCACCTTATTGACCTTTGGACAAATCTTCAAAATAGCCTACATTTAACTAGGTCAATAGGGCACATTTTGTGACGTCTAAACACCCTTATTTCAGAATTTGTGACGCTACACAATCTCAGATAATCGATCGAAACGTGTCAAGCTTGAAAATAACCACTTTTCGCTGGTACATAATATGTTTAGTGCATGCTCGTATGTGGGTTTCATTGAGACCTAGAGCAAGCCAGTCAAATATTTGCTTGCCCTCATATGGGAACATATTAAGCTGATACATCATAATACACGGTAGGTATATAGGTTTGCCCATCACGTGCCATCACCCAAGACAATACATATACAATGTGATTACATTGTTAACTGTATAACCACCAGTTAAAAGGATAACGGCTTGAAATCGTAAAAACCACGTGATTTAACAAAGTAGTAGAAAGTCCGAGCGTAATCCGAACATCTGTCATATTCATTTGTCATCTTATATGTGTCATACTTTTTGTAGGGTACTTTTCATATTTTTTCCTTACGCGCTTACGTCTTAAAAAGGCTTAAGTACGTGGGAAACGCGGTTTATCATGGGTTCTTTACTTGACTTTTCATAGACATTTTGGCGAAGTTTTAATTTCTAAGCTAAGGTTGCTAATCTTTCCCTGTTCATTAAGTACGAGGAGGCGATGAAATTAATATTATTATGTTAAAAGATGACGTTTTCACATAATAGAATAGGCAAATTTTTGTGCTAGATCAGATGTAAGTAATATCTATAATAGTGTTTATATTCTTGTAGATAATGGGCTTACTCCTTTAATAACACCAAACAAGGCTGTTAAGATGAGCTCTATTGTACGTTGAAGAGATATAGCTAAAAATGCAATTTAAATTTATTTATTATTAATATTACGAAAATAATTTTTACTGCGATTCATTAGCTTTAATCCTTCAGGTCCATAAAGTTGAATTCCAATAAAGTTGAGATTTTTCTCCGATTCTGTTCATTCAACTAATTTAAAAGAAATTTCATTAACAGGTAATGTTAAAAGAAAATCAAAGGTTAGCTTCAATGACGACGGTATTTAAAAAAATATAAGTAATGCTTCGATATGCACATGATGACCCTCAATTGGAGTGGTCGTGCGCCGCTCAATCAGTTCAGTCAGTACACAAACAAGGCGCGCGCGCACATAGACGTCTGCGCAAGGAACTGAACCAAACCGCACGCGCACGCGCCCTACAGAAGCCGAGCGGAAAATCAATCCGCGCCCGATCGACTTTGGAAATAAGAAACGTTATAGTTATTATATTTTGATTTGTGAATTTTATTCGGACGAGTGAAGTGATTGAATTCATGATTTTGGGGTTTTCAAGCGTGTTGGTTGAAAAATAAGGTATGAAAATTCTTCTTTTTTGTTCTTGTATTTTTCTTTATTTTATAAGTGGCAGGTAGACGCTGTAGACTGTGCTGATAATATGATTACCTACTGATACGTTATTTGATTTATCCATAGCTGGCTGTATAAAATTTTTCAGCTAGAAATTTTAAAACGCATTAAAAATCCTTTGATGAATTTCTTATAATATGAATTATATGTTTGCACAAACATTATTGACTGAAAAATAGACGACTATACCTAAGATTATTGTATTGTATTTATTATAGAGTTATATATGACAAAAAATATTATATCGATAAGTTGTACAAGTAATGATTTTACACAGACATGTAGGTATTATGGTGTTGGTGAGTGATGTTAGGGCATTAAATAAAAAAAACTAAAAGAAGTTTTAAATTAAAACTACGCTCTTGAATCCAGAAAATAGGGGTAGGTAGTTTTAAAAACTAGTCGTATCGGAGCCGTTTAATCGCCGTTGTGGCACCCCGTAGCGTTTTCGATGTAGAATCCAAATCCCACTCAGGGAAAACATGCGTTTGGATTTTATTTAGTTAGTGAATATATTTTATTAATTAAGCTAGGGATGGGGCTTGTATTTAAGGTACGTATATTCTATTGAATAGAAAATCTGGGAATCAGTAGATCTGGGGCTAAATCACTCAGCTAGATTTTCACAACGAGTAGTTTGTTCAGATGACCGCGTGCTTTTTTTATGTTTTTTATTTTGACGGTAATTAAGATAGCGTTTATTCAACAAACTATTAGGCAATCATCACTAAGATGCTACTCATCTCGTAAGATTAATAAACCTTGCTAGTAACTGGCATGCCAGTAAGCCAGTCGCCACCTGCCGCTGCCAAAGGCCACCAACTGTTCGCTGATTTCACCTCGAAAAAACACATTTTGTTAGGACCTGCTCACTTGCTTCAATTATTTAATAAGTACGAGTATCTATACATAATAAGGATATTGACTGTATTCAAAATAAATTATCTTACATTATGTAGGAAATAAACATCTGGAACTACTCTACTGATAATGTAAATCAAAATAAAATCGTACAAAAACGATAACACAAGCTTGTGACGTCATAAGCTAGTATTCCCTTTAATTTTTATTATAAAATATTGTTTTTGACATTTCATAAAAAGAAGCCCTTTTGACTAGCCAGTCAACATCCCTATTGGTACGAACAATACAGCCCCCGTAACATGCAGTGCTATGACAAAAGTTTGGCGCGCGAGAAACGCGCCGTATTGAAATATCCTCCAATAGGATAAGAGAATACGCACGACAAAATTATGTCTGTCACGCGTGGACCGGGCATGTTAGAGGGGCAGTTCATATAAATGTCTCCACTACAAAGGAGTTCTTCCCCTAAATCGGTGTGAACAGGTATTGACGACAATACTGGCCCAGTGCGGGTTGGTTGTTAAGGTTCATAGTGTTCCTTCCCTAAATGTCCCCCCCCTCCTGGTTACAAATTATCTCTTTCAAAACATAGAGCTATGAAATTTTACATATTTTTGGAGATAGTTCATAATAATAAGTAGGGATACAAAATAATATTATGTCAATACAATACCCGTATGTAAACAACCGTATGTAATACCCGTGTGTTATGTATTACCCGTCACTTCCTTAAATTAATTAAAAAGTACCTCCATGTGTATTCTCGTTTCTCTACCTAAATTCGTTTTTGACTAAAAGCTCTGCTTCGGAGTGTACGGTTTAAGAAGGTGTAGGTATTTTATTCTGTAATTCCATGTGAGCAACATTCAGTAGATTACGTCAAAGTATTCGTCAGTGTACGTACGTCGTACACGTACGTACACACGTACATTGTTTTCAGTTGACAAAATGAAATAATAATGCTGAGCATAAAATTTAAAATTGATACTTAACTTTAAAAGGAATACTAATGAAAATTCTCCTCAAACATGACAAAAAAATGTGCGAACGAAGAAATAAAGAAAGAAATATTATGTAACTAGCGACCCGCCCCGGCTCCGCACGGGAAAATGGTTATTGTGGGTTATTCTTGAGTATATTATGCATGTATTATAGATATAAACCTTCCTCTTGAATCCCTCTATCTATTAAAAAAAACCGCATCAAAATCCGTCGCGTAGTTTTAAAGATTTAAGCGTACAAAGGGAGGGACATAGGGACATAGGGACAGAGAAAGCGACTTTGTTTTATACTATGTAGTGATGCCATACAAAAATATACCTACTATAAAACCGTGAAATTTAAATGGTTGTTTATCCGCAACATATAGTAGTAGTACTTATGTTATGTTCTTTCCCCAAAGAACATAAGTTGAAATCTCAAAATTAAAATTCAACTGTATAAAAAGTTCTATATTATTTTTGAGATTTCAACCTATGTTCCTTAGAGAAAGTTGTTCAGTGGATCTAAGACTATGTGGCGGATAAACAATCAGTTAAATTTCCCGGTGAATACATACGGGCGCTTTCAAGGTCAACACGTCCAGCCGCATGTGCTTGCTACTGTACATTATATGATGGTTTTACTTAACAAATATTATAATGGTTTTACTAGTTTTTGTTTACAATATTCTACTACTCGTAATGTTATACTCGTATTTTTTGGGTAAAATATAGCAATTTAATTAAATTCCATACTAAAGGATTTCAAAATTATATTAAGTTACTTTTTAAAATTCAAAATATTTATTTACCTGTATATTGCCTTTATCCTTTCGTATAAGAAAAAAAGGCGTAATAGGTGAAGAAATCAATGAATCATTCCCAAAGCCAGCGTTATCACTTTGACCTGCTTCTGGACACCATCAAATATCACAATAGTTATTAAACATTGTGTAAAAATGTTTCGGAATCATCGATTCATGTTTGTTTCAAAACTGTAATTAAACGATAAAATAATGGATTATTGGATCATACGCTGATTAAACCTTAAACCTCATAAGTGCTTTTTAATCTGTTTAGTTTAGTTCTGAGGTTTATAAACATGACCAACCCCACAAACCCCAGAATCAGATGACACTGACAGTTGTAGGTCAGTAAAGATGTTTGGTATTCAATTCGTCTACTAAGTGGGCTTGCGGCAACACCTTCCTTCCATCATGAAATGCTTAGTAACTAAAGTGTATTCATCTTCAGTTGTCTTATTTTGTAAACAAACCACTCAACTCGACAAAATCTCAAGTTTACGTGCTAATCACACTATAGAACTAGCTGAAAATACACATACACCTCACGCAAACACTTATCAAGCATTCTTTCACGATTCTGTTGGAATTAATCATCAAAAACCTAAGTATTTCGCAAAATTATTAACAAATCGCTCTAACCTCAAACTATATTTCAATCGGTAATTTTTAGACTGTCTGTGGATTTTAGGGATGAGGTATAATCATGCACTCGTACACAATTCAATTATCTTATCGGAGCTGCGTTCCGATATGCGCATTACTTTCGAATCAAACTGTCAGCGCCGTCAGCTCAAATCTAGTGGAAATAAAGTATCGCGGGAATATTTGGCAGTACAACATTTGCAAATATAATAAACACTAAGTATTATTACGTAATATTACATTTCATTTGTAAATAATGATGACAATAATAAATCTCAATTGCTGTATTCCTCATTTTGTGACCACCCTAGCATATTTCTGTCATGCCGCGCTCGACGGCAGTATCGGACGACATCAAAGGCGTTTGACCACTGTATGAATTGATAACACTGTTGTAATTCGGTTCGCGCTTTGAGTGCGCTCAAATCGATTTCAGCGCGTTTCGGAACGCAAGGTAATTGAATTTTTCAGATTTGAAATTAAAATATCATAATGAATGAATGACATCGATTCCTTTATTTGCGCGACTTCTTATATCAGATCAGAGCTGCCAGATGAAAAGACATGTTATATAATATAATCGTACACTTTTTATTACCAATTTATAGGATATTCCGAAATGCTTGTAATTACCAATTACAATCAATCACAAATTCAATTACATTCAATTAATTCAATGAAATTTATTATTTGGCAGCACTATTTTGTATCCATGGCCTCAAGATGGCCGCCTATCGCCATGTTTGTTTACAAAATAAGACAGCTAAAGATGAATACACTTTAAATGCTTATCTCACATTTAACTTTTTCAAAACAACTGCGAGAAACGCGCCATATTAAAATATCCTCCAATAGGACAAGGGAAAACGCACGACATAATTTTGTCTGTCACGCCTAAGCGGTCATGCTAGGAAGGAGCATTGCGGTTACACAGGGGATTTTCTATCGATACTGTCAAATGTTTGCCCCAGTTGTGTGGTCGGTCATTAGCCCTGTGGCTCACTGAATGATGTTTTATCATAACAATTTAGTTTAAAGGTTAAACGCTGAATTTTGTAATTATCATAAAATGAGGCTTTTATACGTCCCAGAACCGGATGCTTACACAACTCTCATAATTAGTATGTATGTATTTATGGACCTACTACTTCGGTATTTACCAGATTTGAACTTGAGACAAGAAGTACAGTAAGAAGCAAAAAGTAGCAAAAAATCCGTTTATTTAGTTGAGTCTTTTATTAGCTGCGTTCATTGTCGGAAAATATTACAGCTGACAACTATACATATAATAAGATATTACTCAGACTTTTGTTCATATGTTTAATTATAATTATCTAAAAGTTTGGATCCGTTTTTGGAATATTAATCATATTTCCCCACCGAGGGGCTAAAGCCCACCCTGAAATCAGGGTGGACAGGCCTTAGTCAACCACGCTAGTGCGGGTTTGTCAACTGAGTTCTAAAATCAAAAAAGGTTTCATTATGGTCATTCTTTTTAAATGCTATCATGAAAACCCCTCATTACCTCGCAGGTTTCTTCGCGATGTTTACCTTTACCGCAAAAGCGTTGAATAAACGTACAGATGAAATTAGAAAATGGAAACGAGGCATGAACCCGCGTACTACCAAATGGAAGTCAACGGCCCTTGCCACTTGGCCACCGACGCTCTTACAACTTTGGTAAATTATAGCTTCGTGTAGCCTGTAGCCTGGATGTTATTTATATTTTATTCCTTGCGAATCGCCAATATGATTGTCAATAGTCAATAATCCGGCTGTTAAGTGTCATTGAGATTAACAATGAGAACTATTGTCCGAGACCACTCGTACGGCGAATGTTATCGGCACGGCCTTTTGTTATGATTTCTAACTCTATTGAAACTTTGTATTATTAAATATCGAGGTATTTTTCCATTAGGAAAATCTTCCCTAATATCACACGGGTATTATACAATACAATTTTGTATTAGAATGTCTTGTCGGAATGTCAATAATTGTCGTATTCGGAGATCAGAACCCGCTTGGGTTGTTAATGAGACTAGTACCCATTGCCGTAACAGGAACATTATCTTGTAGCTAGCTTTAAGTATACCATTGTTTTACTGGCAATAAAGAATTTTCTATTGCTATTTCTATTTCTATTTCTAATTTTTGGACGATTATTTTTTGTATAGAAATTAGACCAACTACGGTGAACGAAAACAGTAAAAATCATACGTATATACGCCAAAGGTTGTCTGAAAAGTTGACCAATTTCCAATTCGTGTGGCCGTCACCCTGACTCTGTGTAGGCTTAAGCCCCTCGGAGGGGATTAAATATGAGCCTATAACACTCCATTGCGCGACTAAAGCCTCTCTAGAAAGGGAGATATAGCTCCAGGTTTGGCTGGCGAGTTGGGGACCGCAGTTGTTTTGACTACACAGTTGGACGGTGCTGCCTATTCCCTGAGTATATTCGTTTAATCGCTCGTAATGTTAGCAGGAATATATGGGGTGGTCCAATTCTAAACCAAGAGCCACATGGTAAACCTATGAAGAAACTAAAATGGAAAGAATCCATGAATTGCCACCTCTCTGGGTAGTAGGGTTCATGAAAAAAGTTTTGTTAGTGTAGGGTTTACTTTTGTGGCCAAGGAAAAGGTCTTAGTTTAACAGAAGATGTGGAAGTGCTAAAGAATTAAAATATATGTATAAGCGAAAATATAAATACAAAAGGAGCCCAACCCCAGTAGTCTTGGTATAGTATTACTTCAGTTCAGACAATAAAACAGCAATCGTATAGTCAAACATTTCTTTGGACGGGTGTTTCTTCATAGTTTTTGTGTTGCTAAATTAGCCAATATACCACTTGCATATTTAAAACCCAATAGTAATAAATAATTACATTACATTAGTTCCATAACAAGTGGCTGTGAAAACCGTGTGGCGTGGTAGAACAAATTATTACAATAGCCTTTTGTGCCTCGGAAAAAAAAAGAAAAAATAACATGTCAATCAAAGTGTGCGTCAATTCACTTGTCACATTTGCGCGGGCGTATTACGACATTAGGACGTGATTTCATTTTCTGAAATCTATTAATTTGTTTCAAAACAACAATATTAGGTACTGGCCTTGATCCGCTCGGCCAACATCTAAAGACAGGCTATTAAGAAATAGTTTTGAATGATTCGTAGGAAGGAATATGTGAACTCTGATCGTTTCATATGCGGTAATTTACAAATTCGACAACTCTATTTAGATTCAAGGAGGAAGGAAGGAAGGTAGCGTATCTGGGTCACATAATAAGAAATGAGCACTACCAGATACTTCAAACGATAATTATGGGCAAAATCGAAGGGAAAAGAGGCGTCGGCAGACCTAAAATGTCGTGGCTCGACACCATTAAAAACTGGGCAGGCGTCGCGTCGTCGCCACGGTTGAAGAACTTTTCCGTATGGCGAGAGATAGAGGGACGTATGCAGCTGACTGCTAACCTCCAGTAGTGGAGAGGAACCAGAAGAAGAAGAAGAATTAAATTCAAGTCGATTTTGGCCTTAATTTTTATTTAAAATCAATATGAGCGAAAGAGGATAATCATTTTTGAAAAAAACGTTCTCGAGGATTTCAAGATCGAGAAATGAAAACTTTACCTTTAAGATCTTGCTCCAAATCGCAGACGATGAAGATACTATCATATCTTTAGATAAAATATCCCTCCATAATACAGTTCGTAAGAACTATCAAAAACAAGAATGAGCAGCAGCATTCACTAACACCAACAAACTTTATTTATGGTTTTTCTTTTTGTTTTATTAGTAATTAACATAAGTACTTATTAAGTACCTACTCGTAAATTTAAATTCACTATTCTATTCAAGAAAATACACAATGTTATATTTTTTAAGTAAGCCATTTGCTAGTTAAGTCATTTTCAGATAACATAATTCAGTGGCAAAGTACAAAAATGAACGAAAACTAAAATATAATTTAAATTAAATTAAAAATCGAACTTAATTTTAAAAAAATGCGCGCTGACCTTACCTGTGACTTGTGACTCAACAAGTGCCACATTAGCAATTTTTTTTTAATTTTAGTAGCTAAGAGGTGAGTAAGTGCCCTTACAGTTCAGTGTGCCCATGAAATATTTTTCCTCAAGGAATCACACGCTGGTATCGGCGATGCACTTAGCCGGGCGACACCGAACCATTGCGTTTTTCCCCGAGTGTGCAAGGTTCCTAACGACAGCAATTCAGAGTCGGCATCAAGGCCCCTTAACGAGGTCGCCCCGGTGAACAGTTTCCTTAGGAGTTGGCAATACCGAATACTGGCGCAGATTCTAGCTACGAGTATTACGCTCTAACTTAAATTCGTTAACAGCTCTGCTCATATACGTCCCCACCTGATATTAGGGTGAATAGGCCTTAGTTGACCATGCTGGCCCAGTGCGGGTTGGTCAACTTCACACACAACCTTTGAATTTCTTCGCAAGTGTGTGCAGGTTTCCTCACGATGTTTTCCTTCATCATAAGAGCGTCAAAAAAAAACATACGCGTCGAATTGAGAACCTCATCCTTTTTTGAAGTCGGTTAATAAACGTACATATGAATTCGAAAATCGAAAACACATTGGTACGTGCCGAGGTTTGAACCCGCGAACTTCTGAATTAAAGTCAGGCTTAGCCACTTGGCCATCGACGCTCTACCTTAAATTGAAAACGTTTAAATTATTTGTTATTGTTTTTAAGAACGAACATTCCTACTTACTTAACGTGTGGGTTCCGAGGAAACCCTGGTGTCAGAATCATTAAGCCGCCTATGGCAACGAACATTAACAGCAAAATTGTCAGTCAAACGTAATTTTCAGCGCGTCGATCGATCGCACTAGGGAAAGATGCATGTGAAAACATCAACTTAAAATAATGTGTGTTTTAAATATGTATTTTCGGTTCCCATATGAACGAAAAAGATCGCGACTTCAAGTTTATAGAGTGACTTAGGAGAATTACCACCACTGTGAACATGCAACCGTTATTATAATAATTATATTTGATCATGTACTGTATAATTTAATATAAAATTAGCTGCCACTGGCCACTGCTGTGTTTTTTTTTACTTTTGATTGATTTTTTTGAGAGGATTATATTTCCGCGTTCAAAATTTTCAAATGTCTATTATTTGGAATACAATAGGTATAAGTAAATTTTACAATGTGAAAAAAACCAGAGTACGCTACTAAATATGCTAGAACTACAGTTGTCAGGTGCGAGGCTATATATAAAACTTCAATAAATAAGTTTTCCAATGTTTTTCTATTATCACCTTGTTGATATGAGGTATATCATTTCATTACTTATTAGTTACAGAGTAGTGAACTATAGGTAGGTGCCATGGTGAAAGAAAACAAGGTCTAACCGTTAGACCACGTGACTGACACAAGCCTACGTCATTTTGCGCTGTTCATCCTTGTCTATTAACACGCATTCGACAAGGATGAACAGCGCAAGATGACGTAGGTTTGTGTCAGTCACGTGGTCTATTGGTTAGACCTTGTTTTCTTAGACCATGGTAGGTGCATAATGATATAGTTAATTGAATGACGTGTACACGTTTTGAAGTGTCAACGGTTTCTTGTGAACCGCTTGTTTGCCTTGGCGCATGCGTATGGCATCTGTGCTTCCGTGGTACTCCAATTTTTTGTAACGCCTTTTTTACTTTCGAAATTACAAGTAGGAAGTTATTTAAGCCTAAAGACATTGATGGAAAATAATTAATCGCTACACACAAATACTTGCATTAGTTTATGAGTGCGACAGCTGAGAAGCCTAAAGTTAATCCTAATTTGACTAAATAACGCTATCTTCTGTCAGTATCATTGTTCTTGAAGCAAATCTACCCTCATGAGTGCAATTTAAACGCAGTCGAATTAATCACATTAATATTATAAAGCCGAAAGTTTGTGAGTGTGTATGTTTGTTATGTACTACTTCACGTCTAAACGGCTGAAGCGATTTTAATTTTGGTATGAAGTTAGTTGACGCCGTGGATGTCAATAAAAAGTAGCCAGTAGTGTTAACACAGGCCACTTTTTACCGCGAGAAAATACCTCATTCCCACGGGAAAACCTGGTAACGCAGGCGGAGCCGAGGGGCAGAAAGCAAGTTAGTACCATATAGCTAGTACTAAATAAGTGAGTTGTGTGCTTTTAAGGCAGGTTCTAGCCTAGAAGCATAACGCATACTTCTCCAAAACATTAAAAGATTTTCAGCCTCATTTAATAATAAAAATAATAATAATAATAATATACTTTATTGACACCAAGGAAAACATTACAGAAAAAAGCATAACAAATTAAATGCAAGAGGTCAACAGGCGGCCTTATTGCTACGGTAGCAATCTCTTCCAGGTAACCTTAGGGTCTGGATAGTTTAAAAAAAGGGAAAAACTCTGCGGGTTGATGGCAAATAAAAAAAAATAAAACTACATACAAATAGTGTACATTTACTCTCTTTACTGCCTTTTATCTTGATTACTTATTGATTTGAGACAAATATACCATACTACTAGGATTTTAAGTAAGAAAGCAAGACAAAAAAGCGTCTAACATTAGCTGCACTTGCATTTTTCTAAGTTGAAACAGAATTTTTGAAAACTTCCAAAGTTACCTTAAAAAAGGAAACTTTCGCGTAAATTACCTGAAAGTTACCCGAAAACTTCCAACGTTACCGAAACATTCGGTAATTTTCATCTCTAGTTCTAGGCCGTCGGGGGACGTTAATGAGTTGATAACGAACCTTTTCGAAATATATGATACTAGCTTTCCACCGCGGCTCCGCCCGCGTTAACAGTTTTTCCCGTGGGAATGAGGCATTTTCCCGCGGTAAAACGTAGCCTATGTTACTCAGGCAGGGTAAATGTAGTTTTGTAACGGTGAAAGAATTATTGAAATCAGTTCAGTAGGTTTGGAGTTTATTCGTTACAAACATATACACACACACAAAAACACAAATCTTTCCTCTTTATAATATTAGTATGATTATACAGTATACTTATACCTACATCTACTTGTGCAAGAATTTGTTTATATTTACTCTATGTATGTGGAAATCGGAATAAGTCAATTAATACGAAGTACAGAAGCCAGCACATGCGGCTGGACGAAATTAACCCCTACCTCTATGGAATACGGGCGCTCTCAAGGTCAACATGTCCAGCCGCATGTGCTGCCCACCCACTGTACATAAGTGTACCTACCTACCTACCTACTTACCTACCGACTGACTATGTAGCAATACCATAATACGAATTAGCGATTACTAGATATGGTGTTTGACAAAACGATTGATTGATATTGTTAAAAATATAGCAACGCAATCAAATCAAATTCAAAATGTTTTTATTCGAAGTAAGATTTTTTTGATATTTTTTTGATTTTTTTTTTTTTTTTTTTTTTTGATTTTTTTTGTATTGTATTGTATTGTAATAGATATTAAATCTAAATTTAATTAAATAAAGTCTATCTAAAATAGCTTGTTACCTAAGGACGAGAAAAAAGCGTAAAATCACCAAAGTTTCTCTAAATAGCCAGCGGGCAGTGGGCCTTTTGACGCTGTTTGGAACCTGTTTGATAAATAACTTTTTTTATCTTTTCGAAATACCTTGTTTACCTTCGCAATAGGCAAAAACCCTAGGACAATGCATCTTTACATAGATTTTTTTTAATATTATAATAATGATAAAAAAACTTTTTATATATGCTTCTATTTACAAAAAGTGTTTTAATAGTATACGTGTGATTTTTAAATTGTTAATACCTAAAACCATTAAGTTATTTAATTATTTTGTTTTAGATTAGTTAGAGTTTGTTCATAGCTTAATTTGAAATTAATTAGTATGAAATCTGTGATTTATAATTATAAATCCAGAAATTCCCATCAATAATGGGGTAAATTAGTCTATCTATTCAGTAGTTAGGGCCATACCCGACCATACTATAGGTACGTAAAAAAAAGATAGTTGTTGTTGCTATTAATAATTGTTATTGTTGTATTGATATTTAAAAATATTGATGGTTGATAATGATATTAGTGCGGTCAACTGTACTTGTCACATTACCTACTAGTCTTATCCTGGATATATTTACACCAAAGCCATATTATCATAACTACTTTCTACCGTTAGTACTAGTGTTAGACTTTGTAAGCAGAAGGTATTCCATGTAGTGTAGAGATTTTAATTCGTAGCTTTATTTTACGATTCGAGATTGGAAATAATGAACAAAATCGATAAATTTTAACGGAATATTATTTTGAATGTCGAATGTTCAATGTACGAAGAATGTTTATGCAATAATGTCAAATTTTTGTAAAGTAGCCAGCACTGCGGCTGAATTTCGTAGAGCGAATGTCCAACCGCATGTGCTGGCTTCTTTACCTACCGTAAAATTGTAAGTATCTAAACCTGCTTAGTGGTTTATGTGAAATGGTTACAATAATTTAATTTTAAACTTTAGTAGGAAAGATTTCATAAACATGCGGGGTATCATCATCACCTACACGTGTCATGATAGTCATGACATGTCATGTCATGAATATAATAAACTAACAAACAGTTTAGTCTTAAATTGAGGAAACATGGTTTATATCTTTATTGTTCTGGCGGACGTGGCATTGGTAGTAAACTCCACAGATAAACAATAAACAAACAAACCTAACACTACTATACCTACTCTGGCTTCTGCCTTGCAAGAGAGGTTTGCTTGGTAATCGTTTGGTTTTAATCTAAACTTGCCGCACAAGCATTGACAGAATTATTGAGTGGCCTAAGGCTTCTGATATGACTACAGATCCGTAGATGATAAGCCGTGATCGACGGCTTTACGTGCCTTTCGAAGCACTAAATGTTCTTTCAGACAATTAGGTGATTCAGTCTGCAATGTCCTATTCAAACTGGGGAATGTATCACAAAGTATATTTATTCGACGCGTGCCCCGCCGGGATTCGAACCTAGAGCCTCCGTTATTAGCGGCGAGTGTTTCTACCACGAAGTCTATTTGTGTAGCGTGTACCGTTGTTGTTGGTTACACAGGAGAACACTGCTGCTGCTTATAGCTTATTAAACTAGCTGTCCTCTCAATGTCTCTGTGAATGATAATGTTTTCCCGCCGCTACAAAAAGTTCATTCAAATCTTGTCCTGATAATATCGGAAACCTTTTAGTGTTATTTTTTTCCAGAATTTAATTAATTGTAATCGTCATAGAAGCTTTAAAGGCTTAAAGAGGTACAATAATTCTGACAAGAGTAGAGGTAGGTTAACCTCGAACTCCAAAAATAAGCAAGCAATTTTTCCTAAGCAGTCTAGGAATGTGTGTGATCTAGCAACCATTTCCGTTTTTCTAGCTAGTACAATCATAATCAAAGTTTATGTTTTTTCCTCCGCTGCCCAAATGTTATCAAAGAAACGTGATGTTTTGAAAACTGCACGCTCGCATCGTTTTAGTTACGCCTGAAGTATGTAGCTACACAGTCTTAATTATTGTTCGTATTTAGACAGGTAATAAAAATAAATTACGAGCTATTTATTTATTTGAAATTTTGCATACTTTATTGGGCCAGTTAAAATACCTATAATTGGATCTGGCGAGCCATCAACACTAATTAATTTATGTACAGAAGCCAGCACGTGCGGCTGGACATTCGCACTACGAAATTAACCCTTACCCCTGCGAAATACGAGCGCTTTCAAGGTCTACAAGTCCAGCCGCATGTGCTGGCTACTGTACATAAATAAATATAAGAAAGAAATAGTACAATAAAAAACTACTACTATTACTATAAAATACTACTATTTTAAAAAGCAATAATGCCAATTGTAATATCCGAAAAGTAAAACCAAAATGTTATTTTCTCAAAATGGCCCCCCTTCAAACACTATTATACTTACCTATATTCTGTGCCTACCGTGTCTGGACAGTAGATATCCAATTGCACTTTTTTCTAAGTCATCTAGGAACTGAATTACTTGAAGTCAATTGATTGGAACAGCCTTCAATTGAAACCAAATTTATTTGAATATTAAAATCACGTTTGGTAAAGGTGGCACGATCTTACGCTTCTTGTGGTTGGTTTTTAATCGGTTTTCCCATAAAACCGAGCTAAATAATGAGCGAAGACAAACACAACACTGACTTTAATGTAAGTCGTGTATGTGATAGACACAGGTAGTGTACTTTGGTTTCTTACCAATTATAATAAGTTTTAAAAATATATATTCGTCCAACAGGATTACAGGATCAGGATCCTTGACTAGGTATGTTTTTTTATTATTATTACTAGCGACCCGCCCCGGCTCCGCACGGGAAAATGGTCATTGTGGGTTATCCTTCAGTATATTATGCATGTATTATACATATAAACCTTCCTCTTGAATCACTCTATCTATTAAAAAAAACCGCATCAAAATCCGTTGCGTAGTTTTAAAGATTTAAGCGTACAAAGGGAGGGACATAGGGACAGAGAAAGCGACTTTTTTTTTTTTTTTTATATTGCTGTCTGAGTACCTATTTCTTGATTTAGCAAACCTTCATTTGATATTAATACGACAAAATAAAAATATAAAAACTAGCTTTCCGCCCCGCGGCTCGGCCCGCGTTAACAGATTTTCCCGCGGTAAAAAGTAGCCTATCAGATCTGATGTATAAGCTAGATTATTGTAAGCCTTAACTAAAATGCATTCAGTGTTTTTGCGTGAAAGAGTAACAAACAAACAAACTCCAAACAAACTACCTCACAAACTTTCGCGTTTATAATAATAATAATAATAAAAATTTCTAGGGTCAATTGTTCTGCTCTTCTCTAGGTCGTTTCATTCATTTATAAAATGTAAGACTTGCTGCAGTGCTATTAATAGCGCAACTCGTGTTATGCAGTTTATCGACTGTTTCCGTGCTCTGGCGCGGCGTGTGAACTGTGAGGTATTGTATACATACTACTACAGTCTATACAGCCCACTGCTGGACTAGCCTCTCGCCTGTTCCTTGAAAGGAATGTGTTGCCATAATCCCCAGACTTAGCAGGCCAGCCAGTGCGTTCTTATTTAAAATGAAAAACTTTGTCAACAAAGAAAAACATCGCCAAATAACACACCACAAAATAATTTGTGGCATTTTCCTTATTTTGCAGTTATTTTTGTATCCAAATGAACTTGTCGACAGCTCAAATTTTTACGTTTGTTTACATAAACCCGGTGGTGGTGTGAATACGACATCCTTTGCATTGAAAACCGTACACAGACTCAAGTGTTCCGAATACAAGATTACAATCGAACACAACCACATTCGCAATTCCGCTTTGCAGGGAAAGTATTGTCAAGATGCGCGTGGGCATGCTAAGCGATCGCTGCCACAATATGACTAATGTTATGTAAGGGTTACGACTGCACATCCTGCTTAAGTTATTTATTTTAAAATTTGAATTTGGCCCACATTACGTGGTTCAAACGTGGTCTGCACTGCACAACTAGCTTGCTTCCTGACTGACTGTGATCAGCTTGTTATTCCAGTGGCTATGTGGTAGTAACCTTGGTTCTTTGACAGATTTCCTTGTTCCGGATAAAATATGCCGTTTTATGTCGCGCCGTCCCTGCTCCTAGGCTCGTTAACTTATTTAATGGGTGAGCATGATGAGTCCGCTCCCTCAGAACTGAAGAAACTTACCTGACAATTCTTACTTCTCAAACAAACACCACGGTATAAGTAACCAAGATATGTGGGAGCTCCATCAAAAGTTTTGGGTAGTTCATAGATTCCGAGACTAGGGTTAATGATGTTGGTCGACGACCTTGCAAGCGACAAGATAGGATAGCAACGAATCCCTTTGTAAACTAGGTTCATTCACATTAGTTACCTCAATTTGGCGACACAAAGCATTAGATTTAGTATAAAACAAAAGGTCGTTGCTCTTATCGTGCGAAACTAAAATATAACTATAAAAAGTATGGTTGTTAGACACGCCGAACAATACTTTAAATACTACTCAAACAGTGCTCAGACGCAACGTAATATCATAATTTATTGCCTACAATTAATTACTTGAGCAGTTTTAGAGATCTGCTGATCATTATTTTAGCCAAAAGATGTCCACTGCTGGAGAAAGGCCTCCCCCAAATATCTTCAGAACTGTTGGTTCTGCTTGGCCCGCATCCACCGCGACCCTCACCAGATCGTCGGTCCATCTTGTATCTAAATAACTAACAAAGGCAGGTATTTCCCACTAATGAGAATTTACCACGATATTATAGTCTTAAATATGTTTTGATCTCTTGCTTGCTTTATCTACCAAATACGAGTAAAACAAACGCATCAGTGCCAATTCATTTGTGCACCAAAATGCATCTAGTTTTCTTTTACAAGTGGTGGTAATATTTTCCTGATTTAATAACAATGAAGGCACCTTAGTACCTATATTAAATTTAATGTGTAATATTTACGTATTAATAGTTGTTGTAGTAAAATAATACAAATTATGTAGAGAACCTTGTATGGTATACGTAAAATAAACTTGTATGTGCTCTTTTAAACATTAATAAATAGTTTGCGAACTTTTTGCTGCACTGCATACTCGATAGTAAAACTGTATTATTATTGACTCATCTTCAAAACTAATTTCTACAACTGGCTTCGTTTGTTTCGCTATTCTAAAATGTGCAAAAAATATTAAAAATTACTGAAATGATATTAAACTGCATTAGAGATGTAAGATACCTACATTCTGCTGTTTTAATACGTCGATCTCGAAGAATTAGGTGCGGTCACGTTTATAAGTCCAGTCACATCTTGTGCATTTATACTTTAAACAATTTTTTTTCCAAAGCATATTTGAAGTAAAATATTGAGTCCTAACACTGCACTGTATTCGTGACTCATTAAGATAAGAAAAACATGCCTTATGGAAAAAAGAATTCAGAGTATAAGTACGCTAGTACTATTATACCTATATTCAGTGGGATAAGTGGACAGGGAAAGAGAGGGAGACCCTTTTTCCTCCCGAAGTGGATGTCTTTCGATTGATGATGGTGATAATTGAACGTGATATGACTGCACTTATGAACGTGAACTAAAAGTAACATTTTTGGGTTTTTAAATTCTGTAATTACATTACTTCTAGAAACTAGAACCAATTTAGTTAGCAAGAGCTAGTAGAACCAGGCTACTGTGATATTTGTGATTCATAATTCATAATTATTCTTATGCAATAGGTACAAAATACCAAAGGTTAAATAAAAAAAAACATAATTATATAATCATAGAGTCTTTCATGGTCGTTTGTTGGCATCTGAAAATAGCGGTCGCGTTGCCGTTCTCCTATTAACAGTGCTGTTTTGTTTAGTGTGTAATTTTAATAAAATTGTGAAGGTAAATTTTGTACTTATATTATTATGAGTGTGTGTTGGATTGGATGCTTCTTCAAATACAAATACAAATATAATTTACTGACACCAGAAATAAATAGGACTGTTACAATTTTCATAAGTGTGGAACAAGGAGCCAATAGGCTTTATTGCTGAAGTAGCACGTAGCAAGTAGCTTCTTCCTGTTTTTCAATATTTTTAGTGATCTTAAGTTTCATGTACAACTGTATCTTTTCCTCATAAATGAACAAACATCCAAACAATAATATTTATCATACTTTTTACCTAGAACATTATCAAATATTTAGAGAAGGATCAAACCATCTTCATCATTGCTCAGCTGTAAAGATAAGTTTTAATTCCATCCCGCGACATCGCTCTGATTTAAAACCTTATTGTAATAATTTTAAATGCTAAAGTTGATTGGTGTAAAATATAGTAATTTCATCTGGCTTCATCCAGGTAATTATGACTAGTGTTTTCCGTTTCACACTGTCACTGTTTATGAGAGAGTCACGACGTGATAAAAATTATTTTTATTTATTTACTAATTTAGTTTTTTTTAATATATGAAGCACCTAGCTTTTTCATCATAGGTGTACTGTTTTGAAAATTTCGTGATCAATTCATTGATAATTAATTACCTAAGGTAAGTCTACTTTTCAACAGTATTTGAAATTATTGTTTATCTATTGAAAACTGCGAAGAAAAAGGTTCTGAGTAGCTTTAGCTAACAAGGCTGGTTGAGTTGTTCCAATCCTATGTGTCACAGTATATCAATATCTATAGGTAATATTTATTATTATTATTGCTAGACTGTCGTGTCCCACTCCAAGGCAAAGATTTCTGCTCACCACGATTAGACATTTTTGTTGAGGACTTTTTTGAATTTCCTGTCTGTCTTTAAATCGAAGGTTATTTTTTAATCTTAATAAAACTGCGATATATCGGTGAAACGCCCTTGTCAATCATTCCAGGCAAAGATCGCCCGTTCTGTCTGTGGTTGCATAGTTAACCGCGCTAATTGTTTGTACTGTGATATGATAGATAACATAACATTCTGCACAGTCGCACGAATTCACTCGGCACACACATTAACTCTTGTTTGGATTAGGTTAGCTTTCGCAAGGAGATATGAGAAAAAGTCTAAGAGAGGCGATAAATGATAAAATGTAGGGGCTCATAAATTTTCTATTTTATGGGCCTCTGAAATTAATAAGCGTCAGCCGTTAAGTTAGTAGCTTCACGGTCGATTCTTTCAGCTGAAATTTAAATAGGTATGTAATTTGAAGGTATTTTCTTTTCCCCTGCGCGTCTTCTACTCGCGCCTAAAGGTTGCTCGGAAAAAATCGCTTAATTGTTGTAATGTATTGTACTTTGTTTGTCATTTCATTATAAACCCTGTGTCTAAAAGCGTTTCGACCTAAATTTACAGATTCCCAATACTACAGATTGTCAATTCAACAGAATCCCATTTCTTCCGATTCCCATTTCTACAAGAAGTGTAGAGAATAGTGGTGGCTTAGAATTAAACCAATCTCTCTTCCTGTAGATGTGCTACGATCCAAGTAATAGGCAGCTGCATCAACTTTTTAAATAACTGACTGCGTTCCCTAACGGACCTGCAAAACATGAAGATTATGCCAATGCCGACAAGAGATGGGCGTTAGTCTAGCGCAGGACTGATAAAACTGGTCGTAGGTAGTAGCTTATTACAAAGAGTTAAAATAATCAATAATAAATCGATCATTTATACATTGATAAACAACATAGAAAAGGCGAACCACTCAGGACATAACAATAGAACGTTATGCACGAATTGAATTATTTTGAAACATTACAAAAGAAATAAATTCGTGAAGTTACTTGCGTTGTCACGTCGCTAACGACATAATTTAAAATACAAATGGCTTCATCCTTTTCCGAGATTAATTTTCCAAATCAATAACACAATACTTCACAGCCATCAATGGACGGAGCCGCCGCCGTCACAACATTATTGTGTTCACGTTTATTTGTTATTTACATTACAGCTGTGTTGCCAGGCTTTCGCTGAAACATTCCGTTTCAGAGCGTTCAAAATGCTTCAGCTACGTTTGCTGACGCATACAAAAATAAGGTTCACGTAAGCTTTTAAGCGCACATTTGTAAATTACGTTTTTTATCTAAGTAGCCAATTTTCTTTACAATCATAACTACAAACGGCACTTGAAATATTCCTTAATTGTACAAAAACATGGTCTGTGATTGGTGGAAAATTCAATTCTTATTTTCATATTTCACAGCCAAGAGTCCTGTTTTTTTTAATTCTCAGTACCTAATTTGCTAGGGATGTGGCCTGGCAACACTAATTGCCTTGACCGACACGCTCCGTGGCTTCAGAACTGGCGAGCTCTCATTACATTACAGGCAAATTGATTTGCTTTCAAATTACTGCCGGAGATCATCTAATTACCTGTTGTAGGTACCTACCTAAACTGAAATTCAATTGCAACAAATATATAAACTCGTACATACAACATCTAAAAGGAACAAAATCTAAATGTACAACTGTATCAGTGTAACATACATGAAACTAATAATTTAGTTACTGTGTCCAAGGTTCGAACAGTTTTTCTGACTAAAAGCTGCTATTAAAACAGAGAAACAGAGGCCACACATGCTCGTACTGTACATAATGATCAGTATCTAATTATGCAACTTTGCAAAAAGAGAAGGTTTGTTATCAATTGGACCTTTCCATCGTAAAACACACAACGTCAAGTGTCGGTCGGCGGTCAATGAACCTGTTCCAACTAAGGTTTCATAAGCCTGAGGAAGTATATCTCGTAAGAGCTGCTGCCGGGGAAGGCCCCAGAATCCCACCTCGAGTATTTTCCCTAAAAACTTTCAAAACCGCAATACGCCTTTTATTTAGAGCGTCGTCGTCGGTGGCCAAGTTTGCAATCGGGCCGCGGCGCAGATTCAAGCCTCGGCAATACAGATTTATTTTTGGATTTTTGAATTCATATGTACGTACAGTAGCCAGCATATGCGGCTGGACATGTTGACCTTGAGAGCGCCCGTATTCCGTAGCGGTAGGGGTGAATTTCGTGGTACAAATTTCCAACCGCATGTGCTGACGTACTTACGGTGAAAGAAAACATCGTGAGGAAACCTGCACACACCTGCGAAATAATTTAAAAGTTGTGTGTGAAGTTGACGAACCCGCACTGGGCTAGCGTCTACTATTTGGTATTCTGTGCTAGCGTGGACGGCTAAGGCCTATTCACCATGTTTCAGGGTAGGCTCGAGCCCTTCGGTGCGGAAATGTATTAATTCGTGTTAATTAAATGACGCATAACCTCTCGGGTGATCTCTCTTAAACTGAACAACTTTTGTTGTGGAAGTTTTCTGAAATTGATCAGCTGGCCAAGTTAATTTGTATGAAAACTAAAAATAATAATTTCGATTTCAAAAAACTTTCAGAACAAAAGTTGTTCAGTTTCATGAGCTCAGTCATTCATCCAACACCCAAGAGATTTTGCGTTATTTAATTAACACGTTGTATAAGGGGCTGTTTAGTAATACATCTTAATATCTGTATTATGTTTCCAGATGGGTTGTGCCAAAATAATAGCAGCGTTTCGCCGCTGCAAGCAGCTGGATGACGGTGAACCATCTCAGCTGTCCAGGTGTTTGGGGCTGTTTGATCTGACGGCGCTGGGCGTCGGCAGCACCCTTGGGCTGGGCGTCTACGTGCTGGCCGGAGCTGTGGCGAAGACGGTGGCCGGACCAGCCGTCACCATCAGCTTTCTGGTCGCTGCTATAGCGTCTGCGTTTGCTGGTAAGAGATTTGTAGGTAGTTGTGTCTTATCAATAGGTGTCTTATAAGGTGACTAAGGGTTTTTTTTTTAAATTGACCTATGCTTGAGTCGAAAAAGTACGACGGAATAAGCTTAACCGGACTTGCAGGTGAGCGGAAGACTCTACCCTAAAAAAAAGTCATGTACCAACGCGTCAAGGGCGGCTCGAGGGAGCCTCGAACCTCGGTCTAGCGCGTTGATACTGAAAGAAATCGTGAAGGAGACGACTCCTGAGGGGCTCCGTCTCAATTTTGATTTTGGTTTTTTCCGGTGGGAACGGCCACTGTTACCTGAAGAGGATTAAGGGGTTAAATAAAAAATAAAAAAAATTCCATAGGTCGCCGATTGACCTTTAAAAAAATGTCAACTGTTTCTTGATTTACGAATAACGAGTATATCTTGTCTCTCCCAGGGTTGTGCTACGCGGAGTTCGCGTCCCGCGTCCCGAAGGCTGGCTCGGCGTATGTGTACAGCTACGTGTCTGTGGGCGAGTTCATCGCGTTCACCATTGGCTGGAACCTCATCCTCGAGTACGTTATCGGGACTGCCAGCGTCGCCAAAGGTATGTTGGAAATACCAGATGAAATCTGATTTGTAAGCGGCCAATCAAAATTATTTTTATATCCGTACAAATATTATAAATGCGAAAGTAACTTTGTCTGTCTGTTACGCTTCCAAGCCAAAACCCTCTTTTTCAGAGAGGGAGAAAAGAGCGTTTTGGCTACAGACCAAGTTTCATGAAAAAGAGGGTTTTGGCTTGTAAGCGTAACAGACAGACAGAGTTACTTCTCTACACTACAATCTCTGTAGATTGAATAGATCTTGGGCTTACTAGGGGAAAATATCTCATTCCCACGGGAAAAACTGTTAACCACGCCAAGCTGCGGGGCGGGAGGCTAGTAGCCCACATTTCTCTCTCATCGTTCAGGCTAGTAGGTCGTTGACCTACCTGATTAGGCCATCTATCAAACAGAACGAGCATCGACGACTGTTTACATACCTAATTAATTACTTAAATGCTAAACTGATTTTTCTTGGATATAAATGTGCCGCCAGAACTCATTTATATCCAAGAGCCGCCAGAACTCGAAACTGATTATCGAAGGACGAATTATGTAATGTTCAGCCAACCAGGCTCTATTAAACCTACAACTACATAAATACCAATTAGTCCCACACTAAACTGAGATCAATCAACAGATGCCCACTAAACGGCCGCTAAAGTACCTAAGTCACGCGATTAATAACTCTATCGCTAGGTCAATAAGTGCTTTTTAATTAGCCGTGAGCAAGCCGTGCGTCGTCAACTGTTTCAGCACGTGTTTGTCTTTCAAATGTAAAATAGATAAATATAAAATATAGATATGTGGGGACATCTCACACAGGGCTATCTGACTGAACACAAACTAGGCAGAGTATGTGGATATCCAACATAAATAAATATCATCTCATCACACGAATATTTGCCCTGGGCGGGATACGAACCTACGATCCTTTGCTTCGAAAGCAGACGTAACAACGACAAGGCCACGGAATCCAAAATTACCTACACTCGTTTTGGGCTTCAGCCGTGATGTTTCCATAAACAGCTTTAACATCTCATAAGTGTTTTTAGCGAGCCTTTACGCTTTTGGATTTAACATTTAGCCAAGTTATTATGATAATCTTTGAAGTTGGTTCCAAGGTTTGCATTTATAGTGCTGTCAAAAATGGGCTCATTGTGAGCTTACTATGGTTTGTTTCATATTAATCCGGACAAAATGTCATTGACGCCTGCATACAATGCGCATCGCAAAATACGTAAAGAGGATTCATCTTTAGCTGTCTTATTTTGTAAACAAACATGACGTTAGGCGGCCATCTTGAGGCCATGGATACAAAATAGTGCTGCCAAATAATAAATTTCATTGAATTAATTGAATGTAATTGAATTTGTGATTGATTGTAATTGGTAATTACAAGCATTTCGGAATATCCTATAAATTGGTAATAAAAAGTGTACGATTATATTATATAACATGTCTTTTCATCTGGCAGCTCTGATCTGATATAAGAAGTCGCGCAAATAAAGGAATCGATGTCATTCATTCATTATGATATATTGTCATCATTATTTACAAATGAAATGTAATATTACGTAATAATACTTAGTGTTCATTATATTTGCAAATGTTGTACTGCCAAATATTTCCGCGATACTTTATTTCCACTAGATTTGAGCTGACGGCGCTGACAGTTTGATTCGAAAGTAATTTAAGCGCATATCGGAACGCAGCTCCGATAAAATAATTGAATTGTGTACGTGTGCATGATTATACCTCATCCCTAAAATCCACAGACAGTCTAAAAATTACCGATTGAAATATAGTTTGAGGTTAGAGCGATTTGTTAATAATTTTGCGAAATACTTAGGTTTTTGATGATTAATTCCAACAGAATCGTGAGTGAATGCTTGATAAGTGTTTGCGTGAGGTGTATGTGTATTTTCAGCTAGTTCTGTAGTGTGATTAGCACGTAAACTTGTGATTTTGTCGAGGTGAGTGGTTTGTTTACAAAATAAGACAGCTAAAGATGAATCCTCTTTAATTTGGAATACCGTAGTAGAAGGCGAGGTGAGCGTGTGAACTTGCCAGACATTTTGGCATTACATTATTTTTAATAACTTTGAAGAAAGGAAGAGGTCAATGAACTTTTGTCCAGATTTATAAGAAACAGACGATCAAACTGCTCACCCGATAGAAAGAGCTTCTCTTTAGGTATCATAAAGGAGTTTTAATACTATTATAATTTACTAGCGACCCGCCCCGGCTCCGCACGGGAAAATGGTTATTGTGGGTTATCCTTCAGTATATTATGCATGTATTATACATATAAACCTTCCTCTTGAATCACACTATCTATTAAAAAAAACCGCATCAAAATCCGTTGCGTAGTTTTAAAGATTTAAGCGTACAAAGGGAGGGACATAGGGACAGAGAAAGCGACTTTATTTTATACTATGTAGTGATAGTGATAGTGATGTGATGTATTTGGCAGGTATGGCGAACTACATAGACAGTCTGTGCAACAACACGATGGCAACCACGATGACGGAGCTGGCGCCCATCAGGATATCCTTCCTCGCGGAGTACCCCGACCTGCTGGCCTTTGGACTCGTCATACTCATCACCAGTGAGTGAATCTTTTTTTTAAATTGACCTATGCTTGTGTCGGAAAAGTACGACCAATCAAGCTTCACCGGACTTGTGGGGGAGCGGATGGCTCTACCCCAGAGTAGTCATGTACCAACGTGTCTAGGGGCGGCTCGAGGGAGCCTCGGACCACGGCCTAGCGCGTTAATTCGGAATGACATCGTAAAGGAGACGACGTCTGAGAGGCTCCGGCACTGATTATTGAGTTTTGATTTTGATTTTGGCCGCGCCCCTCCTGGCGGGTACGGGCATTGTCACCTGAAGGGACCAGTGAGTGAGTGCTATTTTATAAGTGACTTCAACTCTTGAATTGTCTCGATTGACCAGAAACAACAAAATATGCCTTTCTTTTGATATGATGGCTTAAGATAATTAAAGCTGACCCCTCATAACGGGATAAGGTGAGGAGGAAAAAAGTTGACCGAAAACAACTCCATATGGTTTTCATTTAAGTATCAAAAAATTCAAGATGCGACTGTCAGATTAATTTAATTAAATAATAATGTTTGAATTTAGTATTCTCTCGTTTTCACATTGGCATTAAATAAGGCCTTTGACGTTGTAAGCCGACATAATTACCTACTTATTTTCTTTTTTAATATAGATTTGAAACTATATAGGTATTTAGCTTCAGATCAACAGATTAGGTAGCAGTAAAGAATTAAAGTATAAAATAAAGTCTCTCAAAATTTTTGCTGTTTTTTGATGGGGTTCTACAAGGTTACATTTTAGGGACCGGTCTTTTAAGATATTTTTATCATTCGCCCGTTTTATTATTTCATTTTTATCGAGTTTTTTGCGTTCAATGACCCTGTTTGTTGCAGTTCTCCTCGGAGTGGGCGTGTCAGAGTCAACCAAACTGAACAATGTGTTCACTGCACTTAACTTGCTGACCGTCTGCATCGTCATTGTAGCTGGCGCTATCAAGAGTGAGTGCTTTATTTATTGCATACTAGCGACCCGCCCCGGCGCCGCACGGGAAAATGGTTATTGTGGGTTATCCTTAAGTATATTATGCATGTATTATACATATAAACCTTCCTCTTGAATCACTCTATCTATTAAAAAAAACCGCATCAAAATCCGTTGCGTAGTTTTAAAGATTAAAGCATACATAGGGACATAGGGACAGAGAAAGCGACTTTGTTTTATACTATGTAGTGATATTGAGTCCTCACGAGGCCTTCGAGTCTCGAGCTTACTATGTATGGTTGTATCAGGGTGAATAGGCCTCAGTAAGTGCAGTTTCCTCACGTTTTCCTTCACCGTAAGAGCGACTCATAATCGTTCAATAGCCAGCACATGCGGCTGGACATGTTGACATTGAGAGCGCCCGTATTCCGTAGCGGTAGGGGTGAATTTCGTAGTGCGAATGTCCAACCGCATGTGCTGGCTTCTGTAAATATGAATTCGAAAATCAAAACAAATAAGACCCTTCTTACACGCAGATAATATACTTTTATGGCGCAGCTACAGATATATAACTGGTTCTAAACTGCGTGCATCTTGCCAACGCGCATACATTCTCAAAGTAGTTCGCACACTACGCGACTAGGTACTAACCACAGGTGGTGGTGGTAGGTACTAACCACAACACTAACCGTGGTGACTAGTCATTTATTTGACAATGTTTGGGGAGTTTTAAACTAGTTCTAATTGAGTAGCTAAGAAAATATAACTTTATTATTACAAAAATTATAACAGTTACATGGTCATCTATCATTGAAATAATGGTAGTACCTAATCACAATTGAGTGTTTAGCCATTAAGTGATTCCAATTTCGGTTAATACAATTCAATTAACTCATACGTATTCATACTAACGTCACAAGAAATCGACAATTCTGTTATCGTGTTCGATCACCCCGTTTAGAAGAAATCCGATATCAATTTTACTAAGATGAAATCAAAATAAGTAAAATATTAGTGGCGGCTTAGTAAATGCTGAAAGGACATGTTCAGTGAACGGTTTTGTGCAATCTTCCCAAAAAAAAAGTTCATATCCGTGCTTACGGTTCATACTCGATTAGGCGTAATATCCCTCCCAGAATTTTTTCTATTTATATAGGCCTAAAGTAAGAAATTGATTGATTAACCACTAGGCGACCCGGCGAACTGGCGCATCAAAGTCGAGGACATACCAGAACAGTACAGAGACTCAGCAGGCGAGGGCGGCTTCATGCCGTGGGGCATGGCTGGCGTGATGGCCGGGGCCGCGAGGTGCTTCTTCGGCTTCGTGGGCTTCGACTGCGTGGCCACCACTGGGGAAGAAGCCAAGAACCCCAAGAGAGACATCCCTCTCTCCATCGTTATGTCCCTGGTCATCATCTTCGTGTCCTACTTCAGTATCGCGACGGTCCTGACTATGATGTGGCCTTATTACTTGCAAGTGAGTTGTTTGTTTTTATTTATTTATTGCTTGCTTGCTTATCATGTGGGTTTCGAGGTTAACCTGTCACATCCGCGGGTCGCCAGTTTCTGGGCGAGCCTGCGAGTGCTAACTTGATTAAAGATGAGGTAAACGTCGAGGATGCAATTTTCACTAACACAGTCTTCCACTGGTTTATTCACTTAAGTACAGAGTTTATTAAAATAAAACTTGAGAAAATGGCCTAATTCGTGGAGGCCGAGAAAAAGTGAAGTATTAATGAATGAAAATGACATATGAATGACGAATGATTCCAAAAATAAATATTCAAATTTAGACGAAAAGGAAACGGTAAATGCGATGAGAATAAGGTGGCAACGAGGTGGCTGCAAGACACCTCGATACAAACCTACCTCACAAATCCTGTTATCCGAATTAGCCGTCGGCTTCCGACATGGCTCCCATAACTACTACATCCGTAGATAGTAGCAGGGACCAACGGCTTTACGTGCCTTCCGAAGCACGGAATCATCTTCATTTTCGGACAATCAAGTGAATCAGTCTGCAATGTCCTAACCAAACCGAACGTAACGTATTTTTTTCATTTAGAAATACAAAGATATAATTTATGAATGCTTCGTGAATCAAGTGAAGGATGTTTGTCATGTGGATTTGAGTGGTTTCTTCAAAGTTATTTGCTTTGTCTGTCCTACTCGTATATCATCCGTTTCCACTTTTGATTATAAAGACATCATTTTAACTTGACATCATTTGTATACGACCAAGTAATTAGTTAGTCTCGAGAGTAGCCAAAAAGGTGAGAGTGCGTAACTTGAGTTCGACAAACAGCAAAAACAATATTAAGTCTCCTTTGATCCAAATTAGTCATAAATCCTGTAAAACTTACCAATATGTTGTTGTTTTTCTTAATTCCTAAATTATTTGGTAATTACGTCTGTGGGTATGTATGTGTACTATAACATCGAAATTGGAAATGCTCTACTGACTTCTTTTATCAGCATTACAGCTGAAACAATATCATTAATTAATTACGTTTTTCCTGCATTTAAAAGTAATTAATTAATGGGAATCTCTGACACTTGGATCAACAATTATTTTTCGAAATATTTACGTCAATAAGTACATCATATTCAATTTAAGTTGCTATCTTGTTAAAGTCAAACATCCGCTATTTATGATGATTACTCATCAACTAGTAATTTCGAGCACATTAAAAGTTACCACTGTGTAAATTACTGAATTTCAGCGCTATCAAACCAAATAAGAAATAATTCCAAATCGCGTGACGATAGCTGCAGTGAATCATCTTTATTATTGTAAACTAGCTGTCCGCGTCAGCTGTTGTTTTTTTACTTTTTTCCGTGCACAGTTTCCCGTAGCCGTAGTTGAACGAGGATAAACGGCACCTACCACCATGCAAAATTTAAATTTAATCGGTCCAGCAATTTCGGAGATTAGCCCATACAAACAGACAAACAAAGATTATTATTTTTATTTCTGGATGGATAATGTTCTATTTTACTTCTAACACCTCCCTGTCTTGGTTTTTAGCAATATATTCCGTGGTTTTTGGCATATTTCTTTTTATATACAGATTTTCGACCTCTACAGTTTTATTATAGATACACCCCTATTTAAAATGGTAATAATGATCTGTGTAGTTATATTTTCCTGCAAAAAGGTGTTGGTTCCGCGTAGTCCGCATTGTGACGACAGCGCGCACTGTTCATGTTATGAATACCAAAAGGGAGCAAGAATTTAAAAACACGCTTCGGCTCAGCATTGTTACAGATTTTTGTGGTCCATAGACACTATTGTCCCGCGGCAATTAGTCATATCTACAATTTTATTTGTATATCTTTACAGAATAATAAAGAGATATATATATTTGCGTTGTATTTAGGAACGTGGTGACTAGTAGGTTTTTAATGAGGGTTTTTAGTGAGGGGCTTTTTAATGAAGGTTATGGTCATATTTTTGTAACGCCAGTTATTGACTCCATAGGGAATCGATTTCGTTGGCACTAGTATATGTACCAGATGTCTGCTGATTGATAAGGTTTTTTATGCTATACCTATGTTTATTTTCAGTCTCTCATTGTATTGTTTTTTTACTGGTTCGCTTTTTGTTAATATTTACGTCCTCCTAGCTAGAGCGTTGTTTCTCTTTGTTTTTGTTTTAAATTCTACTAGTGATAACCTGTTATTAGTTGCCTGTTGTTGTACCTCATTTGTACCTACCTACCATCAATGTAATATTATGCCATAGCCAATTGTTTTCTAAATAAGTTATTATAAGCTAAAATGTACGTTGTCGTCTAGTAGGTATTTACCTATACAACGTGTTAGTCTTATAAAGCAAAAATTCTCTGGTGGTTTCTGAAATTGCAATTATTATTATTTTTAAAGTAATAAAATATATGCAAGTTCAGTAAACTTGCAGAACAAAACTTGTTCAGTTTCATGAGCTAAGTTATCACCTGAGAGGTATTGCGTTATTTGATTAACACATTGTATATTATCACAAATACGGCTTATCAAAAACTGAAACGACATGCTTAGCCAATGAATCTGACCAAATTTCCTAAAGAAACTTTTCCCTTTAAACGATAAAAAATTCAGACTTTTCCGTACAAACTGTATAATTGAAACAAATTGAAGTGTTCCCTCCGAAAAAACATTGTTTAGAAAAGTTGCTCTGTTGCATGTCCCTTTAGTGTTTGTTTTGTATTTGTTGTTTGTTTGTTACGTTGTCGTCTATATCACAACTAATACATACCCTTCAAGGTAACAATGCCCGTACCCGCCAGCGGGGGCGCGGCCAAAACCAAAATCAAAAATAATAATCAGAGACGGAGCCCCCTCCAGGCGTCGCCTCCTTCACGATGTTTTTCCGTATCAACGCGCTAGGGCTAGGCTCGAGGCTTCCTTGAGCCGTCCCCTAGACACGTTGGTACAGGACTACTTTGGGGTAGAGCCTTCCGCTCCTCGGCAAGTCCGGTGAATCTTGATTCGTCGTACTTTTTTGACACAAGCATAGAACAATAAAAAAAAATTACTCTCCCCAGGACAAAGACGCGCCATTCCCCTACGTTTTCGAGCAGACGGGCATGCCGGTGATCAAATGGATCGTCACCATCGGCGCCATCTTCGCTCTGTGCACCAGTCTGCTCGGCGCCATGTTCCCCCTGCCAAGGGTTCTGTACGCGATGGGCAGCGATGGAGTGCTGTTCAGGCCGTTAGCGAAAGTCAACAAGAAGACCATGACGCCCATACTTGCGACTGTTTTGAGTGGGCTGTTGTCAGGTTTGTACTGATAATACTAGAATACATTTTCCTTCCAATCCTTGTTCGATTTCCGATGCAGACTTTTGCTTACTCTACGTAGGCCTATAAGTGGAGTGCACTCGAACAAATTGAAAAAGAGGTATTCGTAAACCGTACCTTGTACGAAGCACGACTATCTCAAATAAAAATTGCTAAATAACACAGTCTGAATACCAACTATCCGAAAAGTAAAAATACTCTAGCCGTGGAATCCCCAACCTGCCTATCAAACAGGGGTTGTCATTGCGGCAATATCTCCTAAGAATATTTAAGCATTTTTCAACAGTTAAATAGTTAATTCATATTTTCTTACATTTTTAGCAATCATGGCAGCCATCTTCAACTTGGAACAGCTGATCGACATGATGTCCATTGGAACACTACTAGCCTATACCATTGTCGCGACCAGCGTCCTCATTTTAAGGTTCGTCAATATTTTAATCCCACTTCTGATATAGTTTTTTTTTTCTTTTCCTGTAATCTTCATCCAGTTTTTTCAACTATTTAGAATTATTCGTTATATTTCTTCAGATATGAAGAGGAAACTCCTCTGCAGTTGCCCAGCAAGCCCATTCCTGAAACTAGTTATTCAGTGATCCGACAGACGTTGAACCTCCTAGGGCTGAAGTACCCTACGCAGTTGTCGGCTAACATCGCTAAGTCTACTATATTCATCTTCTGTAAGTTTTAATATTCTGCTTTTTGATCATAGATCTTCTTATAGTCAGTATAACGTCATCGATGACGACATCTATAGTAGTATAGAATTTCTTGTGGAAAATCACAACAGGTTTTATCCCTATTAGAACATATAGGAAGCTTTTTAATGGTGATAAGTCTAAAGTTATTTAGTTGAATTTTCTTTCATCATACTAACATTATAAAGAGGAAAGATTTGTATTTTTGTGTGTGTGTTTGTAATGAATAAACTCAAAAACTACTGTACAGATTTCAAAAATTCTTCCACCATTAGATAGCTACATTCACCCTAAGTAACATAGGTTACATTTTACCGCGGGAAAATGCCTCATTCCCACGGGAAAAACTGTTAACGCGGGTTGAGCCGCGGCGGGAAGCTAGTCGTCAATATGAATGGTAATGTATGCGTTTTGTTGCAGTTATCCTGGCGCTGGTGACGTGTGCGCTGCTCCGCTGGCAAGATGGCGGCGCGGCGCTGAGCGCGGCCCTCACCACGCTGGGCTGCGCGCTGCTGGCGCTGCTCGTGGTGCTGTACCGCCAGCCCAGGACCAGCGTCGCACACCTCACATTCAAGGTCACTATTTACAACATTTAGAACCAGGACACAGCTTTTGACGCAAACTGCGATGACATTTGCGAATTCGCTCTCTAAAAGTTAAAAGTCAAAGTTTTTTATTAAATCACTTTTCGACGTCGAGGCGAGTTCACAATTTGGCTGTCTTCTGTGGAGAAGAACTCGCCGGATGCGTATTATTCGACAAGGATGAACAGCAGATGACGTAGGCTTGTGTCAAGTCACGTGGTCTTCTTGTTAGACCTTGTTTTCTTAGGCCATGGTGTTGCCTCATCAAACCCTATTCTATCCCGGCTGAACTGCTTTCGGTCTCTGTAATATCCTAGTTTAAAGCACAGAATACCAAATAGTAGTCCCTACAGAAGCTGCACTAGGCGACTTAATTAAATAAAATAAATAAATAAATAAATAATTCATATAAATTGCAACCCTAGCTCCGTTATAATAAAGTGCAATTCAGATCGCACGGCGCTAGGCGAAAAGAAGTAGTTACTGCATCTCTCTCGCGTATTGCGCCACTCTACGTCACACGTTTAGACAATGGGGAATTGGTCCTGGGTCGGCCCGAGACCGCTCGGCCGGGCGGTAGGTAGTTATAGCGCGCAAGTACTGCGAGTGACGGAGGCCTGTTTAAAGTGAATGTGTTGTGGTGGCAGGTGCCGCTGGTGCCGCTGGTGCCGTACCTGAGCGTGTGCATGAACGTGTACCTGATGGTGCAGCTGGACCACCAGACCTGGCTGCGGTTCATCATCTGGCTCGTCATCGGTGAGCGCCTCACACCACTCACAACACTCATACCACACCCCATGCATACATCTCAACAACTCACAATCCTAAAGGTAGCCGATCGAACCGAGCGTCAGCGACACTGACGCTGCAACACTGACGCTGCGACACTGACGCTGCGACTCGATAAAGGATAATAGAATCTAAAGTGATTTACTTAAGGTGGACTTTGGAGGCATGCGACAGTGACGCGAGTGACGCGGCGTTACCGGTGTCTGTATCGTCGCGCCAACTCACTTTTGAGTAAATTCATTCTTAAATCCATCACCGTAAGTCCATTATTAATTGTCGTGTCGCAGCGTCATATTTCTAATACATTTTTTGGTCTCCAGGTTACCTGATCTACTTCTTGTATGGCATCAGAAACAGTTCTCTCAACGAGAAGCCGTTGGACACTCCTATCAACGGCCTCAACGGCGTCAACGGAATCAACGGTATTAACGGGTTGAGCAAAGCCAAGGACGCCAAACATATCACCACCAAGTTTTGATATTTAGAACTAACATGGATTCTATTGTTCTGGGTGGTAGCTGTTTTGTTGTAGCATTTATCAAAGAGCTCTGGTGACATGTGCAATATATAGAAGCAAGAAATTAGATTATAATTATTATTTTTTTGTAACTAGAAAAATAATTTGATACATATTATTTTGGATCTTAAAATTGTGATTGAAGACAGCTTTTATTAACTTATAGAAAAAATATATAACATTATTTTTTAATCGAAATCATGGCATGGGCGTAAAATATTGTTATGTAATCTGCCCAACAACTACCTTAAAATATAAAAATAAGAGAAAAGTCTCTCTTCACGTGATCCCAGTAAATTATAATGTTTAGTTCATGATGTAGTTTATTTATTTTTTAATTTGTTTAGGTAATTACTTGACTAGTAAAAAGACAGGGAGTAAATAAGGTAAGTGAGTGTTTTTGTAAGCGGCTGTGCCGTGTTTTTATTATAATGAGATGAGATGACCGTCAGACGGCGACTCTGCATCTAACTTATGTAGTGAAGGATGTTACCTATTAGTGAACAAAAATCGCAAGTAATAGAAATGCAAAGTCATAAATTATCTTATTACTATACAAATTTTAAAATGTTTGATTGTGTATTTTTCAATTATTTATACAATAGGTTGAGATTTTTTATTGTATTTGTTTTTTTATATGTATTTATTTTTAATTTATATTAGTATGTATTTATTTATTGTTACTTAGATTTTCGAAGTAGGCATACCTACCTTTTTTCACTCTAGTTATCTTTTAATTTATGTCGTATTTTTGTGTATGTATGTTATATTATTTTTAATTGATAAATTGATGATTATAACGAGACAATTGCTTTGTGAGGTAAGATAAAAAACGTTTAACTATATTAATTATCACCACAAACGCCATTCCATTAGGGTTAATGATAGGTTGAACTCACCAGAGCCACTGGCATATTGTAGATGTGTTGATGAGCCACAAGCTTGGGGCATGGCGACGGCTGTGGCGGGTTGATCCAGTCGTAGTTTTATGAAATTATTATTAAGTAAACGAGTGTGATGTAACATAGTCTAGATTAGAGTAAGTTGATAATGATAACTGTGATTTTATGAGACAATGTGAATAAAATTTGAATGATTGTTTTAATTATTTTGTTTTCTTTTGTTTACTGGAATAAAACATTAGTACTTGTAATAAAAGCTGAATTTATTTAAATTAATATTTTGGGGTCAGTTAATAACATAATCTAAGGCAGTCCAACATGTTTACTCCATATTTAACTGTGTTGAAAATGAAACATAGCGGATGTCTTCGAGACAATAAATTACATGCATAAATTAGTCCGTCGTTCCTTACGGATGTATGGACGTTAATTTACATGACAACAGCTTGGCGAGTAAATGCACTCAAAAAGCAACATAATAGCAATAATATATGTGATATTATGTTCGACCTTGCGTTGAGGTTCTTGAATCAGTAGTTATTATGAGATTTTTCCTTTTTGTAAGTCGTTACTCTTAGTAAACAATAATAATAGATTAGCTGTCTCACAGCCGATTCTTTGTAATACTGGAATCACACATTTTGCTTAAATACTAAACTTATACTGTACAACTGAATATCTGTACTCAAAGGACCATAGTAGTCCGGTTCGCTCCAGTACTAAATGAAAAAATTCTATCTGTCATTCCTGTAAATGGCAACGACTCATACCGTTGGATTCGTCTTGGTGTCCTGTACGTGGAACTGTCGGTCGTCAAGTTCTAAAGTGGTGGAGGGAGGAGGGGAGGGGTAATCAAAGTTGGCGAATTTGTACTTTTGTTTTTACGCTGTAATTTGAAAACTAGTGGACCGATTTCTTTGTTACTGGTATTATTTGAAAGTGTATAATATTACCTAAAAGACGTTCTTATACATCGAATACGCCAATTCAGCGGTTACCGCGCAATAATACGAAACATTGAAAAAAGAAATTGTGTATAAATAATATCACAGATTACGCTAAATCTATAACGTTTTCGTGGAAACAATGTTTACTACTTTAATTCTAAAACAAATTACCTAATCAAAAAGGTAACAATAATTACTATATGATTTATGGTGCCTGAGCTAGAGCTAATTTACGAAACGTAGTCGTAGGATCACTATACTACGAGTACGCAAATATAAGTAAATGAATGAGAAGAGATGGGTAAGTAATCACCATATTACTTTAATTATATATTTCAAGCTTACATTTTTCAAATAATACCTTGAAAAAAGACTTTACGTCGAAATAAAGAGGATAATTTTTTTTTGTTTTTCACTATTAGTAGTTTTGAATTTGCCTGTAGCATCTGACCCAAGGTACGTGACAAGATAAAACTTTTGTCAGGGGTAGATATTAGTAATACCTACCCATGATAAAAAATAAAATAAATCTACGTCGAAATAACCCGGGAAACATTTTTTTAGGTTTTCACTATAGTATTTTTGACTTTCCCTGTAGCATCTGACCCAAGGTACCTGACGAGATTAAACTTATGTCAGGTGATAGATTTTAGTAATCCCTTTCCATGATAAAAAATTAAATGAAATTTACGTCGAAATGACACGGAAAACAATGTTTTAGTTTTCACTATAGTTGTTTTAACTTTGCCTGTAGCACCTGACTCAAGGTACCTGACGGGATAAAACCTACATCAGAAGATAGATATTTGTAACACCTACCTATGATAAAGAAATAAAATAAATTTACGTCGAAATAACGCGGAAAACAATCTTTTAGCTTTTCACTATAGTAGTTTTGACTTTGCCTGTAGCACCTGACCCGAGGTACCTGACAGAATAAAAACTATGTCAGGGGATAGATATTGGTAATATCTAACCATGATAAAAAAATAAAAGAAATTTACGTCGAAATAACGCGGAAAACATTTTTTTAGTTTTCACTATAGTAGTTTTTAATTTGCCTGTAGCCCCTGGCCTAAGGTTCCTGACAGGATAAAAACTATGCCAGGGGATATATATTGGAAATATCTACCCATGATATAAAAATAAAAGAAATTTTGGTCGAAAAAAAATAAAAAAAAATTAAAAAATTATTATGTTTATTTTAGACAATTCAGTACATACAATTACATGTTAGTACAGTTTAATTTGTAACAATTAACGCGGAAAACAATTTTTTATTGCGTACTCGTAGTATATTGACCTGCGACTACGTTTAGTTAATTAACTCTAGCTCAGGCACCATAAATCTTATAGTAATTATTTTTACCTTTTTGATTAGGTAATTTGTTGTAGAATTAAAGTAAGCAACATTTTTATCACAAAAACTTTATAGATTTTGCGTAATCTGTGATATTATTTAAACACAATTATTTTTTATTATGTTTCGTATTATTACGCGGTAACCACTGCATTGACGTATTCGATGTATATGAACGTGTTGTAGATAATGTTATACCCGTTCAAATAATACTAATAATAAAGAAATCGGTCCACTAGCTTTCAAATTACAACGTAAAATCCAGCGATCTTTGATTACCCCCCCCTCATCCCTCCACCACTTTAGCACTTGACGACCGACAGTTTCACGTTCAGGACATCAAGACGAATCCAACGGTAGGAGTCGTTGCCATTTACAGGAGTGACAGATGAAACTCAAGTTCTAGAGCACTTTTGGTCTAAAATGAACCGGACTATAGCATTAAAAAGCGGATGGAAGGTACCAGAGATATTTTTTTAACGCATAGGTTTCAAACGAAATTCGATTGTGAAGAAAAGAGTCCATTATTGTTAACTTTGTCTCCTAATTTAGTAACAATTATTTTATTTATAGCCTGACCACAAAAATAACAAACCTCGCCATATTGCGGAATTTCAATGGAACTAATTTTATAACGGAAATTGTTGCCATAAACAAAAATATACACGTGGCGCCCCCTTCTAAAATTGCTTAGGTGATTCGTTCATTTAACTTTGCGTAAAGACATTCAGTTACGTAGGTTCAAACACCTTAATACACTAAATGTGTTACAAACATACAAATACTATTAAGTACATAAATAAGCCTTATTCCTACTAAATGCCTAAAAGCTCAGACTACTCACACTTTGGTCACAAGCCTTAGGAACTAAGAATCGAGATTACACAACGAGATTGTTATATGATAAAAGATTTAAAACTAAATTTAAATTAACCAGTACTATAATTACGTTCAACTTGAAGAAGATGAAACGATTTGATATTTAGTTACTAAAATGGTTAATTTATAACGATCTATATAATTTGCATTATTGTTGCAACTACTTCAGCCTCAAATGCTTTAAAATGTTAACAGAAATTCAGTATAAAATACTTATCAACTTTTTAAACATTATTTATAGGTATAGTTAGATGTTAGTGCGATACAATAAAAGACTTCTAAGTCTAGTGTCGGGAGGTTTTGAATGAAACGTTTCACATCATAATTCTTAGAGGATCGATCATTTTGAAAGACTCAATTCCTAATAAGATCAATAAATTAATTACTTGATATAAACGATATATGATATTATTACTAGGGTTCACTACTTCAGGGCTCAAAAGGTTTTAAAACGACAACCATAGAGTCATCAACGCATCGCTACAGGTTCCTTCCGAAAGTAATCATTACAATACCTCTAACAAGATCAAAAGCAAGCAAACTGCGTAACGCGCTTGAATCTCGAGAAGCCGTCAAATGCGACATGATGACAGAACTACTATGGATCTTACGTCATTATATCGCATTTGACACCGTCTCGAGCTTCTCGCGTGTTAGGATGAAGATATAAAGAAACAGGTTCCCGGTACAGACGAACCGGTACGGGTAGGTACCGATGCGTGCAGGTAAAATATCCCAATGTTATCGCTCACACAAAGAAATAGGTTGGGACTCTTGGGACTTATTAGTACAGACTACTTGGAGTGACCTGGACTGGCTCATACGGGCTTAAACTTGATGGTCAATAAAGAAAAAAATACTTGTTTCTTTATGTTGGGTAAACTGTACCGATCCGCACCGACAAGTATATAAAACCTATTTGTTTACATCCTCCCCACCCTGGACCAATATACTCGAGAGGACTGTCAATGCCCTAGAAAAAAACGTGCTTCGGAAAAAGCTCCAATCCCGTATTAAAACTAGATGGCGCCTAGCTCCTCGCCTGAGATTATATTAAAAATACACTTTTTTTTGTTTATTTTATGGCCTGGTTTCAAGACCTTTAGGCCAATAGTATTGCTATAATTGTGTTTTTTTTTACATAAATAGGTAATTTATTTATTTTTTATCAGGTCGAGAGACACCGTATAATTTTTAGTTTTATATGTTTTCACAATGATAGAGTTAATTTGTAAATGGTAGTGACATCTATCTTTTCTTTTAGTACTAATTACAGCAACACGCATTGTAGTAGGAGAATTGACAGTCCTCTCTAGTATATTGGTCCGTGCCCTTACGTAGTGAGTGTGCAGACTAAATACTGGATATGATCGACACGACAGTGTAACTGGGGCTCACAAGTTCAGGGCTCAGCGTGTCAGCATGTGTGTGACGTCACCCCAGCGCGTGCGCAGCGCCGTGTCCCAGCAGCGCGCTCTGGCTGTCCGTGTGTAGGTCAGCTAACGCCACGGCCTCCAGCGTGCGCCGGCGCTCCGACGAGTGCCACGCGCCGTACGTCAGGTAGATCAATAGACCTGCCAGGAAATAACCCTTTATAAGGCAAAACTTTACAAAATGCATTCGTTTTCGACTTTATGTTGAGGGTATTACATATTTTATTTATTTATTTTATAATTTGCATTCCACAATGGTAAAATATAGATGTATAATGATAAATAAGGTACAATACATTATGGACCCTGTTGGGCACAGCAAAACATGATGGATGGAGCATAAATATAAAATTAAGGTGACATGGTGGTGGCTTTTGGTTTAAATGAATTAATTATTACCTTGCTTTATACTTCTGGGACTACAGCAGTTGTTCTTATACAAATAAACACTAATTATTTGCTTAATCCTGAGTTTTGTATCTTTCGGCGATAAAGCCTAGAAATTAAATACTTAAAGAATTACTGAAGCCATGTCGGAAACCTAAAGCGGCTCAACAATTCAGATACCAGGAAGTTAACCTCAAAACCCACTCGATAAATGTCTGGGCAAAATAGTATTTAAATAGAAACAGTTCGCTAGACAACACAACATGTGCGTACAGGGTATCACTAGACGCATTGACGATCTTGTAAGGATCACGCTTTGCCACTGGAAGCAAGCCAAGCGGGACCAACAATTGTAGAGGTTTTTGAGGAAAGCATGGTCCAAGATAACAAGGTCTTACAATTAGACCACCTGACTGACACAAGCCTACGTCATTTTGTGCTGTTCAACCTTGTCTATTACACGCATTCGAAAAGGATGAATAGGAAAAATGACGTAGGGTCATGTCAGTCACGTGGTCTAATTGTAAGACCTTGTTTTCTTGGACCATGGAGGAAAGCCTTTGTTCAAGCTGCAATGACGTATGGTGTGGCGGTTACCTGCCGCGATCCAGACGGCGAAGCGCGCCCAGGTGGGTGGGTCCAGGTTCACCATGAGGTACACGTTGATGAGGATGCTCACGCCCGGCAGCCACGGCACCAGCGGCACCTGACACGCAACACCAGTTACCAGGTTAGCTCACAGCCTTACACTGTGGACACGCCTTCAGCAGGCATGAGCCAGAAGCTGTTGCGAAGCGTCCAAACGCGACATAGTCAAATAAGAGCCATGACATGGCATTATGTCGCGTTTGACAGCTTCGCGAGCTTCGCGCTTAGCAGTCCCCCTTCGCATTAAAGTATCAACAAAGATTTATTATATTTATTTTTTACTTTTTATGGGTTTTGTGGCAGGGGTTTTTTAAACTTTTAATTTAATTTTTTGTTGTATCTTTTTAGTATTACTATGTATTAAAAAAAGAAAAACGGAACCTTTATAGGATCACTAATGTGTCCGTCCATTCGTCAGTCTTTCAGCGCCAACTTCCTTCGAAACTATTGGACTGTTCGAGTTGAAATTTAGCCAATACATGTATGTAAATCCGAGACCCAAAGACAGACATGCAACATTTGATAAAGCATTTTAAACACGGAAGAAGCTAACATGAATAAATAATGTTCTTACTCACCGAGAACGCGAGCTTCTTCTCGGAAACAGGTTGTCGGGATATGAAGAACAGTGTCGCGAGCACAAGCGCGCTGCCCACAGCCAGTCCCACCGTTGGGATGGCGCGTCCTGACGCTATGTCCGACTCGTAGTGGCTCACTATCAACATCGTTACCAGGCACCACACGCCTGCAAATAGACAAAACTCAATGAGACAATCGATAAAATTGGACAACATTGTACTGGCAACAAAGTTACATAGAAATTAAAGTATCAAATTAGGTAAATCCATTGGGGTTGCAACGATGTTTTTTTTTTAATTTGTCGCATTTTTTCATTGTATACCTTCAATAGCCAAACTCTAACAACCAAACAAAAATTCTGCTTTAAAAATGTGCTTCTGTCATGGCTCATGTAACGACTTCATCCGTAGATAGTAACCGGGACCAACGGTTTTAAGTGCCTTTCGAAGCACAGAATCATCTTCCTTTTTGGACAATCAGGTGATTCAGCCTACAATGATTGAAACTGCCTAATTGAAAGGAAAAGAAAGAAAAACCTTTTGTGGATTAGTCTGTAAGTCTTGATAAAATCTGTGTATTTTACACAGTACTTGTTGGCAAAAAACTATATTATAAGCATGTTATCTATCTATCTATCAATGTTGTTCGGTTTATGTCAAAGGATATTATAAGTTGTGTATATGCACTGACCATAGAGTGTGACCAGCACGGAGACCATGGCTCCGCTGAGCCTGGTGGGAGTGTCGTGTCGCTCCTTACCATAGAGTGTGACCAGCACGGAGACCATGGCTCCGCTGAGCCTGGTGGGAGTGTCGTGTCGCTCCTTACCATAGAGTGTGACCAGCACGGAGACCATGGCTCCGCTGAGCCTGGTGGGAGTGTCGTGTCGCTCCTTACCATAGAGTGTGACCAGCACGGAGACCATGGCTCCGCTGAGCCTGGTGGGAGTGTCGTGTCGCTCCTTACCATAGAGTGTGACCAGCACGGAGACCATGGCTCCGCTGAGCCTGGTGGGAGTGTCGTGTCGCTCCTTACCATAGAGTGTGACCAGCACGGAGACCATGGCTCCGCTGAGCCTGGTGGGAGTGTCGTGTCGCTCCTTACCATAGAGTGTGACCAGCACGGAGACCATGGCGGAGCTGAGCCTGGTGGGAGTGTCGTGTCGCTCCTTACCATAGAGTGTGACCAGCACGGAGACCATGGCTCCGCTGAGCCTGGTGGGAGTGTCGTGTCGCTCCTTACCATAGAGTGTGACCAGCACGGAGACCATGGCTCCGCTGAGCCTGGTGGGAGTGTCGTGTCGCTCCTTACCATAGAGTGTGACCAGCACGGAGACCATGGCTCCGCTGAGCCTGGTGGGAGTGTCGTGTCGCTCCTTACCATAGAGTGTGACCAGCACGGAGACCATGGCTCCGCTGAGCCTGGTGGGAGTGTCGTGTCGCTCCTTACCATAGAGTGTGACCAGCACGGAGACCATGGCGGAGCTGAGCCTGGTGGGAGTGTCGTGTCGCTCCTTACCATAGAGTGTGACCAGCACGGAGACCATGGCGGAGCTGAGCCTGGTGGGAGTGTCGTGTCGCTCCTTACCATAGAGTGTGACCAGCACGGAGACCATGGCGGAGCTGAGCCTGGTGGGAGTGTCGTGTCGCTCCTTACCATAGAGTGTGACCAGCACGGAGACCATGGCTCCGCTGAGCCTGGTGGGAGTGTCGTGTCGCTCCTTACCATAGAGTGTGACCAGCACGGAGACCATGGCGGAGCTGAGCCTGGTGGGAGTGTCGTGTCGCTCCTTACCATAGAGTGTGACCAGCACGGAGACCATGGCGGAGCTGAGCCTGGTGGGAGTGTCGTGTCGCTCCTTACCATAGAGTGTGACCAGCACGGAGACCATGGCGGAGCTGAGCCTGGTGGGAGTGTCGTGTCGCTCCTTACCATAGAGTGTGACCAGCACGGAGACCATGGCGGAGCTGAGCCTGGTGGGAGTGTCGTGTCGCTCCTTACCATAGAGTGTGACCAGCACGGAGACCATGGCGGAGCTGAGCCTGGTGGGAGTGTCGTGTCGCTCCTTACCATAGAGTGTGACCAGCACGGAGACCATGGCGGAGCTGAGCCTGGTGGGAGTGTCGTGTCGCTCCTTACCATAGAGTGTGACCAGCACGGAGACCATGGCGGAGCTGAGCCTGGTGGGAGTGTCGTGTCGCTCCTTACCATAGAGTGTGACCAGCACGGAGACCATGGCTCCGCTGAGCCTGGTGGGAGTGTCGTGTCGCTCCTTACCATAGAGTGTGACCAGCACGGAGACCATGGCTCCGCTGAGCCTGGTGGGAGTGTCGTGTCGCTCCTTACCATAGAGTGTGACCAGCACGGAGACCATGGCTCCGCTGAGCCTGGTGGGAGTGTCGTGTCGCTCCTTACCATAGAGTGTGACCAGCACGGAGACCATGGCGGAGCTGAGCCTGGTGGGAGTGTCGTGTCGCTCCTTACCATAGAGTGTGACCAGCACGGAGACCATGGCTCCGCTGAGCCTGGTGGGAGTGTCGTGTCGCTCCTTACCATAGAGTGTGACCAGCACGGAGACCATGGCGGAGCTGAGCCTGGTGGGAGTGTCGTGTCGCTCCTTACCATAGAGTGTGACCAGCACGGAGACCATGGCTCCGCTGAGCCTGGTGGGAGTGTCGTGTCGCTCCTTACCATAGAGTGTGACCAGCACGGAGACCATGGCTCCGCTGAGCCTGGTGGGAGTGTCGTGTCGCTCCTTACCATAGAGTGTGACCAGCACGGAGACCATGGCGGAGCTGAGCCTGGTGGGAGTGTCGTGTCGCTCCTTACCATAGAGTGTGACCAGCACGGAGACCATGGCTCCGCTGAGCCTGGTGGGAGTGTCGTGTCGCTCCTTACCATAGAGTGTGACCAGCACGGAGACCATGGCTCCGCTGAGCCTGGTGGGAGTGTCGTGTCGCTCCTTACCATAGAGTGTGACCAGCACGGAGACCATGGCGGAGCTGAGCCTGGTGGGAGTGTCGTGTCGCTCCTTACCATAGAGTGTGACCAGCACGGAGACCATGGCTCCGCTGAGCCTGGTGGGAGTGTCGTGTCGCTCCTTACCATAGAGTGTGACCAGCACGGAGACCATGGCTCCGCTGAGCCTGGTGGGAGTGTCGTGTCGCTCCTTACCATAGAGTGTGACCAGCACGGAGACCATGGCTCCGCTGAGCCTGGTGGGAGTGTCGTGTCGCTCCTTACCATAGAGTGTGACCAGCACGGAGACCATGGCTCCGCTGAGCCTGGTGGGAGTGTCGTGTCGCTCCTTACCATAGAGTGTGACCAGCACGGAGACCATGGCGGAGCTGAGCCTGGTGGGAGTGTCGTGTCGCTCCTTACCATAGAGTGTGACCAGCACGGAGACCATGGCTCCGCTGAGCCTGGTGGGAGTGTCGTGTCGCTCCTTACCATAGAGTGTGACCAGCACGGAGACCATGGCGGAGCTGAGCCTGGTGGGAGTGTCGTGTCGCTCCTTACCATAGAGTGTGACCAGCACGGAGACCATGGCTCCGCTGAGCCTGGTGGGAGTGTCGTGTCGCTCCTTACCATAGAGTGTGACCAGCACGGAGACCATGGCGGAGCTGAGCCTGGTGGGAGTGTCGTGTCGCTCCTTACCATAGAGTGTGACCAGCACGGAGACCATGGCTCCGCTGAGCCTGGTGGGAGTGTCGTGTCGCTCCTTACCATAGAGTGTGACCAGCACGGAGACCATGGCTCCGCTGAGCCTGGTGGGAGTGTCGTGTCGCTCCTTACCATAGAGTGTGACCAGCACGGAGACCATGGCTCCGCTGAGCCTGGTGGGAGTGTCGTGTCGCTCCTTACCATAGAGTGTGACCAGCACGGAGACCATGGCGGAGCTGAGCCTGGTGGGAGTGTCGTGTCGCTCCTTACCATAGAGTGTGACCAGCACGGAGACCATGGCTCCGCTGAGCCTGGTGGGAGTGTCGTGTCGCTCCTTACCATAGAGTGTGACCAGCACGGAGACCATGGCTCCGCTGAGCCTGGTGGGAGTGTCGTGTCGCTCCTTACCATAGAGTGTGACCAGCACGGAGACCATGGCGGAGCTGAGCCTGGTGGGAGTGTCGTGTCGCTCCTTACCATAGAGTGTGACCAGCACGGAGACCATGGCTCCGCTGAGCCTGGTGGGAGTGTCGTGTCGCTCCTTACCATAGAGTGTGACCAGCACGGAGACCATGGCGGAGCTGAGCCTGGTGGGAGTGTCGTGTCGCTCCTTACCATAGAGTGTGACCAGCACGGAGACCATGGCTCCGCTGAGCCTGGTGGGAGTGTCGTGTCGCTCCTTACCATAGAGTGTGACCAGCACGGAGACCATGGCTCCGCTGAGCCTGGTGGGAGTGTCGTGTCGCTCCTTACCATAGAGTGTGACCAGCACGGAGACCATGGCTCCGCTGAGCCTGGTGGGAGTGTCGTGTCGCTCCTTACCATAGAGTGTGACCAGCACGGAGACCATGGCTCCGCTGAGCCTGGTGGGAGTGTCGTGTCGCTCCTTACCATAGAGTGTGACCAGCACGGAGACCATGGCGGAGCTGAGCCTGGTGGGAGTGTCGTGTCGCTCCTTACCATAGAGTGTGACCAGCACGGAGACCATGGCGGAGCTGAGCCTGGTGGGAGTGTCGTGTCGCTCCTTACCATAGAGTGTGACCAGCACGGAGACCATGGCGGAGCTGAGCCTGGTGGGAGTGTCGTGTCGCTCCTTACCATAGAGTGTGACCAGCACGGAGACCATGGCTCCGCTGAGCCTGGTGGGAGTGTCGTGTCGCTCCTTACCATAGAGTGTGACCAGCACGGAGACCATGGCTCCGCTGAGCCTGGTGGGAGTGTCGTGTCGCTCCTTACCATAGAGTGTGACCAGCACGGAGACCATGGCTCCGCTGAGCCTGGTGGGAGTGTCGTGTCGCTCCTTACCATAGAGTGTGACCAGCACGGAGACCATGGCGGAGCTGAGCCTGGTGGGAGTGTCGTGTCGCTCCGCGTTGATCAGCTGCCGAAGCGCGCTGCCCACTGACAAGTTCAGCGGCTCCTTTGGTTTGTGCACGTGCGTGCTTCTTTCGTACCTGGAATATATCATGCTTTCACTAGTAAACTAGGATTCTCTATTTAATTAGTTCATCATCATCATCATCTCAGCCGAAAGACGTCCACTGCTGGACAAAGGCCTCCACAATGATCGGTCCTGCGCTGCCCGCATCCAGCGGCTTCCAGCGACCCTCACCAGATCGTCGGTCCACCTCGTGGGGGGCCTGCCCACACTACGTCTTCCGACGCGCGGATACCTTTCAAGAACCTTTCTGCCCCAACGGCCGTCGGTTCTACGCGCAATGTGCCCAGCCCATTGCCACTTAAGTTTAGCGATTCTTCGGGCTATGTCGGTGACTCTGGTTCGCCTGCGGATCTCATCATTCCTGATTCAATCACGCAAGGAAACTCCAAGCATAGCCCTCTCCATCGCTCTTTGGGTGACTTTGAGCCTTCTTATGAGGCCCATCGTTAGCGACCACGTCTCAGATCCGTAAGTCATCACTGGCAACACACATTGGTCTTCACATAAAGACTTTAGACTTGAAGACACTGCGGTATTTGGGACGAAAAGATATTGCGCAGCTTCCCGAACGCTGCCCATCCAAGTTGGATTCGACGATTGACCTCCTTCTCGAAGTTAGATCTACCTAGCTGGACTGTTTGTCCCAGGTAGATGTAATGGTCTACAACTTCGAGAGCGGAGTCCCCAACTTTTATTGGAGTGGGTACTACATGGGCGTTCGACATGACTTTTGTCTTCTCCATGTTCATCTTCAGACCCACCCGTTGGGAAACTCTATTGAGATCATCGAGCATTGTGCCGAGGTCCTCCAAGGTCTCAGCCATGACATGATTAATTAGTTAATAGATAGAAATTGAATGACGATCCACGCTTTTGTCGCAAAATTGACTATCAAGCTAAAGTAGTCATAATATACCAATGCATCTAGGTGCGGCTGGTGGGAATTTTGGACCTCAGCCTATCGCATTGATACGGAAAAAATTGTGTACGAGTAGGAGACGTCGCCTGAGAGGCCGCCTAGGAGGAAATTGGCCGCGCCGGCGCCGCCTGTATTGTACCTGTAACTGTTCGTATCTTTCGGAAGTGTGAAGAACTAAAAGTTCTTAACCGTAGAAATATTCAAATAATCAAATACTATGTCATATGCTTTAATTGTCAAGCAACGATGATCAAGCGGTGACGCTATGACTAAGCGTGCGAGAGTAACAGCGCAACCCACTGAATATACACGTTTTAACGACACCTGTACGTTTTTGTAGCTACGTTTTTAAATAAAACAGAGTAAGATAAGCCTGCTATTAGCCAACTCAAACTGACTTTAGTGATTCGATGTTCAATGAACTTAATTATGAAGCAGAATTAACCAAAGATAATTTATCTTTACATTATAAGGACTTTCACAGTCTTTAATGTGAATTACAGTTCACATTACCTGAGCAGCATGACGCAGGAAGCCACCATGGAGTAGGCGAGCAGGGTCCCTATAGACATCATGTGGATCAGTTGCTTCAGCTCGAACACCATCGCCAGCACGCCTGCGCAAACACCACAACAAACTTATTTACACAACTCTGATAAAGCCCGACCAAAGAAATAAGAAACCTCGCCATATTGCGGAATTTCAATGGAACTAATTTTATAAGGGAAATTGTTGCCATAGTCGTAAAAATATACACGTGGCGCCCCCAGAGCAGGTTTGTTATTTCTTTGGTCAGGCTTTACAATACATCACAATATCCTTGAATGTCATTATAATACAAAAAGACAGAACAAAAAGAGACAAAAGGCGATAAGGCGACCATTTGCATTCTTTTTTCGTCTGTACTAATTACGCAACTTTGTTTCATGTTTGTGTAATAAAAAATGTTTGTGACTTATTGTATTTTAATGCGGTTTTATTGCTAAGCAACCTCTAGTAAGCAATCTTTGTGTATTAAAATAGCTCAAATGAAAGTGCTGCGAGTTGTTTAGATTGGTAAAATACAATGAAGTATAGAGGTGTAGTGTAACCACCTAACCACCAAATAGTTAAACACACTTTAAACATTAGTCTAAAAATTCATCATCTTCTAATTAAAGAGCCGTGCGCTTGTCAGCAAAGTACGCCACTCCTATCTCCGTCTTCTATCCTAAATGTCATATTAAGATTTATTACACTTTTTTGTAGCAATACGGTAAGAGTTAGTTACCAGTGAAGAGTCCGGCGACCATGGTGCCCACTAGTGGGGTCTGGAAGCGTGGGCTGACGGTGCCCATGAACTTGAACAGCAGTCCGTCGGAGGCCATCGCGTAGATGATGCGAGGCAGCGGGAACACCGCGCCCAGCAGGCTACAAACCATTACAACCATCTAATTACGCTCAACTCGAGTAATAATATAACAACCACCTTCTTCTTCTTGTTACGGGGTGCCTTGCATGCCGCCTCATTCTTATCTCATTTACCATTTCTCTTTCGTCTAAATTCGAATATTCAATTTTGGAATTCATTCGTCATTCATGCCATTTCGTCCATTTTATTATTCACTTTTTGTTTTGTTCTTCATCGTGTCGGCCGAACTACAAATTATTAGACTTTTCTTGTAAAAATGTAAAGTTCCTAGTTTAAAAATGTATCATTGCATGTAAAGCCTGACCAAAGAAATAAGAAATCTGCTCTGGGGGCGTCACGTGTATATTTTTACGACTATGACAACAATTTCCCTTATAAAATTAGTTCCATTGAAATTCCGCAATATGGCTAGGTTTCTTATTTCTTTGGTCGGCCTTTAAAGAGCTTTGCTCGAACCAAGACCGGCGTTCATCTCAAACGAATGTACAAGTCTAAGCAATAAAAAAGCTATCAAACAATCTAAAAGAGGCGATGCGATATTAGTTTGAACATAACTGGCGGGTTGTCATCACTGGTGGAAATGTGTTGGGTGTGCGAGATATGGGTGTGCGCGTGTGTGTGTGTGAGAGAGAGAGGGGGGGTGTATCCTGTTACCTGGAGCAGAGCGCGCAGATGGCGCCGACGCTGACGGCGTACTTGGCCCACGGCCAGCCCAGCACATCGTACACGTGCAGGAACGGAGCCTTCTCGTCCTACACAACACAATCAAGGTCACATCTTACTAAACCATTTTTCGACGTCAAAGCTAATGAATAACAAGGACTAGAGCTGTCTATGTGTACGGTCTATTACAGAACATTATAATTAATCATCGAAATAGAAATAACTATGGAAGAATAATTCTGAACAAAATCTTAGCAAATCATAGTCCCGCGCGCCAGTCAGCATTGATCAGAAACACTAAAAGTCATAAGATCATAAATTATTCTTTAAAACTATACCCAGTTTCAAGCGCGCAGGGTATATATTCGATTGATCCAGACGCTTACGACCTTTCGTAATGAACACCCGGCTCGCGTCGCATTGGCCGACGTCATCCGACGCCGAGACATCATGGCGCCGACTTTTGTTTTAATCGAAGCTTTTTAATTCCTAATTTAAATTTTAGCCGACTTCTAATTTGTCGTATCGAAACGAAATTTTGTTTATATTGAATGACAATATGGTACATTATTATTGATGATACCTACAGTACTGTAATTTGATATCGTGAACCTGATCTGATGCAGGAGCCAGGAGGTGGATAGTGGAATTCTCAATAGCTACGTTCTAATATACGTTCTAGTAATATTAGAAGCGTAAATAAAAACCTAGATCAATTTATTGCATTACTATCAATAATTAAAATCGAATGCGAAGTGATCGTGCTTACAGAGTGTTGGCTTAAGAATTCTGATAATGTGCCACCGATAGAGGGATACTGTCATTACAAAACACTGAATAATATGCTACAAAATGATGGAGTCATAGTATATACTAAATCTGATTTAAAGTGTACCGTGTACGAACCCTCTATTCTGGATGCTAACTGCCTCGTGGCTAAAATTGATAATACAGTGATTATAGCAGTTTATCGATCGCCATCATATTACGACGTTGCAAATTTCCTAAATAGCCTTGATACAATTATAGCAACACTTAAAAACTATACCAATGTTATACTAGTGGGTGATATAAATGTCGATATTAAAAAAGATAACACTGATCACAACTCAAACCCATATCTCACGTCTACAGCCTCTTTTGGTCTTTTGCCTGCCCACACTCTCCCGACTCGTGAAAACAACTGCTTAGATCACGTTCTGATGAAAACCAATTGCCATGGATTAACTCTGATTCTCAACTCAGCTGTGACAGATCATGCCCCTGTGTTGCTATGCCTAACAAAACAGTGCCCAAAAATAAATAAAACGAATCAATCAGTAAAACGCGTAGACTTCTCTGCGGTAAAAAAAGGGCTAGATTTATTAGATTTTAATACAGTTCTTAATTTAACGGATGTAGATCAGGCTACGGATGCACTTATATCTATGATTCGTGAGGTTATTAACAAACACACTCGTATAATTATGTTTCCACGAAATAAAATTATTATCAAACCCTGGATTACTCCTGGCCTGCTCCGCTGCATTCAGAATAGAGATAAGATGAATCTAAAGTTAAAAAAAAATCCAGATGACACAATCCTAAAGACATCGTACAAACGATACCGCAATTTCGTTAATTCCCTATTGAAAAAATTAAAGCGTGTGTATGATAGGTCACAGGTACAGAAAGCAAAGAACAATATTAAAGCCACTTGGGATGTAATTAAAAAAGCTACACATACTAAACGACTGACCGAACCACCTAACGAACTTATAAATTTGATAAAAAATGAAAACATTGCCTCACTAAATGTGGTAAATGATTTCTTCGTAAATGTCGGTAAAAATCTTGCGACAAATATAAAACCTATTAATTCGAATATAGCTTCTTATCCTCATTCTTCTTCTTCAAATATCCACAATTCATTTGCAATGTTGGAGGTGGACGAAGAACAAGTAGACCGGATTATCATGAATCTACGTAATGATAGTGCTAACGGATGGGATGATATATCAACCACTATAATTAAATCCTCTCGCCAGATACTAACACCAATTATCACTCACATTTGCAATCTTGCAATTAAAACCGGTATATTCCCTCGCGCTTTTAAAAAGGCAATAGTACACCCTATATTCAAGAGTGGAGACAGAAACAGTGCCACGAACTATAGACCAATATCTGTTCTACCCACGCTTTCTAAGATCCTAGAAAAAATTCTTAACACCTCCCTAATCAATTACTTAAATAAGTTTAAAATAATTGCAGGCAATCAGTACGGTTTTCGCAGTGGAATTTCAACCGAAGACGCGGTTATGCACTTTTCTGAAACTGTAGTTCATAATTTAGATAGAAAACAAAAATCATATGGAATATTTCTGGATCTTTCGAAGGCTTTCGACACTGTTTCTGTCCCACTCTTGATATCAAAAATGGAGAACATTGGAATACGTGGAGAACCCCTCAAAATATTTTCAGACTACTTACATAACCGAACTCAACGCGTAAAAGTGAATAACTATATGAGTGATGAAGAAACTTTTTCATATGGTGTTCCACAAGGCTCAATATTAGGTCCAACACTTTTCCAAATATATATTAATCAACTCTGTCAATTAGATTTACCAAACACCAAAATATTTACATATGCAGACGACACGGCATTAATAGTCTCTGGAGCAAACTGGGAACAGGCAAAAATGAATGCTGAATACTCACTTCGAGTTATTGCTAAATGGCTATCGGACAATCTCCTCACTCTGAATGTTAATAAAAGCAATATTCTACGTTTCTCCATTGCCAATGCAGAAAATTTCCCATACACTACCTCTGAAATATATGTACACACTTGCGACGGTACGAAAGTACAATGCTCATGTCAGCAACTGAAGTTGGCTAATGGTGTGAAATACTTAGGGGTTCATATAGATGATAAACTGAACTGGCAACAACATGTAGATTCCCTTACAACAAGAACCAGAAAACTAATGTACATTTTCAGTAAATTACGACATATACTAGACAAAGATACTATGAAAATGGTGTATTCTGGACTGTGCGAGTCAATACTGGCGTATTGTATCCCGGTTTGGGGAGGAACACACAGAACCACATTACTCCGTCTGGAAAGAGCTCAAAGAGCCTTGCTTAAGTTAATATCTTTTAAACCCCGCGACTACCCTACCGAGAAACTCTACGAGGAATGTGGCTTCTTGACAGTACGTAAGCTATATATATATCGAGCCATTCTCAAAAAACATTCATCTTTGCCTCTAACCACAGAGCTCCTAAATAAAAGAAAAGGCTTTCCGGTTTGCCCACAGAAGAAATTTCGGACGCAATTCTCAAACTATCACTATGAAGCTTTGAGCTCGAGAATTTATAATATCGTAAATAAAGCTACAGATATATATAGTCTAAACAAACATGAACTGAAGAAGAAAGTTCTTAAATGGTTGAAGGATCAGACGTACAATGACATAGAAAAAAGTCTCAAGCCGATTAGATAGATGATAATAAACTTGTAATACACTAAAATAAATTATTATCTCAAATAATACTAAATGGTACAGTGGAACCTGTATACAGTCACATAGGTACACATTATCCCACTCACCCTTCCCCTTACACACACACACACACACACACACACACACACACACACACACACACACACGCGCAGACACACTATACACACGACCATTATTATTTATTATATTATATTAATTGAAACGTCCTTACACACGATCACCGCACACAGGGCACTATTTCCTAAGATACAGGGTAACACCTAGTTTAGGATTTTAGAGTCGAATTTTGTTTGATTGCTGTCCATTGTGTAAGACCAATATTGTAAGCTACCTTTTATGTGACTTTTGTGTCTAAATAAACTTTTTATTATTATTATTATTATTATTATATGCACATGGCTTCATTTTTTTTGTTTTCATAATGTATATTTTGTTTTCATTTTCGTTTTACTAATGCAATAATATCTTACTTACCGATTAAAAGTAATTCCAGTCCTACTTTATCGTTTTTCTTTACGTTTCCTACACCACTTTACTACATATAAGACATTTTTTCGTGTATTTTCGAAGCGATCTCCGATTTCAATCATGTGAGCCGCACGACCTTCCGTCACTGCGTGGCATGGCCGACTAGATCGCGATGGTACACCGTTTTTTAGCCCCGCCTACCGGTACACCGTTTGCGTTACACTACATTTTGCGCGCAATGCTACTTCCATAGTTATTTCTATTTCGATGTAATTAATATTGATTTGCTTGCGTACATACGACGCAATTTTGTCTGTCGTACGTGGCAGTCAGTGTGCAATTAGCTGACGAGCGTATCACTCAATAATTATTAAAGTTTATCATTTTTACGTATCATTTAATTTTATCATTTATCAATTTTAATATCAACCCCCGTTATCATTATATGTAAATAACTCACTTCACACTATGGTTGGCCGTTTAGAAGTGGCGTTCGTACCACAATATAAACACCTCTGAAGTCTTGAAACAAAAGCCTGAATCAAACGGTTTCCCAAAACTTTTATCGCTCCACACCTTATTTTCTAAACCTAGGTTTCTATTTAAGAACCCCGTAGAAAGCCAGGAACACTACTAGTAGCGACGCCACTACTGCGAATGGGATAGTAGTAGGAGTGCTCACCTGGAGGTAGTAAGGCATCATGAGCGTCAGTACGGACGAGACCCCGCAGTAAGCCAGGAACACTACTTGTAGCGACGCCACTACTGCGAATGGGATAGTAGTAGGAGTGCTCACCTGGAGGTAGTAAGGCATCATGAGCGTCAGTACGGACGAGACCCCGCAGTAAGCCAGGAACACTACTAGTAGCGACGCCACTACTGCGAATGGGATAGTAGTAGGAGTGCTCACCTGGAGGTAGTAAGGCATCATGAGCGTCAGTACGGACGAGACCCCGCAGTAAGCCAGGAACACTACTTGTAGCGACGCCACTACTGCGAATGGGATAGTAGTAGGAGTGCTCACCTGGAGGTAGTAAGGCATCATGAGCGTCAGTACGGACGAGACCCCGCAGTAAGCCAGGAACACTACTAGTAGCGACGCCACTACTGCGAATGGGATAGTAGTAGGAGTGCTCACCTGGAGGTAGTAAGGCATCATGAGCGTCAGTACGGACGAGACCCCGCAGTAAGCCAGGAACACTACTTGTAGCGACGCCACTACTGCGAATGGGATAGTAGTAGGAGTGCTCACCTGGAGGTAGTAAGGCATCATGAGCGTCAGTACGGACGAGACCCCGCAGTAAGCCAGGAACACTACTAGTAGCGACGCCACTACTGCGAATGGGATAGTAGTAGGAGTGCTCACCTGGAGGTAGTAAGGCATCATGAGCGTCAGTACGGACGAGACCCCGCAGTAAGCCAGGAACACTACTAGTAGCGACGCCACTACTGCGAATGGGATAGTAGTAGGAGTGCTCACCTGGAGGTAGTAAGGCATCATGAGCGTCAGTACGGACGAAACCCCGCAGTAAGCCAGGAACACTACTAGTAGCGACGCCACTACTGCGAATGGGATCGACTTCTGAGGACGCTTTGCCTCTTCTCCGGCTGTCGCTACGCAGTCGAAACCTGTCATACAATAAATATTTGTTATCTCACACACCGCCATCAAACCCTAAACAGAACAGAACAGGGTTTTTAGGACTCGATATCATTATTTCTTTTAAGATTTTAAACCACTGGGTAAAACCCTTATTTGATTGATATGAATGGTTTTCCCAACTCTCTGGATGGATATGTAAGTAAAATATTATATGATTTTCTACTTAAAGGTTTCACGGTTATTTTTATAACTATTATCACAGAGAAACTAATATACTACGTAAAACTATTATTACTTTAAAACGAGATATAAAGAAATACCACGGTAATTTTATGTAATTGTCTAGCAATAAAATAATCTTACAACATTAAAATTTAACAACATTCATGATTTTTTTATTGATATTGCTCAAACCTAACCTAACCAGCTAATAGACTGGTGGTCAGGCATCAATATACAGTGTTAGTAGTTACCGATGAACCCGTAGAAGCAGACGGCGGCGCCCCGGATGATGCCGGCCAGCCCGAAGGGGGCGAAGCCCCCGCTGCCGTGCCTCTCCTTGTCAGGGACCTCCGCCGCGGGGATGCGCCAGTTCGCAGTGTCCGCTGTCAACATCACAAACATACAATACACAATACAATACAATATAATTCATTCAACTGTAGGGGTACTCTATCTCAGTTTTAGTATGAATAAAGGAGGGCTCGCGGTTTTCATAATTCTTCTTATTTTTTCTCCAATCCTTATCGAAAATATAATAATAATAATAATATATGGTTTGCTTCATATTAATACGGACAAAAGGTCATTGACGTCTGAATACAATGCGGACATTTTGACGTGACAACGTCTTATAATTCGATGGAGCCGGCTGCACGCACGAAAAATCATGACGCAATGCGGCGTTACCGCGCGGCTGAGGCGTTCCATTTAAGGCTTGAAGTGCAAGCGAGAGCGTTGAACGAGCGACAACGAGGTACAATTATTGTCTTTTTTTTCAAACGATACGCAAAATACTTAATTTGGCATACCGTAGTAGAAGGCGGGGTGAGCGTGTGGCCTCGCCAGACATTTTGGCGTTACAATATTTTTAATAACTTTTAAGAAAAGAAAGAAGTCGATGAACTTTTGTCCGGATTTATATGAAACAGACCATAGTTGAGGGTAGGCTCGAGCCCCTCGGTGGGTGTACACTCGCAACAGCTGGTGACGAACCTTTGAAGGACCCGGAGATGATGACGAAGGCCACCACCAGCAGGTTGATCCCGGTGCAGATGTTGTTGAACTTCGTCGACTCCTTCACTCCCAGCGCCAGCGCCACTGGAACCACAACAACACACGTGTTACCACAAGTTAAACGCTTGCTGAGTGCGTGTCTAAAAATACTTCTATGATATTTTTCTTACAAGAGCTTATTTTTCATACAAGAGTTTAACGTCTATCTAACTTTTTTGTGGTAAGACCTAATTTTATGACAGGTAAAATTTAATATACCTACAATGACCTAAAGCCTGACCAAAGAAATAAGAAACCTCGCCATATTGCGGAATTTCAATGGAACTAATTTTATAAGGGAAATTGTTGCCAAATTCGTAAAAATATACACGTGGCGCCCCCAGAGCAGGTTTCTTATTTCTTTGGTCAGGCTTTACATATAAAAAGTCAGATATTTCAAAACCGTTTTTCGATTTCAAAGCTAATAACAATACTAAGGAAAAGTCTATGATTTTCTGACACTGTAAGTGTGATCTCATGGACGTTTTTAGAATAAGAATAAGAATGCTACTGTTTTCATTATCGTACCTACCTACCTACGTTGAAAGTGATGTGTAAATTGAACGGCTAAAGTGCCTCTTCTCATGTAAGTGACTTCAAGGTCTTTAAAGAAAAAAAAATCTTTAAACCTAATGCGTCAATGATTAGTATTTAAGGTAATTTTGTCCAACTGTTTGATCCTGAATAAATAAAAAATAAAAATGAAAGTACTCACGTGAGAAGAGCATGATGACGGTGAATGCGAACAGATCCGGGTACTTGGCGAGGTGCGGCGAGTCTATGGGCATCCACTGCTGCAGCGAGTCCAGATACTCACGTGAGAAGAGCATGATGACGGTGAATGCGAACAGATCCGGGTACTTGGCGAGGTGCGGCGAGTCTATGGGCATCCACTGCTGCAGCGAGTCCAGATACTCACGTGAGAAGAGCATGATGACGGTGAATGCGAACAGATCCGGGTACTTGGCGAGGTGCGGCGAGTCTATGGGCATCCACTGCTGCAGCGAGTCCAGATACTCACGTGAGAAGAGCATGATGACGGTGAATGCGAACAGATCCGGGTACTTGGCGAGGTGCGGCGAGTCTATGGGCATCCACTGCTGCAGCGAGTCCAGATACTCACGTGAGAAGAGCATGATGACGGTGAATGCGAACAGATCCGGGTACTTGGCGAGGTGCGGCGAGTCTATGGGCATCCACTGCTGCAGCGAGTCCAGATACTCACGTGAGAAGAGCATGATGACGGTGAATGCGAACAGATCCGGGTACTTGGCGAGGTGCGGCGAGTCTATGGGCATCCACTGCTGCAGCGAGTCCAGATACTCACGTGAGAAGAGCATGATGACGGTGAATGCGAACAGATCCGGGTACTTGGCGAGGTGCGGCGAGTCTATGGGCATCCACTGCTGCAGCGAGTCCAGATACTCACGTGAGAAGAGCATGATGACGGTGAATGCGAACAGATCCGGGTACTTGGCGAGGTGCGGCGAGTCTATGGGCATCCACTGCTGCAGCGAGTCCAGATACTCACGTGAGAAGAGCATGATGACGGTGAATGCGAACAGATCCGGGTACTTGGCGAGGTGCGGCGAGTCTATGGGCATCCACTGCTGCAGCGCGCCCGAGATCGCCTTGCCCGCCAGCGAGTCCAGATACTCGCTGAGCGCCTTCACCACCGACGCTGCACCTGCAATTACAATGCTTTTATTAATACGCACGGAGATCTTTGGGAAGACCTTTGTCCAGCAGTGGACGTCTTTCGGCTGAGATGATGATGATGATTACTAATACTTCTTCTTTAAAGGCACATTATGGCACTAATTCCACCATATGAACATGAAAATTACGAAAAACTAATTTTAAAAAGAAAGAAACAATGAACCCGCCATATCTTCTTGATTCCCGCGTAAACCCCCAGGATCTTTCAGAGGCAATATCTAATAATATAACGGTAGGAAGGGTTGTATGTGTCACCTATGATGTACTCGAGGATGAGGTTCCAGCCGATGATGAACGCGATGAACTCCCCGACGCACACGTAGCTGTACACGTACGCAGAGCCCGCCTTCGGCACGCGCGCGCCGAACTCCGCGTAGCACAACCCTACACAACACAACAAACACGGGACACTCACACTAACAAAACACCAAACATTCAAGTCGACCGAACCGAAGGACCGAACTCCGACAAGACTCTACTCCGACAAGTTCGGTAGGTTAGGTTAGGTTAGGTTTTATATTTTGTCGGAGTAGAGTCTTGTTGGAGTTCGGTTTTCGATTCATTCAAATCATTTATCCATTATAGGTTTTAATAGCACTGAAGTCTACTGTAGAGGTCGAAAATTTGTACATAGAAAAAAGAAGCTAAAAATCGAGTCATGGGGATGTACTCGTAACGTGAGAAGTGATATAGAATATACCCAGATTTTTTCAAATTCTTCTGCTTGCTTTGTCTTTGATTGGTGCGTGTTTTAATAACAACACATAAAAATTCTCTATAATGACTTTATCATGAGGTTCGAATTTAAAATAGTAGAGGTATCTCATCATTAACAGCTCACATATGTCCGTGGGACCAAGCCTACCCTGAAATCAGGGTAAATAGGCCTTAGTTGACCACGCTGGCCCAGTGCGAGTTGGTCAACTTCACACACAATCTTTGAATTAATTCGTTTGCCTTCACCGTAAGAGCGTCGTATAAATGAATTCGAAAATCAAAAACACATTGGTGTGTGCCGACTGCCGAGGTTCGAACCCACGATATGCAGGTATGTGATTTACGCCAATATAAATAAACTGTAAATTTTAGAAAAGGCCTATTTTAAAGAACATGAGACTTACCAGCAAAAACACTAGCCACGGCCGCTAGCAAGAACGACAACACGACGGCAGGCCCCGCGTAGTTCTTAGCCACATCCCCAGCTAATACGTAAACGCCGACCCCCAAGGTACTGCCCACCCCCAAAGCCGTCAGGTCCAGCGCTGACAGCACCCTGGCGAGCCGAGCGGCGCCTTCCTCAGCGGCCTTGCGCCGGGAGAGCACCCGATACGCCATACTGGCCGCGCGGGACGCCCCCGCTTTGATCCCTCCTGCAAACACCGAGAATACGTCAAGAAAACGATCTGTAAATATGAACTAACGTCCATATGATTGTTTCGTTTCTGTCAGTATAGCCACTGAGTGAGAAGACAACTAAATATATTTCTGTTTTTTTTTTATCAAGCCAATTCTTGCTCTACAGTGCCAATGCGACCGGGAATTGAAAACTGACAAGTTTCAAAGGAGCTGAAATACCCGATAGACTTAAAAGGTTTAATGTTGCTACGAATCGGAGTAAAAAGATCCCATCAGACCATGACAGGTACACAATCATCACCTTCAGAAATGAGACGTCATTTGCCCATGACGGGCAAACTGATTACACATCACATATGGGACACAAAGACTGTCCACAATGTGACAGTGGATCTTAGCAGAAAACACCAATTTAGTTAATCATTTGTACAAGATTACAACTAGGTGACATAGAACATTAAAGCGTCACGTCACTTAGGAAAAGGTCTTGTTTTGTTAAACAAGGGTCTTCACGGACTGGAAGAAAGTATCCAAAGGTCAGACAGTCATGTGGTAAAATAAAAAGCAATGTCCTTTTATGTTAATTTAATCTTATGTGTAGACTCAAAAGCAAGCCTCCAAACACTGATATAACTCACTTTTACGCAAACTTAATTCCTTTTTCAAATAAAACTAAAATGTTTAACTAACCCATCGCACAAGCCAGTTGCAATTTCAACAAAAAAAAGTAAAATTATTAATCGCATGAATGTTACGCGATCCAAACCGAGAAGTACACTGACGCTTACTCAAAAAGTACAGCTGTTTAAAGTATGTCAAAGAAGCCAATGAAAAGCATATTCGCCACAACTTGTTTTGCAGAGCACTTACCTAGTGTAGTGAGCTAAGATAAGCAAGTACCTAGTTATGTAAATCACGATTGGTTCTCAAAGCAATACTGTTTGTAAGAAAACACGCACTCTCTTTGTATGAGTAAATCTGTTGAACCTTGAATGACTAAGTCGTCGCGCCGATAGAAATGCAATAGAAAGGGCTAATCTTGGAATTACCCTGCGTGATCGATTCTGAAATGATGAGAACACATTGCTCATAAATCCAACGGTCCCTGGAGAATAAAGGACCTCATTTGGCGACCACGCACTGGAATTCAAGGCGTAGGCGGGCTCTCTATGTAGACCAACGATCTGATGAGGGTCGCGGAATGCCGCTGGCAGCATAGGGCCGGACATTCTAAATAATCTTCCTTGGAAATACCCCCGCCCCGCGGTCAGGTATCTTTCGACAAAAATCATGATGATAAATCATGTACGCCATTACTTTAGGGGAAAAGTCTATTATTCTTGAACATTCCGAGCATTAATAGACTTCGTTAGTTTGGCTTATCAATCAGTTCATTAAAAACGTCACGTGCATAGCAAAATTGAATTTTAAATTCCAAATATAACTGCCTGTATAAACAGGCATTTGCAATTGCAATTGTCCGAGAATATGCGTTTTGCACCGTCTGACCTAAGTTTTACACAGGTCCTAAGCACATTTTGTGGAAGAGACAGTTGTCTGCATGTCATATACGTTATATACGTTAGTATATGACATGCCCAACATGTCCATTCCATTACCATCGCTATCCGACAGACTGAAGACAGGGACTCTTGGCAAAAATGAATCAAGACCGCCACGCCACAGCAAACACCTGTACCAACAGGAACGGAGCTAGTAGGATTTGGCCCTCAGATATTAAATAGTGCGAAGGAGAAGAACGTACTTATATGAGCCGATAGCGAACGAAAACAGGGAAGGAACTTATAGTAGGTATAGATCAACTTACGTATGACAAACAGCATGGCGGCGGAGTGTTGGAAAGCTACTGTTTCCGAGGAGTTCATGATGAGCACTGATTGGTACTGGCTAACAGGCCCGGCGTTCACGGGAACGACCAATTGACGAACCGCCGCAATCGATTCAAATGTCACACAAATCAATCAGACATACTTTTGAGTGGAGCACCTCGGAATGTACAGAGTGGGCTAACAACAGTCAATTAGTAACTCTGTGAGCTGTGCTGTATGAAATGGGAATTTAATAAAAAAAAGAATATGTCGAATTGAGAACCTCCTTCCCATATGAAGTCGGTAAAAAAAAAGCATAAATAGAGATGGTCTGAAAAGCCCTTAGATGTAGACTTCACGAATCTGTCAACCTCGCGGCTTCGTCAATTTATGAAAATTCTAAAATGTATCGTACAATCTCATAAAATTTGACGAGGATCAATTAAAAAAAGCTATCTGGGGAGAAGAACTGCTGCACAAACCAATAGACAGACATACAAACGAAAGCATATTTTCCCAAGCAGAAAAAATTAAAAAATATCAATAAAAAACAAAATATCTAACCAGAAAAGCTATCTTTATGTAGCCACCTAATATCATTCTCATAATCATCATTAACAGCCTGCGGTAATCCACTGCAGGAGACAGGCCTCTCCCAAGGTGCGCCATTTGGCCCGATCTTCAGCCGCACGCTGCCAGACAACAATTTTTAATTTTAGCAGTTAAATTTTAGCCACCTAGTATAATATTTATTATTCACTACGAATATCTGCAATAAAATGCCTACAAGTAAACAAACAAACAAATAAACAAATATTCTTTATTGACACCAAAACTTAAAAGTACGAATACAATTACATAGTGAAACATAAGAAGCCAATAGGCGGCCTTATTGCTAAAGTAGCAATCTCTTCCAGGCAACCAAGCAGGAAATTGGTCAGAGTGTAGGGAAGGGGGCACTAACAATAATGTTTTTTTTTTGGGGGGGGGGGGGGAAGGGGGGAGGGGGTGGGGGTGACCTCGGAGGTCAATGACCCGATTTGACCTTTTTGGGACTTAGAAAAAAAAAAGGAAAAAAACTAAAATTGCCCGCGAAGATAATTTAAAAAAAATCTCTGGCGGTCGCCGGCCGCTGCCGCGGCACGCTCGCTACGCTCGCTCGGCTCCCTCCGCTCTGTTATTGACATCAGTCTAACCTAACCTAACCAACCAATTTGATTCTGGGTAGAAATTGTTTTTTTTATTAGCGGGGGGCTGCGCCCCCCGAGCCCCCCCTTTCGGGGGGCTGCGCCCCCCCGTCCCCCCGCTTCGGTTAACGCCCTGACTACTACTATCAATGACAGTGACCTTTGTGACCTTTGACCTTTTCGGGGTCGGTGACCTTTTTGGGGTCGGTGACCTTTTCGGGGTCGGTGACCTTTTCGGGGTCGATGACCTTTTTGGGGTCGGTGACCTTTTTGGGGTCGGTGACCTTTTTGGGGTCGGTGACCTTTTTGGGGTCGGTGACCTTTTCGGGGTCGGTGACATTTTTGGGGTCGGTGACCTTTTCGGGGTCGGTGACCTTTTTGGGGTCGGTGACCTTTTTGGGGTCGGTGACCTTTTCGGGGTCGGTGACCTTTTCGGGGTCGGTGACATTTTTGGGGTCGGTGCACTTTGGGGGGTCGGTGACCTTTTCGGGGTCGGTGACCTTTTTGGGGTCGGTGACCTTTTCGGGGTCGGTGACCAAATAAAAATATAAAAATAAAAATCCAAAATTTTTTTAAGTCCTAGCTCCATATTAAAATTTTCGAAATTTTTCTAAGTCCCGTCGTGCCCCCTTCGCTACACCCCAACAGCAAAATTTCCGAAATTTTTCTAAGTCCCAAATTCATAGTGCCCCCTTAGCTACACTCCAACCAGGAAATTGCGAAAAATGCTAAACAGCGCGGGTTGGTGGCACTGACATAAGTACCTGTACTAGCAGAAAAATACGTAGATTTTTTTTATCCAACCAAATATAAAAAGCAGCTCCAACACTGAGTAAAAAACGTTATTTTCAATATAAACCTAATTTAAATTTAACACACTGCCACATCTGTTCTTGCTAAACTCTATTCTACACAATGAAGTCCTGTCTTATTAATTTGAACCAAACTGCATATAGTAACTGGTTATTTTCAGCACACACTAATAACTTACTGGTTTCAGATTAAAATATGTATTTGGTGATGTAGGTAAAGGTTAGAAGGTTATTTATGTCAACTGAACAAATTCGTCTTAAACTGTAATCCTTATTAACAACATTAAAAATGCGAAAGTCATTCTTTTCCGACTATCTGTTACGCTTTTACACATAGGCAGCGGAATGAATGAATTGCGACAAAAAATTGTAGGGCAATAGATTGCCTCATGCGGAACGGTATTAGGCTACTTAGGAACTGTTCTTCAGGAAAATATAAAATAACGCGAGAGAAGTCATAAAGCGAAATCTAAGTTCTGTTTTATATAAATATGGACTGGACAAAAGTTCATTGACCTCTTTCTTTTCTTGAAAATTATTAAGAATAATGTAATGCCAAAATGTCTGGCAAAGTCACACACTCACCCTTCACACACACCGCCTTCTACTACGGTATGCCAAATTACGTATTTTGCGATAATTTCCTATAGTTCTATCGTATCGTTTGAAAAAAAATGTGCGCATTGTATGTGTCGTAGCCACCTGGTTAAATTAGCCAACTAACTGGACGCCTCTCTAGGCCGTTCATTGAATTCCCGCATCCAACTAAATAGCTGAAGTAGGACTAGCCAAGTTATTGAGTGCAACGTTTAACCAGATGACTGAATATCGTGAAGTCATTTAGTTAAATTGGATATTGTTTAGTTTGAGATGTTTGGTTAGGGTGACTATGATTACTTGACGTATTTTTTTACTTATTTATTATGAAACTAAGTAAATAAGGTTTGATAAGATATATGAAAGTATTATAAAAACACAAATAATAATAAGGATATTTTTATTTAAGAAACCATAAAAAACTTTATTGTCCAAATGGCTAGGTTATTATCACCACTACTAATTTAATTAAAACTATGATTATAATATTATTAATCTTTCGTAAGTTTGTATTTTTTAAGAACGAAGTATTTATTTGTTTATTTACGGAACTGAAATTGTTGTTACATTTAGATCCGCATAATAGGTCACTCACGTTAATTAATTTCAAGTTCACATTATTTATGCATAGATTCTTTTCGCTGCTAGACTGATTGGAATTCATGGTCACCCTAACTTGTCGGATAGTTGTTCCTAACCTCCAACACTTTTTCAGCAATACGTAGTTTTGTTTGAGATCCTAAAATGAAAGATACTATAATATGCGTATTTATCAAACAAAGTAGTACAAAACATTGACGAGTTACTCCTAAAAGCAAGGAAAATCGCGCTTCGGTTTACGCTATTGACGCCATATTTGTTTTGGTGACTACTAGCGCCGCATTGGTAAAAAACTGAACTAAATTTGAATCACTTGGCTGACTCTTGGAGTGCGTTCAGTCGCTTCGAGCGTAGTTGTTCGGTTAAATTTTAACCCGTTTGAGTTGCAACCGAGCCACTGAACGATCGAGTTGTTTTTATAACCTCAAATATTTAACGAGAGAAAATTCTTCTCCTGTCTCAATTTTTTTCCACTTTTATATACATTACAGACGTATTAGACGCCTGTGATATACAAATTTAATAAAATTATTATAAAGTAACTACGAAACAAAATGGCGGGCTTTTTGAGTCTTTTGACTTTGACATAAATTGCAAGCTTTAAACGTCAAATAGCTGTCAGAGTAAAAATTAACCATCTCATTAGACGGTTGTTTGGTTGTTTCGCTCTGAGCCACGGAACGGGTGAAACTACGCTCTGACAGCTGTCAGGGTAAAATTTCACCGAGCCACGGAACGGTTAGAGCGCGCACCAGAGCGCGCTCGAGTGCACTCGTACGAAGCGACTGAACGCGCCCTTGGTCAGTCATCTTGAAAGGACTGACTTTCAATACGTCAAGTTGTTAAACGTTGAGTGATTCTAGTTCAGTTAACTATCGGCCTAGGAATCCAATTGGGTGCCGGCGTCTAATGAACGGCCTAGGCGTCCAGTTAGTTGGCTAATTTAACCAGATGACTGCGACATATGCATGCAGGCGTCAATGACCATTTGTCCGGATTAATATGAAACGTGCTGGCTGAAAATCAGTGTCGTGAATATTCGACCTGGAGTACTCACGACAAACGCTGAGTCCATCAACCTCTTTATCACACATACGTTTGCCTGTATTTTATTCCAGTTTATGCTTCATGTGTTGTAATGTGTGGTAAATAAATATTTTTCTTTCTTTCTTTCAGACCATAGTTAGTTAGTAGTAATAGGTATCAAGATTATTTAATAGCACACAAATATTTAGGCGTCCAAGGATTTGCTGATATGAAGTAATATAATGTAGGCTGGAATGCCAGTCGTTACCAAAACAGGTACTTACAGAATTGCAACTCAAACAAAAATCTGTATCTAGAAATAAAACAGAATTATAAGAAAATTTTTTTTACAATGCATGCTGAATCATTGAATTTTCGGAGCTTTAATTCTTTTTCAAAATTTCTTCTTTATACTGTTGTATTTCACTTACATAGTGTGTAAAACAAAATATGTATGATGAAATTATTACCAAACTATAACCAACATAACTTCGATAGCACGCCATATTAATATGTGTTTTTCCTCATAGATTAACTTTAACTTAAAAAAAATCATGACTAATAGATGTGTGAAGGAAGTATACAACACTAGACAAGAAATTAATATTAATTAAATAAATAATTATTTAAAGTTTCTGTAAATTTTATTAATAGAGTTCATACAAATAATCTACTACCTCAGTGTAACACCTATTACAGTATAACAAGTATTTATCCTTAATTCCAATGAGTAGATATTTAATTGTTGCTTATATATGTATTTTTAGCATTCAACAGCTTCATTAAGCTTTACCAAGCTTTTGCAAATAATAATAATAATAAAGAGCTTTATTTACCAATAAGTACACATAGACTTAAAATCTAAATAACAATGAATAGACATAATGTATAAATTATTGGTAAAAAGGTAGGGTTCTCAGCAAAAATGCTGTTTTTTAGAACCCTCCTGAACTGCCTCGCTGGGTTATGCCCTACACAGCTGAGTGGAGGCTGAATTTATATTCATATATGATGCTTACACAAAAAGTTATTATGGCACAGCAAAATAAACAAATTTAAGTTGGCTTTAGATTATGTTTTGACACACACACTCATCACTTTATTAGGAAGGAAATAGATGGGATGCTAGAGGACTGGGTTTCAGATAATTTATATAATATATTGTATATTTTAGATTTTAAACTGGTTATTTTTATATAAAACGAAGCCTTAAATTCTCTTAATTTATTGCCTAGATACTTGATAGAAATCGAATTTAATCTTGATAGATTATAATCTTAATGAAGTAATGTATAGTTTGGTCAGTGAGTCAAGTTCGTCGACTTTTATCTTCGCCACGTGAACTGAATACATGTATATTTCAGAATTTCAAGGTTTTTCGGCGTCACATGAACTCTGAATAATGTATGGAAAAGTATGAAAGCTTACCATGTTGATAAGCCCGTTGTATTCCGTATCCATTACTAACTCTGTCGTACCCGTTGCCGTGGGCCGACCGGCCGCTTTCGTCCGAATAATCCATTTTTGTAATCGACACCTTACGACATAACCTATAACAGAACTATTCCAAGTTCACTGATAAAACCTGACGGCTGCTTCGTATTACTGCTCTAGAAGTTACTTTTATTCAAATATCTGCAATACTGATGGTATAAATTATGTATTTCATTCAAAATAAAACACTCCAAATATTCCGATTCTGCAACTTCGTCACGAAAGTTTGACACTTTTGACAGCTCAATAGTGTTGTACGGACTTGTTTTGGATGTGCGTGCATTTATATAGCAGCTATCGATTCGATGAAGCCTAGAAAAAAAACTATCAAAATTTTAAATAAATCTGAACAGTTATCATTAATAAGATGAACATAAAGGATTTTTTTTATCTAAAGGGGATAATTTAATTTACAAATCTATGTATATTATTTGACCTTTTTGTTTTATGAGCTCTGCATCGAATTTATAGAATTTTTAATAATTTATATTGAAAGTATCAATCAACGTATGGCTTAACAAATGAATATTAGGTACTAAAACTAAAAAGTTCATGAACTTATTCTGAATTTTTTAAATGTTAAAAAGCAAGTTTTTTTAACTTTCTGTTGCCACTAAATTAACTGTGCTAGAATACGTGTATAATTTTTTTTATTATTATTACTAGTTTCAGTTATTAATATTACTTTAATCACCAGCTCAACCAGCAAAATAAAAACCTTATTTTATAATAGAAATTGTTACAAGAAATATATAAAAAAGTAGTTAAAATGTTTATCACTTTATATTTTATTATTATCGATACTTCATACTTTTTACACCACTAGTCGCAATAAACTTCAGTGATTGCGTCATGCATGTCAGCTGAATAGGTTCATTCATTTATACCAAAAATTTAACGGCTGCGTTCATTTTATAGCTTTACGTGGGTAGAATCAAATTCACAAAATTATAAAGTAGGTATTCGCCTTTGCTGTGGGCTAGTAAGTAGTATTTCTCTGGTCGGGCTTTACATGGGCTTTACATAGGCTAGCCTAGCTAGCTACATACCAAAACCATAAAACTATACCATCCTAACGCCTAGCCTAGATTCGTCGATCTTTACATACTTACTTGATAAAGTTCAAAAAATATTAAAAAATGATACATATTAAATTATTCTGGGTAGATTATCTTGTTTACAGAATAACGGAATTATAGGCTGCCTGTCCATTGACAAATGGACTGACACAGGCCACTACACCGCTCCGCAATGCCGCCTACTCGCTCGCTCCGCTCCCCTACCTAGCTCCTAGCTCCGCGTCAATGGACAGGCAGCCTTTCGGTGCTTTCAAGGTCAAAGTGACCAGCCAGCCGCATGTGCTGGCTACTGTACCTAACGACTAACTTACTGTGCTCGACATTTATTATTAACTAGCTGTCCGCCCGCGGCTATACGCCCGCGTTGTTTTTTTTTTTTTTTTCTTTCTTTTTTTTTACCTTTTAAACCTTCCCTGGACTTCCACGAATATTTCAAGACCAAAATTAGCCAAATCGGTTCAGCCGTTCTCGAGTTTTAGCGAGACTAACGAACAGCAATTCATTTTTATATATAAGATTAATAAGAAAATAATGTTGTATGTGATTGTATTTTAAATGCACTCACTCATGTTATTTCTTGCACATTTTATTACATAACAGGCAGGGTTTAGGTATATACTTAGAGTAACTAACTACTCTGGTTGCTTGCTACGATATTGGAAAATTCCGAATAGTAGGTAAGTATCTACACGCAATACGCATAATATTTATATTCTTTTTCTGCAGGCTTAATTTGAAATGGAACACCTACGCCCACGGGTTTTATAAAAAATCTTGTAATATTTCCAAGATCCTTGGAAAAAGAGTTAAATGCGTACTCCTACCGAGCAGAAAATCTATATGATTGAACAAGGGATGCTCTACAATAAGATATTTAATTACATTTGGCAGTGCCGCTCGGAGTCTATTTGTGTCTTTTATTGAGGAGAACCCGTCGTTTTTGCTGACAATTAAAGCAGTTGGCATGGTTACTCTCATCAGATCATAAGGCGGGTGGTACTTCGTGCCATATCTACGGATATTCCCGTATTTGTAGTCGTACTGAGCGAAATAACCACTGCGTCCGATTTGGGCGAAATGATTCAAGTTCTTTCTAGATGATCCTGAAGGATAGTGTGAGAAAAATTGTGGAATAAATTCTGGTTCAAATTCATCAGGATCCGCTCCGGCGAAAGGAAATATTGCCAGATTCAAACAGAGATAGCCAATGGCTGGGTCTATGCACAGTTGTTCCAATTTAGCCTCTATAGAATTAGGTCCGTACAATTCTTCCTTATGGACGTGCTTCAATAAGTGGTTTAAGCTGGAAGCGTGCTGAAAAAACGTCTTCAAGACAGGACTCACGTTTTGAAGAAACGCTACCGGAGCCAAAGCGATAAAAACACCAATCTTTTCATTATATTCTGGCCTTGTCGAACCCAAAATAAACATAATAGTTGTTCCTTGCGAATGTCCAATGTAATCCAGTTTGTTTCTGCCAGTTGTAAGCAAAATCAAATCGATCATCGATGATAAATCGTAATATCCGTGTTCTTGCAAAGAGAAGTCCCAAAATTGATCGTGTGTATCAGGATTTAAGGTTACATGTCGTCTGGAGTATTTATTTCCTCTAACATTTCCTATCCAAACGTCATAACCATGGTTGGAGAGCATCGCAGCTAAAGACACATTCGCTCTTAAAACAAAGATATCAGCACTATCCTGGAAGCCATGCTGAAGCAATATAGGTTTTCCAGTACCAGGTATCCTGAACAATTTCAGTATATAACCATCTTCTGTAACAACATCGTGTTCTTCAGTTCTTAATCCGTATTTGTTGGCTAATCCTGAGAAATTTTGTTTCGTATCGTTGTATTCATTCAAGTTAACACTGCAATTCCATTGTTGATTCGCAGCACTTTTTTTAACAAAATATAAAAGTATGATCAAGTTACAAATCTTCATTATTAATTTTTTATTGCAAAAAATAAGTAGATTTAAAAACTGTTTATGTTGTAACCGCTAGGCAGTATACATAAAAGTAACGATTAAATCGATTACCTAATAGTCTATGTCAACTTACTAAGTAGTGGGTAGGTTTAGGTACTAAGTGTCCGCCTAGACCTTAAGGCCTTATAAGACCTAGAGAACCTGTTTATAGCAGGTCATGTAAACCTAGACCTACTATGCGGAGATATGGAGCGAACGAATTATTAGTTAATTAAAAATAGCAGAATAGAGCGTAGACTGCGGTCAAGTGGTTAGGGCCGTTGGCTTCTATTTGGAAGTACGCGGATTCAATCCTCGAAAAAAATGGAATTTTGTAAACATCGGTGGCGAAGCATAGCAATACAGTATATCTCTAAAAACTCTCCCCTAACAATTTATATGCAATCACATTTTGTCTTGGTTGGGACGTTTTCTAATTTTAAATAGTTTTATTTTATTTCAATATTAGCATTTATAAACTATTTTACTATAGGACTGCAATCTCTTATTTTCAAAACTCTTACATAACATCATTTGGTTTAACTCTTGCCTTTTCGATACCTCGACGAACCAAAGCAATTAGTGTACCTTAGGTTTGGAGTGCGACAAGAATCAGGCTATTTTCAAAATTTTCCTAAGTTTATCAAAACTTGAAGCTGAAGCTTTTTGCAAGCTCGCAAGTCTCGTTAGGAGAGGCTTTCGGAAGTTAGGCTCTTATATATTTCAAAGCCCATTTACCACAACCACAACCTACGCCAATAAACACAGTTATCTACTTTCAGAAGTTAGGACTACCTACCGAACATTCAGAAGTGATGACTAATAAATAAAAGATCTCAAAAACTGCAGGATTGCGTAAAGAAATTGCTGAAGGCAATCGCCTTTCGCTTAAAACACTTTTTAAATTGTTTGTAAGGTTCTCGCAACAATCAATTTTGCATTGTGTTGTTAATTGGTCCAACTTCTTTGGCATTTGGTAACTTTCTTATTGGGTATTAGCGAATAGAACAACTGCGGAACTCAGCAAATATAGCGGATAAAAGAAAAGGCCTTAGTCCGGAAGTGGACTGTTCTATCTATTCCATTAAAGAGTGATCCATCGTTAACAGCCCTTATATGTCCCCACCGAGGGGCTCGAGCCTACCCTGAACCAGAGTGAACAGGACAAAGAACGCTCTTATAGGAGTAGATTGTTTTAAAGACATCAATTAGCATAATTTAAAAACTTACCACACATAGTACTAAAACACTTCCTCACCAAACACATAATATAAGTATTTAACTAACACCAATGTTTGTGCACCCCATACATGAAGCGAATACACAAATAGCACATTTTAAAACGTGACTATCACTGCAATAAATTATTATAATAAATGCACCTTCTTCATAATGCTGATGGAAGATGTTTTATTTTAGTAGGCCGTGAAATGACCTTCAGTGGAGAATGAGCCTGATTCCGGCGACACTACAAACTATCCTATGACAGCAGATTACTGTAATAATAACCCTCCCTTGTTGCTTATCGTGCGAGTTTCGAGGTTACCCTACCTAATACGGACGTCCCCGTAGCCTAAGAGTTCAAAGAGTTCAAAGAATTTATTTTTTAACTTTTGGATATTACATCACTTAGTTAATCATTTAAATTTGGCTGTCTTCTGTGGAGAAGAGCTCGCCGAAGAAACTCCACAGGCGTTGCATTTTTCCTAGTTGGCAGTACATCTGCCTTCGAAGCACAGGTTCGCGGGTTCTAATCTCGCCCAGGGCAAACGATTACAACACAAGTTATCTGTTATTTTTCGGCTATGATTTACTCAAGTCAAAAAGTTTTTAGTTCGAAGTAAGATTTTACAAATCACTTTTCGACGTCGAGGCGAGTTCACAATTTGGCTGTCTTCTGTGGAGAAGAACTCCTAATTCAATATATTCAATTCAATATAGTTATTCAGAGACTGGCTGCCAGAATCAGAGGTAATAAATAACAGTTTTTTTGCTTCGCACTGAGGTAGGCATAGTAGGTATCTATCTATGTCATGTAAATAAGGAAAAAAAGTGACTAAAATACGTGACTACATTGACGCTTATTGTACAAATGCGTGTTTACGACTTTTATAAAAGCTTCAATGCATGTGGTTTAAGTTCGTAAAGTTCCACAATATGTACTACAAAGAAATCGTTTAAATGTGACAGGTGTAATAAAATTGTTAGTGTGTTTGTTTGTGGTACTAGAAGCCTGTCTACCTGGAAGTTATTGCTACAATAAGGTCGCCTGTTAACTTTCATAATTTCTTTGGTTTGATTGATAGATTGACTTTATTTGCCTCGTACAGGCAGTTAGATAGACCAGATTTATTATTTAACTAGTTTTCCGTCCCGCGGTTCCCGTTGGTATGAGGTATTTCCCGCAGTAAAAGGTAGCCTTTGTCCATCCTCTAGAACTATTCTATCTCTGTACTAAGTTTTATCGAAATCGGTTAGGTAGTCTTAGAGTGAAAGCGGAACAAACAGGCAGAGTTACTTCCGCGTTTACAATTAATTTGATTAAGACGGCCTGGATTAGCATAGGGAAGTAGGGATTCAAGTTTATTTTTGTAAAAATATAAACCTGTTTCTTTCGTCATTATATCACTATTTTATTTTGATAAATAGAAGAAACGAAATTGAATATATATTTATTTAATTTTAATATAATTTACAAAATTAATGATTAAATCTTATAATATAGGGCCAATATTTCGATTTCAACATTTTAAAAATTGCAAGGGAATTGACATAATACATCTCTTATAATTTACATCATTGACACCTTTTTTAACACTACGTTATTAAATATTATACCTACGCATAGGAAAAGATATATAATAGTCCACACAAATAAAATCGGAGACAGATGTGGGTTCCTAAGTTCCTAAAAATTTTTTTTTAGAACATTTCGAAACAACCGAAGTAAAATATTCATTTAGGTCGAAATAGGTAAGCATTTCCAAAAATATTTTATCATTTGTAAGGTCAACTAATCTGCGGCTTTGTGTAAGTACAAGTTTAATGTGTCAACTCCCAGCAGCTTTATAATAAATACAAGACCCTCGTTCTATTTTATAAATTACGATAAAAATATTATTTACAAACAACACGATAATTATGGTATCTAGATCGATTTAAAAACTTGCCAGCCACTGAAATCAATCTCTAGAGAGTAGGTACAGTACATAAGGGTGACTCACTAGGTTAGGTACAACAATACATAGAGTGACTCAGTAGGTTAGGTACAGTACATAGAGTGACTCTCTAAGTTAGGTAAAGTACATAGTGCATTTTGTTATTATATCGGGAACCGGCGATCTTCTTTTCTTAGTTATATTGGTGATCTAAACGCGCATAACTTGAAGTAGCAGACCATTTGATTACCTACAAAGAAAAAAACAAACTTAGCAAATACTGAAAGAACATGCTCAGTTTTGAGTAGGCACAGAAGCCAGCACATGCGGCTGGATACTCACACTAAGAAATTAAGTCAAAATACCTAACTTTCCATATAAGCACAGAATACCAAATTATAAGTAAATTTTCACAGAAACAAAATAAAAAAAAAACATACGCGTCGAATTGAGAACCTCCTCCTTTTTTGAAGTCGGTTAAAAAGTGCGACGCTGTCGAATGCAATATCATATTATCACACAAAGTATTTATTTTATGTTATGTTGATCGGACGATTGTACGGAAGGAAAATGCATCGGGGACATGGATAACAACAAAAATAATTAATTACTATTAATATTATTTTTCATTACCCCCACAAAAAACTTTATACTACTTTTTTTACTAACACTTAGCCGTGAACCATGTGCAAATACTTTTAAAAAATATTATCGTCTTATAATTAGATTTTATTTAATTATTTGTATTGAACATAATGGTTCAAAGAAAAAGAACAGAGAAAAGAGAAAGAGAAGTACAAAATAAGCATATTTCCTACTGCTCCGCCATTGATCTCCAACTGACTCTGAATGAATGAATATTCTGACTTCGTCATTATCTTGGCGGCTCAAGAGGAATACTTGCCTAACGATTTACCCTTCTTAATTTTCCACTTCTGCTGGGGCCTGAACGTTTGATCGTAGCTGCTAAAGCCCAGGCTCCTGTCTCCTCCCAGGATTGTCGTTAGTCGCTTCTTTACCAGGTCTTTTGGGAAGAAATTAGACGGACGCAGTTTGTGCTGGTGATGGTTTTCTGGTGGCCAACGTATTCTGAAAATAAATCAAGTTTTAAGCTTTTGATCTAAAACATCCTTGAAGCATCATCAGACCCTGGTAATCGAGTGTTGGATGACCAATTCGTAGAAAATGTAAATACTAGGGCGCGAGGATCGGAGGGGGCGCGCTAAAATCCTGTCTTCGTATGCACTAATCTAGCATCATTGCATCTGCCCTACATATTTTAACTAGACCGAGACATCATCATCATCATCATCACTAAAACGAAATGTGCTTGAAAATCCCTGATTTTAACAATAAACTTTGAAATTTTAAAATAGCGCGCCTCCTCTTAATTAGCCTAGGGCGGTCAGAACTCTTGTTTTTGCCTATTCATCCTTGTCTATTACACGCATTCGACAAGGATGAATAGGCAAAATGACGTAGAAATGACGTAGGCTCGTGTCAGTCACGTGGTCTAATGGTTAGACCTAGTTTTCTTAGACCATGCCGGTAACCACACGGCAGTTAAAGGATGAACGACACCTTTGGGTTCAGTAGCTAGCTAGCACATGCAGCTGGACATAATGACCTTGAGAACCCCGTAGTAGTAGGGGCAAAACCCCTATTGTCCAGCTGCATGTGCTGGCTAATTTACATATTAGCTTTGACGTTATACAAACCTTGATCGTGACTCCCTCTCGAGAGACTTGATCAGCCTGTACAGCAGCAGATCCTTTGCTAGCGCTAGCTCAGGACCCGGGACCTTCTTCTCATTCTGTATAGGACCCGTGTCTATGGAGTTATCATCCTGATAAGAGAGGAAACAAAAGCTTTATCAGTTTTGAAGTTTTGTAATGTAAAAGATTAGTTCAAGAGCAGATGTAGAGCCTACATACATACATACATAAAGCGAAGCCTCTTTCCGGGAGCGGTAGGCAGAGACCACTTCCTTCCACTTTATACGATCCAAACACACTTACGAGACACATACACACACACACACACACTCACACACTTAGAGCCTATTACATGCTATTACGAGAGGTGTTGCTGTAATCCCCATGCTTGTGCTAGGTAGGTTCAATTGGGGATTACACTCTGTTCACTGGTCAGCAGCAGCAGCTAAGCCAGAATAAACGCAGCAGCGGATAAAAAAAAAACAAATTTATTTTACTTTTGAACGTTCGAAAAATGATAGCGTGAAATCCTCAAACAAACGTCCGAAAGAAGTTTTTTAGAAAAGATACAAAATAACTCTAAAGTCGGGTTTACACTGTAGAGTAGGCACTTCAGTTAGCCACTAGAGCACGGAAAAATACAGTCAGCTGCAGAGTTAACTAAACCTCTTTTATTAGAGTCACCGCCGCCGCGCCGCCGCGCCGCCGCCGCTTCTAATCTGACTGTGGCTAACTCTACCAACAACTCTAGCTGTATATACACCCAGATGTTTATGAATTAATGAATGAAAATTCTTTATTGCACTTATCATGTACTCAGGCGAACCTAATGCTACAAGCATTTTCTTCCAGCTAACCTTTGGTAGTCGAAACAGCGATAAATCACGTCTACGAGACAGAGGATGATGGGCTTTGGTCACCTGATAGCTCGGGGAGTCCACCTCAGGAGGGACTTCGTCATATAGCTCCAGAGTAGCCGCCGTCGCCAGGAGAGCCCACAGAGCCACGCCGGTAGCCCTGCCGTGCCAACTCCTCAGTCTACAAGACAAGATTGAGCAGGTGGTATGGCAAACAACAAAAAAATTGAACGAAACGTCACGTGGTACAGTAGCCAGCACATGCGGTTGGACATGTTGACCTTGAGAGCACCCGTATTCCGTAGCAGTAGAGGTGAATTTCGTAATACGAATGTCCAACCACATGTGCTGGCTTATGTACTTAGTATGACGCACAAAACTGCAGCGTGCGAGCGAATGAATGAAGCTGTTGACCTAAATAATAATAAATTAATCAATATCTGGGGACATCTCACACACAGCCATCTGACCCCAAACTAGGCATAGCCTGTACTATGGGTGTCAGACAGCTGATAGACATACACAAGCGCTCATCACACGAATGTTTGCCCTGGGCGGGATTCGAACCCGCGACCCTGTGCTTCGTAGATAAAAATTGTCTTACCGATCTTGAATTTAGTTTGGATTTTAAATAAACAAAAAACGAAATACATTTTTGCGGGTAGAGATAGACATAGACATAGACATAGACATGATACATAACATGATACATGATGGGTAGGGACTCGAACCCTCATTTCCTTGACCATCCTTGTAATGTTTAAAATGTATTTGAATTTGTTTTCATCAACAAACCACATTAATGAGAACAACCAAACAATGCAATAAAAATTATTATTATTATCAGTCATTATTTGTATAAAGAGCTGTCGTATTTTTCGTGTAAATTCTTTCACAACAATAACATTCCCTACCTACGATCCCCAAGTCAAACTGAAATATTGAATATCATCTCTAGGTTTCTAAGGACCGCTGTTGCCCATTACCAAAACGGCAACTAAGATACACGGTTTTCACTTTATCACAGCAGTTATTCTTTATTTCTGTCCGTGATAAATCACAGCATCTTGCGGGAATGCTACCTTAATATCTCCACTTTTTTACCATCATATCTATGTTATTATTATTACGATTTATAAATCTCCAGATGAAAATTGACAGGTTGTTAGCATCAATTGAAATGGGTATTTGACCTGTAGTCTGGAATGAAACTGGGGCATTAGTCAGGTTAGACTGCATTATATTGCTTCCCACAAGATATAAATAAATCTATGACAGAGAAGACATCTCACACACGACCGCTGACTACAAACATAGCCTATGCCAATTTACACCGTGCTAGAATCTAGATCCAGTTAAATTTTGTTTTCTAGCTAGATGATACCATGCATACGAAGGATAAACTTGACCATGCATTACAACCTATATTTTCTTAAGTGTACCTATTCTTGTTTTCTTTTTTTGTATTGTGTGTTGCAAATAAATTTTATTCTATTCTATTCTATTCTATTCTATTCTATTCTATTCTATTCTATTCTATTCTATTCTATTCTATTCTATTCTATTCTATTCTATTCTATTCTATTCTATTCTATTCTATTCTGTTTGTCTGTTTGTACCGGCTGTCCGAAACTGTTCGAACAATTTGAATTAAATTTTATATGGAAGTACTTTATATTATATCCCCGGTCAACATCTTAGATACTTTTAATCCCGAAAAATTTAAGAGTTCTCGTGGGATATTTAAAAATTACTACGGAAAACAACGCGGGCGTAGCTGTGGGCAGATAGCTAGTTTAATAATAACCTGTTACGCCTGCACTTAAAAAAAGTACTAGAAACATGTAACTTTTTCCTGTCTTAACTGTCATTGTTGGTTGACCCGTTTATATTCTAAAGGGGTCTACACACCAAAGCCGCCGGCCCGGCGGCATAGCCCGGCGGGCACGGCCGGCGGCCTCCTTTTGAACAGAACTCGAACAAAAAGAGGCCGCCGGCCCAGGGCGGCGGCCTATGCCGCCGGGCCGGCGGCTTTGGTGTGTAGACACCTTAAGCCTGGCCAGTACGAATATAAAATCCTTAAAGTGTCTACACACCAAAGCCGCCGGCCCGGCGGCATAGCCCGGCGGGCACGGCCGGCGGCCTCATTTTGAACAGAACTCGAACAAAAAGAGGCCGCCGGCCCATGCCGGCGGGCTATGACGCCGGGCCGGCGGCTTTGGTGTGTAGACACCTTTATGACATCGCCCACACCGCCTGCAAAAACAAAGTTGACAAATATTATCAATCGACTTACACCTTGCTATCGCCCTTTTCGCAGGCGTCGTTCACGTCAGCCGATCGTCCGCTAGATAGCGCGTGGACGTAAGTTATCAAGATAACATATGAAAACAAGGATAAGAAAGGTCGATGAACAAACAACATCCCGTCCGAGTGTTGTCGTAGATCTTGAGGCAAAGTAACTATTGATATTGCTATTAATTACCTACTTTAGATTGTATGAAATAAATCACTTTCGTCGCTGTGTAAACTGTGTCAAAAAGTTTACTTTGTCGTAGGTAAATTCTAGAAAAGTAAGAGCGGTTACGTACCACCGTCGGATTCCGTTCCGACTTCCGATACTCTTTTTTTTGTCCGAGACAGTTTGTGGGACGTTATCGGATTCTGAGTGCCAAGTGCGAGTTTTTTACTCACGAAACGCGCTCGATAACTACAACGTAAACGAGCATTTAGTATGGAGAAATTTTAGTTCAGCGAACTGTCCGCAGATGGCGTAGTTTCAATTCCATACAAAATCGCGTTTACGCTCTCGCTATCGAGCGCGTTTACTTTGGTTGCAAAACTCGCACTCGGCACACGGAACAGAACCGGACGTGGTGCGTAATCGCCCTAAGTCAAGGCTAAATAGAATGTTATGATATGAGATTGTTTTATTCTAGTCTTTTTGGGTAGGCTCGAGAAGGCAAGTTGGTGAAAAAGTACACTATCCTAATACAATGTGAAAGTTTGTTTTCTATAAGTAAGTTTTTTTTTACCTCTTCACGTTGATACGATAAAATTATTTATATGCTGCGGATAGATAAGATAATAATAAATAGATGTGATATAAGTAGAGATTGCAAACCGGGCCCGGTGCCCTTTTAGACATTTACCGGGCCCCGCCATTTATACCGGGCCCGGTAGGTACGAAAACTGCGGAAAACTATTATAAGATCATTATTTCAGACTGAAAAATAATTGTTTTGCTATATGCAAGCTAAAATATGCTTTTTGTTATATTATTAATTACTAATCCTACATAAAATAACCAATTTTACCTTACATTTTGTTAGTTAAGCCATGTGTGCATATGAATGTTTGATTGTTTACAGTTAGGTACATTGCAGCCCAGCCAGTAGTTATAATATTTTGCTATTTGCTTAATTATAATCAAATATTAACACTCAATAGTCATAACACCTAAAGTTATTGTTATTATCAAAAGAATATTGGTATTGCTCTTAAGAACTTGTTTTGTTTTTACTAAAGCTTATTATTTACGAGTATTTAAAGCTACCAAATTTTATCTATCAAAGTTGATAAGACAAGTTTAGTACATTAGGCTGCGTTATTAGATTCTTATTCTAATAATATGTTTTTAAATAGTAACATTAGTATTATTAATTAACATTAATAGTATTACCTAATAATATGTTTTCAAATAGTTACATTAGTATTATTAATTAACTTTAAGCAAGCAGGTCTTTTTTCTTTACTCTGTATAGTATTAGTAATTAAATTGCGGGCGACTTCTTAAATTATCTGAAAATTTTTTTCTCGCAATCCTCTAAATCCAGGCATTTTATCAGCGCGTTGAAGAACATCTCTATCTTAAACTTAATTACTGAATACTAATGCTTGCTAAAAATTAATTAGGAACACTAATGTTACAATTTGACGGCCCCGTAGCCTAGTTGGTAGAACATCTGCCTACTGAGCACAGGGTCGCGGGTTCGAATCCCGCCCAGGGCAAACATTCGTGTGATGAGCACTTGTGTTTGCCCTGTGTCTGGATGTTGTATATTTATATATGTATGTATTTCAGCTGTCTGGCACCCATAGTACAGGCTCTGCCTAGTTTGGGGTCAGGTGGCCGTGTGTGAGTTGTCCCACATATTATTATTATTATTATTATTCCGTTCATAAGTGAAAGTAACTAATTCTGTATTAAAAACTCGTGATTTTGAGGCTGATTAAGACTGATTATTGTTGATTTTCTGGTTTGAAATCATTGTATTTTTCCTCCATTTACTTAAACCAAATTGTCATAAAATACTTTAAAGGTTTCATGCTGAACATCAACCCGGCCGGGCCCGGCGGGTCCGGCCGGGTTGGCGGCGATTGTAACCGGACCCGGCCGGGTTGAAAAACATACCGCGTTGCAATCTCTAGATATAAGCTTTTTACAGAAGGAATGATTTTTAATAAGAACGCATGCATGTATAGCCACATAGCGAACCGCAGCTTTTTACACCGCCCACACGGACTAACACCTGTGCTAACACCCTCGAAAAAGGAAGCCTACTGAAACCTTGATCGTAAATATCTTTAAAAAAAGGCTTTTGTCCAACGGTGGCCTTGTACTGACTGAAATGATGTTGATGAGAATAGTAAAACCAAAAAGTTGTAAAACAAAACAAAACGCTCGCGTTTAAAAAAACGCAGCACTAAAATAAAAACCTCTTTGTCATTGATATACAATAAACATAGATACACAAACGCCGCTCAAAAAACGGCACCGGCAAAGGAAGGCCATAATCTAACGTGTGGCCTTGGGTGGCCTTGCTTCTGCCTCAGTCGCTTAATGGCCGCGCACCGGCGCAAACGTCTGACTATTCATCTAGAATATTCGATACTATAGTGGCCAGCACATGCGGTTGGACACTCGCACTACGAAATTCACACCTACCGCTACGGAATACGCTCTCAAGGTCATAAAGTCCAGCCGCATGGGCTGGCTACTGTACATAATTTCTGCTAAAACGCCATCTAATGTCAAATAGAAATACTTCTTACAAAGAAAATACAGGACCGTATTAGGACAACAATAAAATTAACGCGGGTGATAGATAAAGCTTTTTGAAACTGATAATAATAGTAATATAGTAGGTATGTAAACCGTTTTAGTATGTAAACCAATGGTAATTCAAATGAAAAACGTTTTTTTAATCATACAGCCTGTTAGTTTTTTAAAGATTTCACATTCAATTTGCATGAGCCCAAATACGGCCGATTTATTATTACAATCACGTCGTGTGGCCCTTAGTAGTTAGCCTTCCTCAGGTCCTTAGTCCTTTAGTGACGCAAAAAACATTATTTTCTTATTTTGATATCTAAACCATAAGTGACGCTACTTTGTAAGAATGATTGGCATTTGAACATGGTAAAAATGGAAATGGAAAAATATGGAAAAATAAATAATAATTTCAGCTAATATACCATAGATACCTTAGCAATAAGGCCGCCTTTTGACTCCTGTATGTATTTTTAATTTGTTATTTTGTATTTTTTTGGTGTCAATAAAGTATTTTGTATTGTATTGTATTGTATAGATCAAAGATCAACTGAAGCGCGACTTTCTCCCACCTCTCTGGCTAGATCAACTGATCAAAGAAAAAATATTAAAAAAAAACTAGTAATAGACAGGCACAAAAACGTTAAATATATAGAAATACAAAAAGTCTGTTGTTTGGTTTCAGATAAAGTAATGCTGCCAAAATAAATAATAACCTGCTCTATTATTATTTTAATTGTAAAACTTAAAACTTTACTTAAATATAAAAGCCTTGACCAGAAAAAAGAAGGCCTGCGATGGGGGCGGGCGACCATTTCTCAACCACTTATGGTTTAGATATCAAAATAAGAAATGTTTTTTGCGTCACTAAAGGCCTAAGAACCTGAGGAAGGCTGATTACTAAGGGCCACACGACGTGATTGTAATTATTTATTTCGCCATCTAGTGAAGAATAGCAAAACTTTTTCCGATTACAGATCAGGTGAACTTCAATAGGTTGCCTTTAAAATTCAACTACTCGCTACTAGAGGGCTGGCATGCAAAAAACACTCGCTTGTGTGGCAAAATCATACTTTATTGTAATGTGCTAGAGTCCATATTGATATAATTTATTATTCAAATTATGTTCTTTCATTACTGGAAACCGTACATGTTGATATCTTTAGCGGAAGAAGGTAATTTGTCAGTAATTTGCACAAATAGATTTGTTCAATATTATCTAAGCATTAAAGTCTAAATTAAAAATTAAGTCAACAACTCAAAGGCTATTTTGCACATAGTTTCAACGGTACAATATCTGTATAGGCATGTATATGTCGATAGTTGACGCGGTGCCGTGTTTGGCGTTAGATTTTGTATGAGATCGTGTATCTATGTATATTGTATATCAATGCTCTTTGTTCCAGAGCAGGTACCTAATTTAAAATTATAAAGGCAAAGAAAAATAAGTGTTCATCTACAAAGGGGTGTACAAATGAGCTGCTTAGGTATGCATGGCCAATTTCAGCTGTTAAGGAGAGGTAGGGTGGGCTGGTGGAAAATGATGCCCATAATTGAATATTTTTCTAAGTCACCCCCGAAAAGGGGCAAAATGAGAATCGCTTTCAGCTGAGATGGGCAGTTTCCTGTCATATCATAAGCAACAACTAACAAGAGTAAAAGAGAAAGAGAGACGTCAAGAGTGTTTCATTGTTACAACTGCAAATTGTTTTAAAAGCATGAAATCGAAATTCCTGTTTATCCTCATTAATAGATTGAACTGTTTTTAATCTATTCTAACTAAAATAAATGCGAAAGTAAGCATGTTTCTCTATTGTTACGCTTTCACATCAAAAAACGACTGAACGGATTGTGATAAATGCGTTTTTGAAACCATTCATAACGCCATTAGTGAGTTGATAGTAGGTAAATCGAAAAGTTAGTATTGTAATAAAAAAGTTGTTGTGTTTGTTTTCTCTTCATGAGAAAAAGACTCCAGATTAAAGCATTTACTATTTTGTTAACCCGGTATTTGTGGTTGTTCTTACTCCTATCTTTCTTTAGATTTAATTTAATTTAGTAGGTAGGTAATTAGGTATACTATACACTGTGTTTAACTGGTTGTTTCCATAAGGAACATAGGTTAAAATCTCAAAATTAAAACTAAACTTGTCATACAAAGTGGCCAGTTCCGTGACTGAAGTTTCATCATCATCATCATTAACAGCTCATACATATCCCCACCGAGGGGCTCGAGCCTACCCTGAAACCAGGGTGAATAGGCCTTAGTCGACCACGCTGGCCCAATGCGGGTTGGTCAACTTCACACACAACCCTTGAATTACTTCGCAGGTGTGTGCAGGTTTCCTCACGATGTTTTCCTTCACCGTAAGAGCGTCGAATAAACGTACATATGAATTCGAAAATCGAAAACACATTGGTACGTGCCGAGGTTTGAACCCGCGAACTTCTGAATGGAAGTCAACGGCCCTAGCCACTAGGCCACCGACGCTCTCCACTGAAGTTTATGTTATAATGTTATGAGCAGTTGAATTTTAATTTTAAGATTTCATCCTTTGTCACCACTTTGTCACTTAGGGCAAGTTGTTCAGTTTCATGAGTAGGTACTACCACTATGTTGAGGATAAACAACCTGTTAAATCTCTATATCATATCAGAACACAGAACACGGTAACAGTACTGTAGTTATAAGTACATGTTTCTGAAAGGGCAAACAAAATAGCACGCTTGTATGCTTCAAAAATTTCAGCCAGTGAAAATGAATGACAATTTCACTGACCGTTAAGTTGTGTTAATTGTTATCCTCAATTTTATTGCTTGCTTCATAAAATGACATAATTTAAAAAATCTAAAGGATGATGACCATTTTTATATGAGCCCCGTCCCCCCCCTCCAACAGATCTTTTGTATGTGTCAATAGGTTCTTATGGATCTTTAGAAAGGCTCGTAACAGTTTTAACTTCATGATCAATGGGATTTGAAAAAAATATATATAATTATTTATTACTTACAAACATGTTGTCAAATTACTAACGATATCAAAGTCTCTTATTAGAATGTTAAGTATATAAGTGCACTCTAAAAATACTAAATGTTCACCAAAAAATGTCTATCTATGTAGGACCATGTACTTACAGATAATTATTGTTTATCATTAGCCTATAAATGTCCATCGCCCAATTGAATGCTTACAATCTGTTATTTTGAGTATCAATATTAAGACAAAACAATTTTTTTCTCGCAATATCCCGCGTCTTTGAAAGATGTCGCCATAGTAAAAAGTAATCATATAGCTAAGACGCATGTACTGAGATACATTTCAAATCTGTTGGTCGATGTTATTAGTTTTTGTTTTTTGGGGAGACGTTTTTGACACATCATCCTTTGGTCCGTGTCGGCTGTCCTCTGTTTAATTTCTCAACTGGCACCTAAAGCTTCGTATAGGTACTTTTAATTTAGACGTTCAGTTTAATGCTCTACTTGTCAAGCAACGTTTAATTTCTTCGTAGATTTTCTAACTATGTTTAAAACAAAATGTGCAAGCACATAAAATAATATACGGCCTCATAGCCTAGTTGGTAGTATGTCTGCCTACAAAGCACAGGGTCACGGGTTCGAATCCCGCCCAGGGCAAACATTCGTGTGATGAACACAGAACACTTGTGTTTGCCTTGTGTCTGAATGTTTTATATTTATAATGTATGTATGTATATCAGCTGTCTGACACCAATAGTACAGGCTCTGCCTAGTTTGGGGTCAGACGGCCGTGTGTGAGGTTTCCCCACATATTAATATTAATAAAATAATATTATTCATTCTTTAGAAAATTGCCGATACTAATGCCTAGTAACGTCGTAATTGTTCCGAAAGTGTCCTTAAACCCCTCGGTGGGAAAGTTACTTCTCTGTACAAACCGACTGATTAAGATCTTAATTTGTAGTGTCTTTTTTTTTTCGATAAGTATCTTGTTATTCAATACCGTTGATTGGCTGAGTATGTCTTTTCAATATTTGCTAACCGGCCGTTACACCCTGAAGCATGAAGTGTGTTGTGTCTGATTTATCCCTTATTTTCTATGGATGTCATTATCGTAAAATTTAACTGGTTGTTTATCCCTATACTAGTACTCATGAAACTGAACAACTTTCCCTAAGTTTGAAATCTCAAAATTAAAATTCAACTTGTCATACAAATTGGAAGGTCACGTGACTGAAGTTTATATGAAAAGTAAAAAAATATTTTTGAGATTTAAACCTATGTTCAACCTTAGTTATAATGTAGGTATTTAAATTGTGTAGGTATCAAATAAATACATATTCAAATACATATTACAATCAAATATATATTCAATGTCATAATCAATTAATAGTTCTGAAGATAAATTGAAAATTCCGAGAACAGTTATTTTACATAATTCCATTTTGAACTGAAAACTGCGTTTCTGACAATTTACCTTTCTGCGTGTAATATCGTTTCAACTTCAGCTCAAATAACCCTCTTGGCGAGGGCTGGTGTTGTCTGTTTCTTTTGTCAATTGGAGGGCAGAGGGCCTGTAAAATTGCCTCTTTTGTGGTAATATAACGAAACTCTAATCTAAGTAGTAATAACATCAGAAATATTTTATTAATCCCTGCAAGAATAACTTCGTTTAGGTTTAAATGCCCTTCAAACTGTAATTTCCTTTTTATTGCTACAGTAATTATTTCCCTTTACTAACGCGTATATTTTCATTTCATTTCGGTAACATTTAAAAACATCACTTACTAAACTGTTTTTTTTTTTCTATTTACGTTGTTGTAATATACAAAGGTTCCGAACTAGTGGAACAACTACATCCGGTAGATTAACCGGGACCACAGCTTTACGTGCCATCCGAAGTACGAAATCATTATTCTTTGGTGATTTGGTAAATCAGATTTACCTTGCAATATTTTAACCAAACTGGAGAATGCGCCATAAAGCAATTTATTCTTCAAATTTCTAAGGACATCACAACAAAAAAAACTAGAAAACAATTGTAAGTAACTTATACAAGATACGGATTGCCATTGTAATGATTTTTCGATAGTACCCAACCAGGACTTGAACCCGGAACCTCCGTAAAATGAAAGGCTCTGTGTTTTACCACTTGACTACTACGGAGGCTGCTCTTGTTTTACGTTAATAATGATGACACTTGTTTTCCTTCCACCGATTGTTTGCAATTTTTACTGTGAAAATAGAACAACCTATCTAGGTAACACAGGAATTATATTTTCCCGCAGTAAAAATTGCCTATTACATTAATTCCTAATATTTAGGGCCTGATTGATAAATAAAAGTGCTATAGTTAAATTAATTAAAACTTGTTGTACTGTTTTCGCATAGGTAGGGTAACAAATGTTATATCAATGTTCAAAAATTTTAACAATAGATGTTTAATTTTAATATAATATGTATTTATAAATCTACATACAGGTAGTTTAAATGAAACATCCATAGTTGATGCCTATTAGGCATCCCCAATTGGCTCTTCCTAATATCATTGTACATCTTACCTTGTAAGAAACTTATTTATTACTAGCTTTCCGCCGCGGCTCCGCCCGCGTTACAGTTTTTCTCGTGGGAATGAGATATTTTCCCGCGGTAAAAGGTAGCCTATGTTACTCGGGGTGAATGTAGCTTTCTAACGGTGAAAGATTTTTTGAAATCGGCACAGTAGTTTTTGAGTTTATTTATTACAAACATACACACACATACACACAAAAATCCAAATCTTTCCTCTTTGTAATATTAGTATGATGTGGTGTGGAAATAAATAAATAATTATTATTCTAAGGATTAAAAATAGAAGATTAAAGAGATAAAATAGATATAGAAATGAACCCCTAATTTTCTTGGTCCATGCTAAGAGGGTCAAACTGAAAGCTGTTAGAACTGGCCACGATATCCACGCCATAATAAATTCAAAAAAAAAAGTTTAAATTTTGAAAATGGAACTCTTTGCCTAAGATCGACTATTTGGCGACACAGACGTGGAATTACTGGTTCACCCGCCACATAGCCCAGACCTCGCACCTTGAGTTTTTTATATATTCTTGAAAATAAAAGAAAAACTTCTATTTTATGGACGCAGAGGAAGCAGTGGCTGCTTACCAAAAGGCCGTCGAAGAGACCCCTAAGGACGCAAGTCAAAAAAGTCAAACGTCAAAAAGATTTTATTCGAAGTAAGATGTTACAAATCATTTTTCGACGTCGAGGCGATTGGACAAAGTGCTGTTTTCCAGTGGATCGTTGCTCTAACTAAGGGATGCAGCGATGTATTGATGTGAATGGACATTATTTTGAAAAGATTTAATAAAACTTGGTAGTTTGCTTAGTTTTTTATTTTCTAAGAACTTTCAGTTGCACCCTCGTATCGTATTACCTACTTATCTTATAACTATATATAACTAACGGCTTTACCAATTTCAATTTTTTTCATGTTTTCTAATACTTCGTAGAAGGTTCTACATAAAAAATAGGTACCTTTTACCGCGCGAAAATACCTCATTTCTACGGGAAAACTGTAGCCGCGGGCGGAGCCGCGGAGCAGAAAGCTAGTAGGTAATTAATGTAATTAATATAAGAAAAATAAATACTTATTTAAAACACATAACTTAGAAAGTTTAAAAAACTTTTATGGAACTTTCGACTTTTTACAACTTTTTCAGTGTAAACGCGACCAACCTGTTAGTTCCCATATTCTTTCGCTACCAAGTGCTGGAGCCAGGAAGCCACTGTGTATCGTACCGCTGGAAATGTTGGTAACTCCTCACTCGCGCTCCAGGTGCCAGGTGTACCCGCCAGCACCGTGCTCGCGACTGCCGGCGAGGACCTCGCTCCCGCCCTGCCTTATACTCATTGTGGGCGGGATTCAACTGGCGTAGTCGATGCACGTAAACATTTATACATATAAATCAAAATCTACCTATATTTATAAATGTCAATGTTTACATGTGTGTATGTTCCTTAACAATTTAACAGATTGTGAAACTTTTGTAGGGTGTTCTAACTGAGGCTTGAAAAGGTTTACTGTCAAAAGAATAAAATAAAATAAAAACTGTGGCGGTACGAAGTTAGCTTTATATATACGAGTATTATAAAGAGGAAAGGTTTGATTGTTTGTTTGCATCGAATAGGCTCCGAAACTACAGAACTAATTTTGATGAAACTTAGTAGTAAAGACCATTATGCCATGTTTAATGCAAATAAAGATTATTCTTATGTTTTTAAAAGTGATATTTTGTTCGACTTTGCCCCACGGGATTCGAACCCCGTACCTCCGTTATGTGAGGCTAGCATTTTAAACCTCGGTCGCCTGCGGACGCTGCTGCTGTTTTAAAAGTAATTAGGGACCTCGTGTTACTTAGCCATTAATAAAACAACTCGCTTAATTACGGCGCATCCTCCGTAAAGCAAACTTTACAGCTCTACTCTTGCCACGGTTAAAAAACTTAGTCATATTACCAGACAAAAAATATTTACAAATAAGGGCGAATTCTAGCACAAAATACCAAAGATTTTATATAAAATCTTTATTAAAATAAAAATGTTTTATTTATAGTAAAAAAATTACACAAAACCAAATCTGATGAATGAAATATACGGAGTCGCGGCAGCCCAGGGTTAATTTCAAGCATATTATAAGCGGCCTAGCCACTGAAAAATAAAAATACAATGCACATTTCTTATATACACTAACTACCACAGAATACAATACTATGTGACAAAACTTTATTTAGGGTTAATATCGCCGATAAATCCGTGCCGCGCCGTGAGAAAACATCAAACACTTATGCACTGCGCTTTTTAGGGCTGTTCGGCGGGTTAATTAGGAACTTAATTTGATAATATTCTCAACTATAAGAAGCTATGCAAGAAATTAATCTAAAATACAGATAATTTCACTCTATGTAATGTAAAAGTATACAAATTGGGATCTAAACGCCGCCGCCGTGCCCATTTAGCGGTTTACCCACACCACAGATATAGATTTAATACCCACACTTAAACGTACTTATGAATTTTACGAGTAATAAATGAATTAAATAGAAGTACAGATTATACACTTGAGATTTGGGACTAGACATAGGTAATATGTCAAGTCCTAAATGTCAATTATAAACGCCAAAGATTGTGAAGATGGATGTCTGGTATACTCTTTCACACAAAAACTACTGAATGTATTTTAATGAAACTTTACAATAATATAGCTTATACATCAGAATAACAGAGCCGCGGGCCGGAAAGCTAGTTTGTTGTATTTGTACATTGTTTTGTTTAAAACTTGGTTAAGTTGTATCAAACGGGATGAAAAGTCTAATCGGGTGGCTTTGACTGAAGTAACGCTAGTTTGTATCGTCGTGTATGTACACCCTGAATTTGATACTATAAAGATAGTAGTAGGTTGTATGTTGCCCACCATGAAATTTCCAGTGAATGTTAAAAACTTTTACCTGTTTCGTACACTAGTTCAGTATTTCATAATCTACCTATATATGGAACTGCATTTTATCGCGATTTCAGACTTTATCCCGTATGGCCAAACAAAAGCCATCGCACTAATTGTTTAATGACGTAGCTCTTTGCAACACTTTAATCATACATAACGAACAAGCATTATATTAATCATAATTACGGTCAACGTTATAACTAGGGCTATAATGGTTATAATTAGAAATTCTTTTTCTAAAATTGGGTAAAGAGCTCCGGTCTGATAGTACTTAGCAACGCTGCGCCATCTTAGTTGAAAACAATAATTTGATAAATCCAAAACAAATTTTTTGGTCCATTATATCCCCATCGCGATCCGAACCTGTAACCTCCGTAGTAGAGTGAGGTTTAGAGGCAGATTAAATTGATGACAGCAGAGCCACGCAAGGGGGAGCGTGGGTCACTGGTATAGTTAAGGACCTTTTTTACAAATTACATCTTACACATTTCAAACAGTTTTGTAACATCAGGTTTTCAAGTTATTCCAAAATATTTCCCAAAATAGCAGAGAAGGCACTTCAATCTTCAACTGTACACCTACCAGCTACCACCGCTACTGTCTGTACTTACAATTTTTCAGCTGTGTAGCGATAGAAACCAAGTACAGAAACAAACTTGATATTTGCGCTGTGCCACGGAAACCTCGTGAAAAACACACAAGCCCATCCTTCTTATTCTAATAAATAGGTACCTACTCGTAGAAGTCGTAGATTTGTAAGTCTGTTCTGCGGGAACTATCGTGCTAACCCGGCAGAAGGCCCGGCAGGTCCCAACATGGTAGCTATGTAGGCGTCGGCTTTTACGCTCTACAGGCCCTAATTAAAACAAAGCTGCAAAGATTCATGGCGAAACATGGAGGAAATTTGACACAAAGCCACATCACATTTCCCAACAATTTTCTACAGGAAATTGCCTCTTTCACTCACATTCAAGTTCGTCACAAAATCTTTCTTGAAATATCTTCATAAATAACCCGACAATTTTCCTTTGAAAATTGTGTTAATCAACATCACAATACTTCGCGTCGTTTCTTGATTTTCAGTTAAGAACATGCGAGAATATTAATTCAGATTTTAGAACTGCAGATGATAAGATTATTGATTTATTATTATTATATTTCGGTCACAAATTACGTATAGCGGCGGTGCGCTTTCGGTGGTGACCAGAGAGAGAAGCAAAACGGCAGAAGAATCAAGATCCTTGGGAGGCGTTTGACCAATAGCAGATTTAACATAACGACATTAAAATAGAGACCAATTAGTCGAATCTTACGTCGCTCTCTATAAAAATTTCACCGTCTCTTCAATCATTTACATACTTGATTAAATTTATCTTAAGTCTATCCACCCTCCGGACAAAGGCAGGATAAAAAAAAGAAATTTAAGTCATTACTGAAGTCGATTGAAAGAAGGTACCTATGACTTTAAATGACGACTATTTCAGAGCTAACAAAATGATTTTAATCCGAGCGAATATAACAAAGAACTCGTAAATTATTCGGCTCTATTAGTAATAAAAAAGCGGCCAAGTGCGAGTCGGAATCGCCCATGAAGGGTTCCGTAGCAGCCAGTAACATAATAGGTATAGAAGTTTTTGTAGTTCGTTGTATTAGATCGATGTTTTAATAATAGTGAAAGGTAAATTGCGGTTTACGATTTATGACGTATTAAAAAAAAACTACTTACTACATCTCGTTCAAACCAATTTTCGTTGAAAGTTTTCATGGTAATGCACATCATATATTTTTTTTAGTTTTATCATTCTCTTATTTTAGAAGTTAGAGGGCACACATTTTTCCACTTTGGAAGCGTCTGTCGCGCAAACTATTCAGTTTAGAAAAAAATGTTATTAGAAACCTAAATATCATTTTTGAAGACCTATCCATAGATACTCCACACGTATGGGTTTGATGAAAAATTTTTTTTTAATTTCAGTTCTATGTATGGGGACCCCCTAAATTTATTGCTTTTTTCTATTATTGTAAGAAAATCTTAATGCGGTTCACAGAATACATCTACTTACCAAGTTTCAACAGTATAGGTATTATAGTTTGGGAATAAAGTAGCTGTGACGTACGGACGGACGGACGGACGGACAGACAGACAGACAGACAGACAGACAGACAGACAGACAGACAGACATGACGAATCTATAAGGGTTCCGTTTTTTGCCATTTGGCTACGGAACCCTAAAAACTGCATTTTAAATAATTATTATAGGTATTGTGGTGGTCCCCCTCCTAGCCAGTCATATATCCTATCTCTTACGTTCTGTGGCTTATGTGACTATCAACCAAAATAATAATAATTTTCGTGTGGGCTCAGCTGTATTGGCTTTTTTTCTGACGCAAGATTAATCAAAATGTAAGCAACAAAAATTTTCGAAAAAAAAAAAATATAATAAAATAAAAAAATTAAAAATTAATTAAATTCGCAATTTTTTTGGGCCTTACATATTGATTAATCTCGCGTCAGAAAAAAAGCCAATACAGCTGAGCCCACACGAAAATTATTATTATTTTGGTACTTTTAATTAACGCTGGCAACCTCTTCCCACCACCCGATCGATTTTTTTTTTTTGTGGGTGCACAGGGAGTACAGAGCAACTGTTTGAAGAAAAAATTAAAGTCGCTGAGCCCACTTTTTTTTTTTTTTTTTCCCCACCTCACTACACCCGCACCCACCGCCCGCGGCCTGCCAGCACGAAGATTATAGGAAAAGGATGTTCAGGGAAGTAGCCAACGGAGTTTCAATACAGCTGAAGCCACATGAAGGATTTGGTCGCTAGCTCTCAGTCTATAATGGTTGTTAAGCCTTTTTAAATATTATTTTCTGACATTCTTCGGGCGCAAACGTTTTTGTTTCGGTTAGAACTTTGCTATCCCTACACGTGTTAGCAATAAAGCTATTCCTTGACTATTGTATTCTGTTTCTAGAATTTGTAAAGCTTACAAATTCTAGAAACAGAGCTTTACAAATTCTAGAAACAGAATACAATAGTCAAGGAAGTTTCTATAGCTTTATTGCTAAACACGTGTAGGGATAGTTAGTGATGTTTTAGTTATTTATTATCTGTCTGTCTATTATTTTAAATAAGTTTACTTCATAGAAATGAAGAAAGGTCTTTGGCAGTTTTGAATTTTATTGTTGCCAAATGTGCATCTCTAGAAGAAAATTATTTGCTTTGTTGTAAAATACCGATCCATCTTCCCACGTTTAACTTTAGAGCCCGTTATGTACCATTGTAACACATCAACTTTTATAAATGTAGTTCGACCGTTCAACAACAGATGGCAGCACTAGGTTTTTACAACTCGCAAGCATTGTGTCTTCAGCAAATGATATATGCTTGTTATAACATACCAAGTTTTATGAGTTTAGTTCGCCCGCTGGACAACAGATGGCAGCACTAGGTTTTTACAACTCGCAAGCGTTACGTTTTCGGCGAATGATATAAGCTTTTTGTATTATTTTCGAAATCAAGAAATCCTTCCTAGGGCTACTGTTAGCTGTCTAACTAGCTTCGGGGACAACTTCTGGCATCGGAATTGTTCCTGGACTAATTAAGCAAGTGACAGTAGTGAACGTAGCGGCAAACGCTTCCACGGTCGTGGGACTTTTGTCGTTGCTCGGTTAAAGGCACTACCACACTACGCGCGTTTGCGTCAGTAACTTGTAATACTTGTACATCTGTACCGAATAAACGAGTCGTCTTGTAATACGTCGTTTCACTGCCAGACCTCTGCTACAAAACTTGCGCCCAACGTGAGGCAAGACCTGCTACAAACTTGCACCCAACTTGCTGCAAGACCTGCTACAAACTTGCGCCCAACGTGAGTTTACCTATATTATTAAGTTTTGTTTTATATGATATCTTTTTGTGATTTTGTTTGAATTACTTCTATAGTAGGTACAGTTTATAAGATAAATATAATTTATATACGTTCAATAAACTGAAAAAAGAATTAAAATAAAATACAATAATATTGGTTAAAAATCTACCACTGGTACCTACTACCGCTCTGGTACCACCGCACCGCCCGGGCCAATAGTTTTGTAAAGTTCCTTGGTAGATGCTTATATACCTATCTAGCAGTGAAGATCTTTCGACTGATGATTACCTGAATAACTTTATGATTAACTCATATGAGATTCTTACTAAAAACTATTATATAGTAATAATAAATGTTATGGGAAGAAAATAGATCACAGATTTACCCCATGATACTCGTAAAGAAAGACCAAGTAGCTATCTCGGGTTACAATTTATAACGTAGGTATACCCGTGTGCCAAAAACTTAAAATTTATAAGTGTCCTAAAGAGTTAACAACCGGAACTTGATCCTATATTTTCCTAAGCAGTGTAGGTATCTTGTCCAATATTAGCTGACACCGAAAAGTTAGCAAATATAAGTACAAATAGGTCATTTTAAACTAGATTATGGAACTGTCTTTGACACAATTTTAATTAGACAAGATCCTTTGTAATTAGGTAGGTACCTATACAAAACTTTACATTAAATCTGACGCTTTTAGACATCGGATACATTTAGTCATTAATATATTTACAAAATTAGAGTCAGATAAATATCCAATCATCGGAGAGCTTCGGTGGCCAAGTGGCAAGGACCGATGACTTCTATTCGGAAGTTCACGGGTTCAAGCCTCGACACGTACCAACGTGTTTTCGATTCATATGTACTTTTATCCGACGCTCTTACGGTGAAAGAAAACATCGGAGGAAATTTACATACACCTGCGAAGTAAATTCAATGGTTGACCGTTTTTGAATAAATCTAATATTGTTAGAAAAATAAAAAAAACCCTTTTCTTTATTCGGGAGGTAGTGCCCTATCTTCGCACTTGGCAGATAAGCTAAAAATCTAAGACACCCGTAAAAAAAATCTTACTACTCTGTAAAGATCAAGATCCCAGTAAAATGAGAAGGATATGTGCCTACACAACCACGCCCATGAACTCTGCAGGGTCAGTTTAACGATGATTGCTTTCGAATGGTGTGGGCTCTTAGCCTATGCGATGCGTTTCCGCTTCAAGTACAAGAACAAGGACCTTTCGTATTATAAATAACATGTACCTATAGATGTTCATATTTCCAAGTAATATCCATACCAAGAAAATAATATTATGATGAGTAAACAATTATGTGGGACATCACACGCATGGCCATAATATGATCCTAAACTAGGCATAGCTGTTGGTGGTGGTAGTAAGCAAAAATGCTTATTTTTGCTAACTACTACTTAATTTTACTATTTATGCTTATAAATAGTAAAACTTATGAGTAATCAGCACATGCGGCGGCTGTTGACCTTGAGAGCGCCGGTATTCCGTAGCGGTATGGGCGAATCTCGTAGTGCGAATGTTGAACCGCATGTGCTGCCTTCTGTACATCTAATTTAATTTAACAGCAAATCAAACCTTATTAGATAAACTTAGAAATTCTAGAATGTACCGGAAAGCTCGTAGAAGAATACTTAATTCAAAGGGTGCTCATTTAAAGAGCGAGCGAAAATAGGTACTCGGCACTCTTTCCCAAGTTAATTACATTCTATTGTTTATTAATTGGCATCTCAGTCGGAATCGATGTTGCCACGATCACACTTACCCTTACCATTTATTTCTTAATCGCAATCTAAATAAGTCATTTATTTGAGGGGGGTAAACCTATAAAATTTTGGTCTGAATACGTAAATGTATAATATTTTTTTATAGTGACACAAATGTAAAATCAATCTTGTAAACACGTTTGTTGAGTCAAAAAAGCACAAATCTTAAAGGGCAAATACCACTGGATATAATTTATATTAGAATTCATTTTTATTTATACTATTATCTGCCCTACTACGGCGTAGCCAGATATTTGCTACGACGCCGTAGTAACTGCTACGCTAATACGATGGCTACGAGTCAGCACAGTAGAATAATGCAAATTCCTCTGGCTTGATAAAGGTTTCAATCAAGTTATGTTATCAAATGAACATTTGCGAAAATCAAAACTAGATATTATAAAATGCTATATACCTATTCTAATTTAAATAGTTACTTTTCTTTTTTCTATTGACTTATTCTTGTGTCGCGAAATCAACGAATCATTCTTCACTGGTTTAATTTTTAACTCTCACTACTAACTCACACAAACGTATAAGATAGGTATAAATTATGATAATAAAAAAAAACCTTGTGGTAGGAGCTATCGACTAACCAAAAATATAGCGTCAATTACTCCGAAGGGATTTGAGGAATTCACAAAATTGGTTTGTTCATACACACTTCAATATTAATGCTATTACAAGGTGGAGAGACTATTAAGAGTACAGGGCCGAACTCAGGTAAAATACCGAACTTGTATTGTAGTTAATATTTAAGTTAAGTTGTATATTTACCAATAAACCAACTGGGTGGTCCCCGGCAAAACTGAAATTTGGTAAAATGGTCCCTCATGCCTAAAAGGTTAAGAACACTGCCCTATTGTAGGGCTTAGCTAGACTAGACGCGTAAATATTATTATGGTTACTTTAGGTTAGAACCCTCCTCCGCCCCCCCGCAAGTCCGGTGAGTCTGGTAAACTAGATACTTCAATAAAAAAAGTTTCCCATCTTAGATTAACCAACCTTTATTAACCCTTCGAGTTGGGTTGGTCGTAAATAAAGTTACGTAACTCAGGAAATGGTCAACAGCATTTACCTGTGTATCTAACAACAACTGCGATCCTCAACTCCCATGCAAAGCGTTTATGACAACACATTTTGAAGGTCCGATCAAGGGAAAGATCTAAGTCAAGTCCAGCAATTGACTTATAAAGGGCAGATCATCTTTTAAAATAATTTGCCATATATATCACGCGAGTCCGCCCCATATGTTATTTTATTATGTTACTTGATTATTAACTGAGAAATTACGATTAACGGGAGTGTTAGGTAATTATCTTCGCGCAGTTACACTAATTGACGGCTGACATTTAATTTAATTAGTACCGACCGAGTCTATGAACTTAAGAAATAAATTACAAATCAGATTAGAACATGTGCTCAGACTATAATAGTTCACTAATGCAGGTATAAATTGGCTGAAAAAGATCTATTTGTAAAGGACAAGATACCTTTTTATACTGCTGCGTAATACCCATAGCACAAGCTTTGCATAGTTTGCAGTTATTTAATGGTCAGTTCATAGATCAATGTTTAACCACCGATGAAAAAGAGGGGTTTATAAGTTTGACTTGTGTGTCTGTCTGTGGCCTAAACGGGTGCGCCGATTTTGATTTTTTTTTGTTTGCAAGTTGTCATAATCGGGAGTGTTCTTAGCTATCATCCTAGAAAATATCTTCAGCCATTTGAAGATTATCAGCTCTTTTTTAGTTGTTGAAAGGATCTAAGTAACGGTTTTGTGGCGCGGGTTTTCTTAAATTTTTAATTTAATGTAATTTTTTAGTTGGTAGAAAATATCGGTCATTCCTATGGTCAGACTCAAATTTTTGAAGATAAAACACAGTACATTCTATTCTATTCTACATGTAGCCCATTGGCACGAACCACAGAAGTGATATCTGAGACAGTTAGACCATGTTCAAACATTCTCAATTCAAATGAAGAGAATGTTTCTTGTAATTATTAAGATCACTACATAGTATAAAACAAAGTCGCTTTCTCTGTCCCTATGTCCCTCCCTTTGTACGCTTAAATCTTGAAAACTACGCAACGGATTTTGATGCGGTTTTTTTTAATAGATTGAGTGATTCAAGAGGAAGGTTTATATCTATAATACATGCATAATATACTCAAGAATAACCCACAGTAACCATTTTCCCGTGCGGAGCCGGGGCGGGTCGCTAGTTTATTTATAAAACGGGATATTTACCGTGGTATTTGTTTTGTGTGAGTGCCCGATATTTCTTAATAGTTATGAAAACAACCGTGAAAGTTTTATAAAGTATAATGTTTCTTGTGCCTCTGTAACCACGGCACCGACTATGAAATATTCCATCTAGTATTTGTATCACTTGGTAAAATTTAATTTGTACGGTAGCCAACACATGTGGTTGGACACTTTGTCCTTGTGAGCGCGGTTATTCCGAATCAGTAGAGGCCAATTTCGTGGGTGAATGTACTGGCAAGTCTACATGTATGACAGTACGTATTAGTACTAACGCACATTTTCACGGGTTATCACCACGATTTAATTTTAAATTGAGCTTGCGGATATTTCGACCGGGTTACACTGATCGTGGTCACGGCGGCAGAAGCTAAGAAGCAATTAACAAGCGCGAAAATCTAAGAATGTTCAGTACGTATATTAGGTCAAATCCTTCGAAATCCGAATCCATATACTTTATTGCACAGAACAAATCAAATACATTAACAATACTCAAAAGGAGAAGGCAAGTGAAGGCAAGGGGAAGGCAAGTAGGTAGTTATTTATAATGACACAAAGTGGGCGATAAAAAGCGCCTCGGAAAGCACGATTAAAAGGCTGGCTGAAACTACAAGTTGAAAGGGTGGCAAATTAGTAGCTATAACTTAAGCCATTACTGAAAACTAAAATTAGCAACGCCTTGTACAACAACAGCGAAGCGACGACTGGGAAAAATCCGTAATGGAGAACGACGTCGTTGATTTGTTAAAACTAATAAATAGTCAACTATACCTCCTCTATTTTATTATTTTTGAAACCGATTTCAAAAAGGTGGAGTTCAATTCTATCGTGTTGTTTTCATATAAGTCACTATTGTAGTTAGTCGTAAAAGAAGGGCCAATATACTTCCAACGAAGTTTTAACTGTGATCCAATGTTACCCAAAGTACACTAATATTGTATGTGCACGTTTGTTAATTCTTCACGCACGACTAAAAACCAGGAGTGATTTTAATAAAATTTGGTAAGGAGTTAGCTGACACCCTGGATTAACACATAGGTTACATTTTACTGCGGAATAATACCTCATTCCCATGGGCAAACCTGTTAACGCGGGCGAAGCCGCAGGGCGGAGAGCTAGTGTTATCTAATACTAATACGTAGTCGGTCCATGTGGAAAACTGACCGAAGTTTACCTAATATGTGTCGCAAAAATTGCGTCTCAAGCATGCCTATACTTGCTTATTTAATACTGTGAACCCGGCCCGGCTTTGCAAAGGAAAATGGTTGTGTGTTTTCTCTAAGTAATATAGATAGTCCGAGTGCAGGTTAGTAACAATTTATTAATCTGTGACTCAATGCAGTTCTTGCTGTAGGTAGAGCCAAACTGCGACTTGTTTGCCGACCATTATTGGTCTTATCTACGTCGGATTTTCATACATTTCTGGGAAAATTATGATCTGTTAACTTATAGTCTTTAGATTTAAGTTTTTTATTTTGTTTTGTTCGTATCTTTCTAGCTGTAATTGCTGTGTTAAACTTTAATAATATAAGTAAATATTATGCATTTACTCTATCTATTAAAAAAAAACAGTAACAAAATCTGTCGCGTATCTACAGACAGACGGGAAGCGACTTTGTTTAATAGTTTTAATACTATGTAGTGATACACGATCACGGAAATTAGTCATCGAACAGAATATTAAAATTTTGTCTAGTCTGGTCAAACCTTACTTAGTAAATCATATTATAACGCTACCTTTATCATTTCTGTGGATTAATATTACAAGTTTTCGTTTAGGTTTTTTTCATCGAAATAATTTTTCTATTTACTTATTTTATTATCTTGTGCCTTCTGGACTTATTCTGATCAACCCACGCATACATGTTTTAATAAAATAACCGAAGTCTACAAACTAATTTGGCGCCCTAAATCGCGTAATACCAACTTGGCAATTACAACTTCAGGCCGGCAACTTATAAGCTGCGTTGATTGATTCCAGCGTGTAATAGAAACTACGCAGGAAATCTTGCCATTGGTGTAGTGGCCAAAGTCGGTAGCAGTTCGATATCTGCGCAGCTCGTTAGTTGTGTTGGTTCAATAGTTAAGCTGAATGCAGTTTTTTTTTAATATCATTTTTAAGTAACTAAGCGATTAGCAGGCTTATTACATATAGCACGAGAAACTCTTAGAAGTTGTCAAACGCGACATAGTGACAGAATTACTATGGCTCTTGTCACTATATCGCATTTGACAGCTTCTCGAGTTTATCAAGCGTTACATAGTAACGTAGGTACATACAGTTACACACACGTATTGCTTTTCATTCACATTCATTAATCTCATCATGTATGCTCGTCAGTTTAGAGTAATCCTGACCTGGGAAGCTAAGCTCCTCTTGGCAGCGATTCCGATCCGTTGACATTGAGGTCGGGCGTTTCGTACTCTCGAATGCCACACTACGCCACCTTGGTTTCATATTGGGCGGATATTGAGTGAACTAAATTAAATCGGACATTTGTCAACTCTTGGCGGGCAGATTTTCAAGAGTAGCTTTCTAAAATTGAATTTGGTATTGTATTGGGTTGAAATCGGGATCGATATTGATTTCAAGAGTAGAAGCCATGACCTTTTATCAAAAAGTTCCCAAGTAAACCTGTAGCCCTCGTAACATGCAGTGCTATGACGAAAGTTTATCGCAAATTTACTGTCAAAAATCCCGCCATATTGAAATATCCTCCAATAGGATAGGAGAATACGCACGACGAAATTATGTCTGTCACGCGTGGACCGGGCATGTTAGAGGGGGTATAAACTAAGATACCCAACCACTTTAAAGAGTAAAGGTTTTTTTAAAGGAATAAAACAAGTAGTAAGTAAATGTGTAGTACTGTATTAAATACATTAAAGTACAAATCTCATGGCACCGTTCAAGGCACGTGCGTTGACTCTCCGTTACATACAAACCAACCACTAAACAACGTCCAAACTAAAAGTTAGGCTATCAATAAAAATAAACAACTCGGTCTAAATTACAACTGTGGACTTTAAGTCGTGCACATACAGTTCACAATTAAACAATCAGTAAAAGGTCGCTTGATTTTCGTTTGGATGTATGTTATCTATCACAAAAACAGATTTTTCATGACAGACAGATTTTTATAAAATTTTGTAGACAGATTTGGATCAGGAATAACATAGGCATAAGGTATTTTTAAAGAGCGAATAGCAAAATAGTGAGGCCGCACGCAGAAAGAAAACGAGCTGTGAGGTTCCACAAGTTTAAAGTCCACAATTCATTGCTTTATGTAAAGAGTTGATATTACATTACAACTCATGACAAAATTAAAACAAAACGTTTTGTTATTCTAATAAATTGTAGAAAAAGTACAGTGGCCTGTAAAATTTAAGTCATCATACCGCGTCCATTTAAAACACAACTTATTTAAACTTTTTTACTTATAAATATTTTCGATTCGAAAATGCTATCACCATTTTAATGTAATTTACGAGATATGTCGCAAGATCGACGTGTCTATATAAATTTCAAGCAATATTTTACACCCACAATTAATTAGTCAAGGCAAAAAAGGCCACAATAATCGAAATTGTCATCGACACGATAAGAAAAAGACTACACTTTTGCTTGCCACTGTACATTGTTTACTAGATGTATCATGTTTTGCTAAATTAAGTAGTCTTGTAAATTAAACGTGACTATAAAGAGTGCATTCAACAAACAATACACTTTTTTTATCAGCTGATATACATCTTCACCTCGCTCGCAAGCTCGAGCCTTCCATTAGGTCTAAAAATTATTTACTGAAAATCATTAAATGACATTTAAATATTATGTCTCGCTCGATCCTTAAAATTGCCAAATACATATAAAATGATATTTACTTACACATTAATTTTACTTATGACAATCTGTAATTTCTTTAATTCATTGTTTATGTATGACTAGTTAAAAAATCTAATTGTTTTGTATTGTCAAAACTGAAAGCACTCTATACGAAAATACTTCCAACACCCTTGACATGTTTTGATATAAATAATAATAACAAATATATTCTAATACTGACCTATCAATAAATTACTATTAGAAATCACTAAAACATTTGTACGTTATATACATTGTTGTATTAATTAATCACATAATTTCCCTTTAAATTAATTGAATATTCCAACAAATATTTAAATCTGTTTCAAAATAAATGCACAATAAATCCATAGTTATTTACGTACAAATATTAGTTTTAAATTATCATACATTTTAACTTATTCACAAATGCTGTGATGTTGTATACTAAAATAAAATAAATTTCCATTCAATCACAAACTCATTAAGTTATAGCCAAACAAAGAAATCAAAAAATATTATTCATCTTCCTACTCAACGGAGTGTTAAAAATAAAATAACAAATATACTAAACTATTAGACTAAAATAGCTATGTATATCACTTCTGTGTGTTAACAAATAAGGTACTTAATAATGATTATTAATTACATACAACTTTCATTAATAATATTCCATTATTCCAATAAAAAAATCGCTCAATGGCCTCAGAATTATAACAACAACTAGACGGTAGGTATCTAACTGCAAAATAAATGATGTAAAAATCAAATTCCAAAGAAATAAAATAATTTTAAAATAATAAAGACTTCATAATTTCTTAGAAGTTCATATTAAATAATGTCTGTTTTTACGTATACGTGCTTATTTTATACTCTCTACATTACTTAAATTAAAGGCCTCTTCGTTACTTCAGGCAATAAAATTTATTAAAATGGCGAATCCTTCATTATTATGCCAGTAAAACCTATAAAAAATCTACAACTTAGAACAGACTTCTGTATATTTTAAGGCAACGCGTATGCCTCTATTATTACTCGTATAGACACTTCATTATTTGTAAAATTCGTTGTGCTTTATTATAAAATTGTACCGTGCAGGCGATAAAAGAAAAAGTCGAAAACATATTTCAAATAAATTTAAAAATCCACGCGGGACGAACCTATGTATTAACAAATTGTAAGGTTAGGTTAGGTAATAAAATAAAAAATCATTAATTCATTAAATGATCTATAGTTTTTTGGCACCTCTCAGTTGTTACAGTGTGCCATCTACATTCCCTGCACGGTACTTGTTCAAACTTATCCTAACCCCAGTGTCGCAATGAAGCCTGATGGCAACTTACACAAAAATAAACAAATAAGACATTGTTCGTGTAGTTTATGTAAATTGTGCGCGAAATTGGAATGGATGACAAAACGCACTGAATACCTAGCTGCAGCGCAAGCGTCATATCACCTAACGCCATCTTTGTTTCATGTACAGTACAATAATAGGCTTCCTATGTAGTAGCGTCATCTATGTTCTTTTGAAAGTAGCAGAAGCTCTTCGCCACGCCGCCGTTTTAATTTACAGTCACTGTCTCTTTGTACAGTAGCGCCATCTGTTAGCTATATAGTAATACAATGTAGTAGTTACCGCCATCTATGTTGGTGCTTGAGTACTAGGCTCGCGCGGAGGCGGGGTGGTATGTGATGACGTTGTGCGCGTGCGTGAAGGGCGCGACGGGGCCGACGGCGGGGGTGGGCGAGGCGGGGTGGGAGGGGAGCTGCAGCGCCTTGGTCTTCCCGCCGAGAGTGCAGCGCGTGGTCGCGCCGCTTTCCACTTCCACTATTAAATCGCCGCCGGTTAGCCTGCACAAACATACATGATTCTTTATTATTATTGCTATATATATTTAACTACAGCACACCGTTTTCTGTTTGTGTAAAAAAAGGTTTTGACAATACACGGTCATATACGTGTCTAACTCTATGCCAACAAATGTTGTATAATTTGCAAATAGTTCGCTGTTATAAATAAAGACGCTCCGCTGGATGCGGGCAGCGCAGGACCGATCATTGTGGAGATCCTTGGGGGAGGCCTTTGTCCAGCAGTGGACGTCTACAGGCTGAGATGATGATGATAAATAAAGATGGCGTTATACTCGCAACATAATTGCAAGCAAGCATATAAAGCTAGTATCGTAATCGGCAGTGTTTGATTAAAGTGGCGCAAACACGTACTGCCCCCGTGTAGCACGACCACTGTGACAAACTGTATTAGACCTTAGTCAAAACAGAATAGAATAGAAATACCATGAGAAATATTATTGAAATATCAATAGGATACGAGTAAGAATGCCAAAAATGTGTCTGTGTCAAATTTGACTTCGAAAAGTGATTTGTGTCATCTTATTTCGAATAAAACATTTTGAATGAATTTCTGAATTCTCATCACTGTTGAAACCTCATGCTTCCCCAGGGTCTACACAGAGTCTATATGGTACTTTCGTTTCCCTCCCAGTAGTGTGGTATGGTATACTGACATGTGGTACCGGTTGGCGAGCACCCCGAGCAGTTCCCCCACCAGGTCCTGCGATGCGGGGGTGGGGGAGGTGGAGGGGGGCTGCGCGGGCGCCACCAGCCCCAGCACCAGGTCGTTCCTCGCCGAGGGCACGCTTATCACCACCAGCTGGACGTCGCTGCTCATTATGCGGATCGCTCCCACCTATATACAACAAACAATAATCATACTCTCTACTCCCTTGACGGATTTCGGCCACGGCGACTGCTTCAACTCTGATTCTGGCGATCAAGTGCCCGTATGTGACTTATGAAGCCTATTTTGCGTGTGAAAGACCTTGCACAATACGGGCACGTGAGTACACCATTAAACAATAATCACTACATAGTATAAAACAAAGTCGCTTTCTCTGTCCCTATGTCCCTATATCCCTATGTATGCTTAAATCTTTAAAACTACGCAACGGATTTTGATGCGGTTTTTTTAATAGATAGAGTGATTCAAGAGGAGGGTTTATATGTATAATGATGCATACTATACTTAAGGATAACCCACAATAACCATTTTCCCGTGTGGAGCCGGGGCGGGTCGCTAGTGAACATAAGGCCATCTGACCCCAAACTAGGCAGAGCCTGTATGGGTTGCCAGACAGCTGATATACATACAATATACAACATCCAGACGCAGCGTAAAAACAAGTGCTTATCACCGAATGATTGCCCTGGGCGGCATTCGAACCGTCAGGGCCGTCATTGAACGGGGGCGTAATAGACAAAACATGACATGTTTATTTATCGTGTGGGTTTTTAACCTACCACACAAACCAGGTGTCGGAATTGTTGAGCCGTCGTAGGCTTCCGATATGGCTTCTATAACAACTACATCCGTAGATAGTAGCCAGAACCAACAACTTTACGTGCCTTCCGAAGCACGGAATCATCTTTCTTTTCGGACAATCAGGCGATTTAGCCAACAATATCCTAACCAAACTGGGTAAGTCTCATAAAATGATAGTTGTTTGACGACTGCCTCACCGGTTAGTGACCAACCCGCACTGGGCCAGCGTGATTAACTAAAGGCCTATTCATTCTCATTCAGGGTACTCGAGCCTACCCTGATGAGCTGTTAACGAACGAACCAACATTTTTAATATAATCTCGGGCGAGGAGCTAGGCGCCATCTAGTTTTAATACGGGATTTGAGCTTTTCCGAAGCACGTTTTTTTCTAGGGCATTGACAGTCCTCTCGAGTATATTGGTCCATGGTTTAAGTTACAGGCTAAGGGCCCATCCCCATCCCCATCCCTACGGCGCGGCGCGGTGCGTCACGTCACGGTACGGTGGCACTAGCCTAGGCAGGCTATAGCCAGGCTAGTGCCACCGTACCGTGGCCACTGGGCGGTCACTCCATACAGAAAACGCATTTTGACAACCTACATAACAACTGAATATCAACTACAAGTCAATGGCGCCAGGCAAAGTAGTGTCCTCTGGTAGAGTCCCGCGGTGCCTGCGGGGTGCGGGGCGTGGGGCGCTATATCGGTCGGGGAACTTATTTTGGCGCGGGGGGGTGAGTGTCCTTTCTGTACGGGTTAGTACTATTAAAATAATCATAATAATTGTAAAAATATGTTTAAAAGATGCAACGCCTGTGGAGTTTCTTCGGCGAGCTCTTCTCCACAGAAGACAGCCAAATTTTTAAACTCGCCAGAAATATAATTTAAATTACTTCACTAAGTGATGTAACATCCAAAAGTTAAAAAATAAATTCTTTGAACTCTTTGATTTTCTTCTGTGCCGTGGCGCCGTGACGTGACGGGCTCTTAGAGCGTAACATGTAGAGTCGCGTCCAATGTTGTAGTATTTACCTCAGTGATGGGCGTGGGTTTCTTGAGCGGTTTGAAGGTGTTAGCATCGAGCTTGAAGAGCGCGTGTTCGGTGACGAGCAGGCAGCGCGCGGCCAGCTTGTTGTGCTTGTTGAACTTGTGCACGCGGCACGAGAACAGCGCGCGCCCCGCCGACTGCGCAAGCGACGACAACGACGCCTTGTACAGCGCTACACACAAAAAAAAATGAATTTATTTCTGCAGAGCAAGTGTCTCCCATTAAGTCTATCACCTGTGTCGGGTCGGGAGGCACCGCTCCTCATCTCAATAGTACTATTTCATTGTTAAATTGCATAGCAAGAAATTACAACGTCATATCCTAAAACAGCGCTAGTGACAAAACAAATAATAATAATATTTTATTTATTTCTGCAGAGCAAGTGTCTCCCATTAGGTCCATCACCCATGTCACCGCTCCTCTTACTTCATTAAATTATTTCTAACAGACAAAAAGGGTCCAGGGTCAAAATAATTACATTCTATTCATTCTAAGTATTTTAGATTATAAAAAAATATTGGACACGTATTTTTTCTTTTTTCGATTAAACAAAAAATAACAAAGATATAGCCCATTAAAGTAACGTGTGACGTCACTCCGTGCACCTCCGTCGTCACTCGTGTCACACGTTACTTTAATGGGCTATATCTTTGTCATTTTTGGTCTAATTTACAAATAAAAAAAAACGTGTCCCTTATTTTAGAATAATCTAAAAGACGGACTAATTTTTTTTTTAAGGATACTAGCGATACTAGGATACTAGTTTAACGAACGACAAAAAGGAACGAGCAGAAAAAAGGGAAAACTAATTTTTCAATTTGTACTTAATAAAGCCAAGCCTAAATAGTCTACAAATGTACTTTAACCCTTTAAAGGCAAAACAACTTTATAAAATTCATTCTTTTTCGACTTTATGTTGTGGGTATAAGGTTAAAGTTAAGGTGGTAATATATTGGCCACTGCCTTGTAAAGGTTTGGGCCTCGCTGAAGCAGCAATCTTTTCTACATCGTTGTGACATACGAAATCTTGTATTATGCTACAAATCGCATTTATAATTATAAAGGCGAAAGTTTGTAAGTTTCTGAGTGTGTATGTTTGTTGCTGGTTCTCTTCACGTCTAAACGGCTGTAGCGATTTCAATAAAATTTGGTATGGAGTTAACTGACACCCTGGATTAACACATAGGCTACCTTTTATCACGGGAAAATAACTCATTTACACGGGAAATTCTGTGAAAGTGAATTTCGTAGTGCGAATGTCCAAAGTTTCCTTGCGTGATCAAATCAGGAATGATGCGATGCGCAGGCGAACCAGTGTCACCGACATAACCCGAAGAATCGCCAAACTTAAGTGGCAATTGGCTGGGCACATTGCGCGTAGAACCGACGGCCGTTGGGGCAGAAAGGTTCTTGAATGGCGACCGTGTGCAGGAAGACGTAGTGTTGGCAGGCCCCCCACGAGGTGTACCGACGATCTGGTGAAGGTCGCGGGAAGATCATTGTGGAGATCCTGGGGGAAGGCCTTGGTCCAGCAGTGGACGTCTTTCGGCTGTGATGATGATGAATGTCCAACAGAATGATCCTGTGCACATGCTATCTCAAAACGTGTCTGGCAGTAAGTAGTAGCTATTAGTAGTGCAGTGTGTGAGTACTGACCGCTCCTGGAGTTGTAGGTGTCCCGCGCGAGGTAGTCCCCTCCCCAGTGGCGCCCCTGCCCCCACTCCGGCCGCCGCCCCCGCAGCGCGCTCGCCGCGCAGATCTTCATGAGCTATGTGTGAGTACTGACCGCTCCTGGAGTTGTAGGTGTCCCGCGCGAGGTAGTCCCCTCCCCAGTGGCGCCCCTGCCCCCACTCCGGCCGCCGCCCCCGCAGCGCGCTCGCCGCGCAGATCTTCATGAGCTATGTGTGAGTACTGACCGCTCCTGGAGTTGTAGGTGTCCCGCGCGAGGTAGTCCCCTCCCCAGTGGCGCCCCTGCCCCCACTCCGGCCGCCGCCCCCGCAGCGCGCTCGCCGCGCAGATCTTCATGAGCTATGTGTGAGTACTGACCGCTCCTGGAGTTGTAGGTGTCCCGCGCGAGGTAGTCCCCTCCCCAGTGGCGCCCCTGCCCCCACTCCGGCCGCCGCCCCCGCAGCGCGCTCGCCGCGCAGATCTTCATGAGCTATGTGTGAGTACTGACCGCTCCTGGAGTTGTAGGTGTCCCGCGCGAGGTAGTCCCCTCCCCAGTGGCGCCCCTGCCCCCACTCCGGCCGCCGCCCCCGCAGCGCGCTCGCCGCGCAGATCTTCATGAGCTATGTGTGAGTACTGACCGCTCCTGGAGTTGTAGGTGTCCCGCGCGAGGTAGTCCCCGAGCCAGTGGCGCCCCTGCCCCCACTCCGGCCGCCGCCCCCGCAGCGCGCTCGCCGCGCAGATCTTCATGAGCTATGTGTGAGTACTGACCGCTCCTGGAGTTGTAGGTGTCCCGCGCGAGGTAGTCCCCGAGCCAGTGGCGCCCCTGCCCCCACTCCGGCCGCCGCCCCCGCAGCGCGCTCGCCGCGCAGATCTTCATGAGCTATGTGTGAGTACTGACCGCTCCTGGAGTTGTAGGTGTCCCGCGCGAGGTAGTCCCCTCCCCAGTGGCGCCCCTGCCCCCACTCCGGCCGCCGCCCCCGCAGCGCGCTCGCCGCGCAGATCTTCATGAGCTATGTGTGAGTACTGACCGCTCCTGGAGTTGTAGGTGTCCCGCGCGAGGTAGTCCCCTCCCCAGTGGCGCCCCTGCCCCCACTCCGGCCGCCGCCCCCGCAGCGCGCTCGCCGCGCAGATCTTCATGAGCTATGTGTGAGTACTGACCGCTCCTGGAGTTGTAGGTGTCCCGCGCGAGGTAGTCCCCGAGCCAGTGGCGCCCCTGCCCCCACTCCGGCCGCCGCCCCCGCAGCGCGCTCGCCGCGCAGATCTTCATGAGCTATGTGTGAGTACTGACCGCTCCTGGAGTTGTAGGTGTCCCGCGCGAGGTAGTCCCCTCCCCAGTGGCGCCCCTGCCCCCACTCCGGCCGCCGCCCCCGCAGCGCGCTCGCCGCGCAGATCTTCATGAGCTATGTGTGAGTACTGACCGCTCCTGGAGTTGTAGGTGTCCCGCGCGAGGTAGTCCCCTCCCCAGTGGCGCCCCTGCCCCCACTCCGGCCGCCGCCCCCGCAGCGCGCTCGCCGCGCAGATCTTCATGAGCTATGTGTGAGTACTGACCGCTCCTGGAGTTGTAGGTGTCCCGCGCGAGGTAGTCCCCTCCCCAGTGGCGCCCCTGCCCCCACTCCGGCCGCCGCCCCCGCAGCGCGCTCGCCGCGCAGATCTTCATGAGCTATGTGTGAGTACTGACCGCTCCTGGAGTTGTAGGTGTCCCGCGCGAGGTAGTCCCCTCCCCAGTGGCGCCCCTGCCCCCACTCCGGCCGCCGCCCCCGCAGCGCGCTCGCCGCGCAGATCTTCATGAGCTATGTGTGAGTACTGACCGCTCCTGGAGTTGTAGGTGTCCCGCGCGAGGTAGTCCCCTCCCCAGTGGCGCCCCTGCCCCCACTCCGGCCGCCGCCCCCGCAGCGCGCTCGCCGCGCAGATCTTCATGAGCTATGTGTGAGTACTGACCGCTCCTGGAGTTGTAGGTGTCCCGCGCGAGGTAGTCCCCGAGCCAGTGGCGCCCCTGCCCCCACTCCGGCCGCCGCCCCCGCAGCGCGCTCGCCGCGCAGATCTTCATGAGCTATGTGTGAGTACTGACCGCTCCTGGAGTTGTAGGTGTCCCGCGCGAGGTAGTCCCCTCCCCAGTGGCGCCCCTGCCCCCACTCCGGCCGCCGCCCCCGCAGCGCGCTCGCCGCGCAGATCTTCATGAGCTATGTGTGAGTACTGACCGCTCCTGGAGTTGTAGGTGTCCCGCGCGAGGTAGTCCCCTCCCCAGTGGCGCCCCTGCCCCCACTCCGGCCGCCGCCCCCGCAGCGCGCTCGCCGCGCAGATCTTCATGAGCTATGTGTGAGTACTGACCGCTCCTGGAGTTGTAGGTGTCCCGCGCGAGGTAGTCCCCTCCCCAGTGGCGCCCCTGCCCCCACTCCGGCCGCCGCCCCCGCAGCGCGCTCGCCGCGCAGATCTTCATGAGCTATGTGTGAGTACTGACCGCTCCTGGAGTTGTAGGTGTCCCGCGCGAGGTAGTCCCCGAGCCAGTGGCGCCCCTGCCCCCACTCCGGCCGCCGCCCCCGCAGCGCGCTCGCCGCGCAGATCTTCATGAGCTATGTGTGAGTACTGACCGCTCCTGGAGTTGTAGGTGTCCCGCGCGAGGTAGTCCCCTCCCCAGTGGCGCCCCTGCCCCCACTCCGGCCGCCGCCCCCGCAGCGCGCTCGCCGCGCAGATCTTCATGAGCTATGTGTGAGTACTGACCGCTCCTGGAGTTGTAGGTGTCCCGCGCGAGGTAGTCCCCTCCCCAGTGGCGCCCCTGCCCCCACTCCGGCCGCCGCCCCCGCAGCGCGCTCGCCGCGCAGATCTTCATGAGCTATGTGTGAGTACTGACCGCTCCTGGAGTTGTAGGTGTCCCGCGCGAGGTAGTCCCCGAGCCAGTGGCGCCCCTGCCCCCACTCCGGCCGCCGCCCCCGCAGCGCGCTCGCCGCGCAGATCTTCATGAGCTATGTGTGAGTACTGACCGCTCCTGGAGTTGTAGGTGTCCCGCGCGAGGTAGTCCCCTCCCCAGTGGCGCCCCTGCCCCCACTCCGGCCGCCGCCCCCGCAGCGCGCTCGCCGCGCAGATCTTCATGAGCTATGTGTGAGTACTGACCGCTCCTGGAGTTGTAGGTGTCCCGCGCGAGGTAGTCCCCTCCCCAGTGGCGCCCCTGCCCCCACTCCGGCCGCCGCCCCCGCAGCGCGCTCGCCGCGCAGATCTTCATGAGCTATGTGTGAGTACTGACCGCTCCTGGAGTTGTAGGTGTCCCGCGCGAGGTAGTCCCCGAGCCAGTGGCGCCCCTGCCCCCACTCCGGCCGCCGCCCCCGCAGCGCGCTCGCCGCGCAGATCTTCATGAGCTATGTGTGAGTACTGACCGCTCCTGGAGTTGTAGGTGTCCCGCGCGAGGTAGTCCCCTCCCCAGTGGCGCCCCTGCCCCCACTCCGGCCGCCGCCCCCGCAGCGCGCTCGCCGCGCAGATCTTCATGAGCTATGTGTGAGTACTGACCGCTCCTGGAGTTGTAGGTGTCCCGCGCGAGGTAGTCCCCGAGCCAGTGGCGCCCCTGCCCCCACTCCGGCCGCCGCCCCCGCAGCGCGCTCGCCGCGCAGATCTTCATGAGCTATGTGTGAGTACTGACCGCTCCTGGAGTTGTAGGTGTCCCGCGCGAGGTAGTCCCCGAGCCAGTGGCGCCCCTGCCCCCACTCCGGCCGCCGCCCCCGCAGCGCGCTCGCCGCGCAGATCTTCATCTTCAGCTGCGGCCACTGCACACAACAACAACAACAACTAGCTTTAGCAAGGGGCTTCTACATTGCACCATGTCACAAAATAAAAAGTTTCCAGAAAGTCCACTCCCGCCGTCCTTGAAATTAACTACCTAAACTTGGTTGACTTCTTGAAAAACGTGTATCGTCATTTTTGTGTTGTGTTTGAACAGCCAAATACACTACCACAGTAATAAGAACACTTATCCATTTTTTAGCACATTAAACATCAATACGTCGTTAATACTCGCGAGAGCGACGACTGCATTGGACTGCGCGTGGTCCGAGCATGGTCCGAGCAGGCATGTAAACGCATTGATCAATGTGTGCGTAAGAATATGGCGCTTAGTTCCGAGTGGACTATCTGTCTAGGCGCGCCGCGCGCCGCCGCTATACGTAATTTGTGACCATGTGGCATATAACATGACAGGTACGCTAGGAAAAACCCAACAATAGTATCAATTCATTGCACATTTATACACCGTCCCACTGTTATTACCTGTCCTATGCCATGGGTTGCCTGATAGAAATTGATACGTTAGCAATAAAGCTGCTGCACCTTTACTGTTATGGATTGTATTTCTTATCATTTCTGTTAATAAAGAAATTCTATTCATTTTCTTCGCCTTGTTAGCGCGATGACATGACCATGTAATGTAACATCTCTTTGTAACCATGATCTTAAAGCCCGACCAAAGAAATATGACACCTCGCCATATTGCGGAATTTCAATGGAACTAATTTTATAAGGGAAATTGTTGCCATAGTCATAAAAATATACACGTGGCGCCCCCAGAGCAGGTTTCTTATTTCTTTGGTCAGGCTTTACAGTAAATATCTTTGAATCTTTGTATTACCTGATCCCTGGGTATATGCTTGAGTGTGAGGTAAGCCCGCCAGCGCCGGTACGCCGCCTGTATGAGCGCTGTGTTGAGCCTCCTCGGCGGTAAGGGCCACTGTTTGATCACGTTTCGGTTCCGTTTGAGTTCCGCTTGTAGTTCTGCGATGTAGCGACGCACGCGGTAACGTCTGTGGACATAACATCAGTAATTAAAGCCTGTTTCATGCTATGAAATTTACTATCAAACACAGAAAACCAAAAAAAAGTTGTTGTTGTGGGCAAACACCCCGTCATCAGGCCCGGCGCACTCCGTGCCAGAGCTCCAGAATGTACCTACGCCGGGCGGTCCCGATTTCGCGGCCATTTAGTAGGAAAAACGCGCGCGCTTGTGACGACGCTATTATTTAGTCTGTGGTAATATAGACTCACGGCGCGGTCTTAAGGTGCATTTTGTTTTAATACGAGCGCAACGACAAACGGTAGGTTATTATAGCCAGGGTCACGTTCGACGCGTTCAATGTAATTTAAACGTTAGTGGCGTGGTAGCTATAATTAAATTCGCATATTTGCTATCAGAGAGTGCGCCTTCTGTACCTAGTACTATTATTTATTCTGTGCCGTCATCTTAAATGGGTCAATATTACTGACTCTAAGGTCTGTGAGATGAGCTAACTTAGACATCCACATCAATACACAATTATTTGTCTTTGCTTACTTAAATAAGCAGTGTTTCTGCATGCGGGCGAGGGTCCCGCGCCACAGTTTCTGCAGCAGTATCACTATAGACGGGATCAGCTGTGTAACACTCACCTCCACGCGTTGTATATGGTGAGCGCCGCCTTCATCTTCCTGTACTGCATGCGGGCGAGGGTCCCGCGCCACAGTTTCTGCAGCAGTATCACTATAGACGGGATCAGCTGTGTAACACTCACCTCCACGCGTTGTATATGGTGAGCGCCGCCTTCATCTTCCTGTACTGCATGCGGGCGAGGGTCCCGCGCCACAGTTTCTGCAGCAGTATCACTATAGACGGGATCAGCTGTGTAACACTCACCTCCACGCGTTGTATATGGTGAGCGCCGCCTTCATCTTCCTGTACTGCATGCGGGCGAGGGTCCCGCGCCACAGTTTCTGCAGCAGTATCACTATAGACGGGATCAGCTGTGTAACACTCACCTCCACGCGTTGTATATGGTGAGCGCCGCCTTCATCTTCCTGTACTGCATGCGGGCGAGGGTCCCGCGCCACAGTTTCTGCAGCAGTATCACTATAGACGGGATCAGCTGTGTAACACTCACCTCCACGCGTTGTATATGGTGAGCGCCGCCTTCATCTTCCTGTACTGCATGCGGGCCAGGGTCCCGCGCCACAGTTTCTGCAGCAGTATCACTATAGACGGGATCAGCTGTGTAACACTCACCTCCACGCGTTGTATATGGTGAGCGCCGCCTTCATCTTCCTGTACTGCATGCGGGCGAGGGTCCCGCGCCACAGTTTCTGCAGCAGTATCACTATAGACGGGATCAGCTGTGTAACACTCACCTCCACGCGTTGTATATGGTGAGCGCCGCCTTCATCTTCCTGTACTGCATGCGGGCGAGGGTCCCGCGCCACAGTTTCTGCAGCAGTATCACTATAGACGGGATCAGCTGTGTAACACTCACCTCCACGCGTTGTATATGGTGAGCGCCGCCTTCATCTTCCTGTACTGCATGCGGGCCAGGGTCCCGCGCCACAGTTTCTGCAGCAGTATCACTATAGACGGGATCAGCTGTGTAACACTCACCTCCACGCGTTGTATATGGTGAGCGCCGCCTTCATCTTCCTGTACTGCATGCGGGCGAGGGTCCCGCGCCACAGTTTCTGCAGCAGTATCACTATAGACGGGATCAGCTGTGTAACACTCACCTCCACGCGTTGTATATGGTGAGCGCCGCCTTCATCTTCCTGTACTGCATGCGGGCGAGGGTCCCGCGCCACAGTTTCTGCAGCAGTATCACTATAGACGGGATCAGCTGTGTAACACTCACCTCCACGCGTTGTATATGGTGAGCGCCGCCTTCATCTTCCTGTACTGCATGCGGGCGAGGGTCCCGCGCCACAGTTTCTGCAGCAGTATCACTATAGACGGGATCAGCTGTGTAACACTCACCTCCACGCGTTGTATATGGTGAGCGCCGCCTTCATCTTCCTGTACTGCATGCGGGCGAGGGTCCCGCGCCACAGTTTCTGCAGCAGTATCACTATAGACGGGATCAGTTCTGCGCGCGCAGCCTCCAAACTGTGCAGGGTCTTCGCGCTCCTGTCAACGATATTTTTTTTATGATTATTACTGCTTTTATTCGATAAAAGATTGCACAAATCGCTTTTCGACGTCAAGTGATTTTCGCCATCTTTCCCGATAACAGTTTTATCTTATCTTATTTAGCCTAGACTGTCCCACCGCTGGGCAAAGGCCTCCCTCTTTTTCTTCCACTACTCCCTGTCATGAGCTACTTCTGGCCAGTCTTTTAAGTAGCTATCAAGCTCGTCAATATCAATTAAAAAGAAGAAGAAAAGATAACTGGTGCACTAACTTTTATTAATCAATCTTTTTTTTGGTGGTTTCTTTTTTATCTATATGTAAATATTGCCTGAAATAAAAGAATTTATTATTATTATTATTTATTATTATATCTCACCGTATAAACAACTTTGTGTGTCCGTATTGCACGTCAGTGACTTGCAAGTCTTTTAGTAGAACCATCACAGCGTCCTGTACATAAAGAAAAAAAGTTTTATACACGGATCTGAATTTGATGAACCTAGAATATCGAAAGAGAGTAAAAATTTGTTTTCATATATGAAGAAAATCCAAGTAAAAGATTTTCTCACAATTATCCATCAAAGTAACATGAAAATATGCCATACTACAATTTGTGCCAATAGGACCAGATTTTTTTTTTTCGGGAATGTATATTTAGGAGGAGTTCGAAACCGTTGACTGAGTATCCTTTCAGTATTTCTCAAGCCACTACTTATGCCTATGATTTGTTTCATATTAATCCGGACAAAAGGTCATTGACGCCTGCATACAATGTGCACATTGTTTTCAAACGATACGATAAAACTATAGGAAATTATCGCAAAATACATAATTTAGCATACCGTAGTAGAAGACGGGGTGAGCGTGTCACCTTGCCAGACATTTTGGCGTTACATTTTTTTTAACTAGCTTTCTGCCGCGGCTCCGCCTGCGTTAATAGTCTTTTCCGTGGGAACGAGGCATTTTCCCGCGGTAAAAGGTAGCCTATGTTATTCAGGGTGAATGTAGCTTTCTAATGGTGAAAGAATTTTTGAAATCGGTTTTGAAATAGTTTTTGAGTTTATTCATTACAAACATACACACACAAATCTTTCCTTTTTACAATAATAGTAGGTATGATATGATAGTATGACTTTCAAGAAAAGAACGGGGTCAATGAACTTTTGTCCGGATAGATATGAAACAGAGCACATATACATGTAGCAGTGTACCTTGTCTGTGTTGCCGCGGAAGTTGGGCCAGGTGTACTGCGAGAGCATCTTGTAGCGCTTGAGGAAGCGGTCGTAGCGCTGCCGGGACGCGAACCCCGCGCGGCGCACGCGCACGTTCTCCACCAGGCCCAGGTACGACACCTGGTGACGGACCTGAGGGGGGGAGGCAACATATTAAAGCCCGACCAAACAAATTAGAAACTTCGTCATATTGCGGAATTTCAATAGAACTAATTTTATAAGAGAAATTGTTGCCATATTCGTAAAAATATACACGTGGCGCCCCCAGAGCGGGTTTCTTATTTCTTTGGTCAGGCTAAAATACAGATCATGGTCTAAGAAAACAAGGCTAACCATTAGACCACGTGACTGACACAAACCTACGTCATCTTGCGCTGTTCATCCTTGTCGAATGCGTGTTAATAGACAAGGATAAACAGCGCAAAATGACGTAGGCTTGTGTCAGTCACGTGGTCTAACGGTTAGACCTTGTTTTCTTGGACCATGGGTCTAACCATTAGACCACGTGACTGACACAAGCCTACGTCATTTTGCGCTGTTTATCCTTGTCGAATGCGTGTAATAGACAAGGATGAACAGCGCAAAATGACGTAGCTGTTTATCCTTGTCGAATGCGTGTAATAGACAAGGATAAACAGCGCAAAATGACGTAGGCTTGTGCCAGTCACGTGGTCTAACGGTTAGACCTTGCTTTTTTAGACTATGCTACAGATTTAATACAAGTACACATTAAATAATACAAAAAATAAATAAGAGGGGAAGTGGAACGTCTGAAACCAATTTTAATTCGTTCCATTTATTTTGGCTGTTGCAAAATAAGGAAAAATTTACATTTTGGATAGCAGATGAAATCTTAACTAAAAGACATTCAATAGTTGACTAGGATTGCTTAATTTCTTAAACTTTAATTTAAGTATTGAAAAGAAAAAGAAATTACTTTATCTTTTCTTAATTCTGAGTCTGTATCTTTTTCCTTTTTTTTTTTTCTTTTTCAAGTATCTAGAATAACACAAAAATAAGACTTCATCGTAATTTCAACCAAAATGGTGCCTTAATTCAAAAGGCGATTGGTGAAAATTGTAGGAAGTCGTACAAATAAGTCTTTGTAAGAAGTTTACTTTTATTTTTTATTTATTTATTTATTTATTTGGATCACCTACAGCAAAATACAATAGATGAGATTATTAAAAATATTATCACTAAAGCCATTTACAGGTGTTCGCAGATAGATACAAATATGGATGTAGACTAACAGCAGGAGAAACAAACTCAGATACCATAGAGCCTAGTCGGCACCTACTTACAAATTTACATTTAGCTATAGAGGTCTTTCACCTGAAATACATGTGATATAGAGTAATCATGTATTTCAGGTAACAGTGCCCGTACCCGCCGGCGGGGGCGCGGCCAAAATCAAAATCAAAATTGAACTGAAAATCAGAGACGGAGCCCCTCAGGCGTCGTCTCCTTCACGATGTTTTTCAATATCAACGCACTAGGCCGTGGTCCGAGGCTCCCTTGAGCCGCCCCTAGACGCGTTGGTATATGACTTTTTTGGGGTAGAGTCTTCCGCACCCCCGCAAGTCCGGTGAAGCTTGATCCGTCGTACTTTTTCGACTGAAGCATACGTCAATTCAATAAAAAATTAAAAGTGTTACCAGTTGTTCGTCCCAGGTGTGCGGCGTCTGCAGCGGGTTGGGTTTGACGCAGCGCACGTAGAAGGGCTCCTTACTCTCCAGCCCGGTCACCAGCGCAGCCATCGAGTTGCGGAACAGAGTCGCGGCCGACGGAGGACGCTTCGACGTCTACGGGACAGATAATCACAGTGGATTATAATCAGAGAGGTTGTTGTGTTTGCCTTGTGTCTGGATCACAAACTACGTATAGCTAGACAGATGGCCCACTCGGAACTAAGCGCTATATTTTTACTTTACTTTTTTACTTTACTTTTACTTTAGATGTGTGAAAAGCCCAAATAAATTTATTTTATTTATTTATTTATTTTATTTACGCACACATGGATCATTGCGTTTACAGGCTTGCTCGGACCATGCTCGGACCACGTGCAGTCGTCGCTCTCGCGATTATTAACAACGTATTGATGTTTGATGTGCTAAAAAAAATTATAAGTGTTCTTATTACTGTTGTAGTGTATTTGGCTGTTTAAACACAACACAAAAATGACGATACACGTTTTTCAAGGAGTCAACCAAGTTTAGGTAGTTAATTTCAAGGACGGCGGGAGTGGACTTTCTGGAAACTTTTTATTTTGTGTCTGGATGTTGTATATTTATATATGTATGTCATAGTACAGGCTATGCCTAGTTTGGGGTTAGATGGCCGTGTGTGAGATATCCCCAGATATTTATTATTTAGGTCAACAGCTTCTTTCATTCGCGCGCTGCAGTTTTGTGCGTCAAACTAAGTACTGAAGCCAGCCTTCCAAGGCCATCATGTCCAGCCGCATGTGCTGGGCTACTGTCCATGAACCCCGCTATACAGTACGTCACCTCACCTTGTGTAGTGTAGTGTGTAGTGTGTAGTGCCTGCATATATCAGTATCCACACACCTTCTGTATGTTGGTGCCGCCCTCGGGCCACATGTCCGCCAGCGACTTGTTGGTGGAGGAGTACAGCAGCCGCTTGAGGTCCTGCCACAGCGAGTCCTTGTTCTTGTCATGAACCCCGCTATACAGTACGTCACCTCACCTTGTGTAGTGTAGTGTGTAGTGTGTAGTGTGTAGTGCCTGCATATATCAGTATCCACACACCTTCTGTATGTTGGTGCCGCCCTCGGGCCACATGTCCGCCAGCGACTTGTTGGTGGAGGAGTACAGCAGCCGCTTGAGGTCCTGCCACAGCGAGTCCTTGTTCTTGTCATGAACCCCGCTATACAGTACGTCACCTCACCTTGTGTAGTGTAGTGTGTAGTGTGTAGTGTGTAGTGCCTGCATATATCAGTATCCACACACCTTCTGTATGTTGGTGCCGCCCTCGGGCCACATGTCCGCCAGCGACTTGTTGGTGGAGGAGTACAGCAGCCGCTTGAGGTCCTGCCACAGCGAGTCCTTGTTCTTGTCATGAACCCCGCTATACAGTACGTCACCTCACCTTGTGTAGTGTAGTGTGTAGTGTGTAGTGCCTGCATATATCAGTATCCACACACCTTCTGTATGTTGGTGCCGCCCTCGGGCCACATGTCCGCCAGCGACTTGTTGGTGGAGGAGTACAGCAGCCGCTTGAGGTCCTGCCACAGCGAGTCCTTGTTCTTGTCATGAACCCCGCTATACAGTACGTCACCTCACCTTGTGTAGTGTAGTGTGTAGTGTGTAGTGTGTAGTGCCTGCATATATCAGTATCCACACACCTTCTGTATGTTGGTGCCGCCCTCGGGCCACATGTCCGCCAGCGACTTGTTGGTGGAGGAGTACAGCAGCCGCTTGAGGTCCTGCCACAGCGAGTCCTTGTTCTTGTCATGAACCCCGCTATACAGTACGTCACCTCACCTTGTGTAGTGTAGTGTGTAGTGTGTAGTGTGTAGTGCCTGCATATATCAGTATCCACACACCTTCTGTATGTTGGTGCCGCCCTCGGGCCACATGTCCGCCAGCGACTTGTTGGTGGAGGAGTACAGCAGCCGCTTGAGGTCCTGCCACAGCGAGTCCTTGTTCTTGTCATGAACCCCGCTATACAGTACGTCACCTCACCTTGTGTAGTGTAGTGTGTAGTGTGTAGTGTGTAGTGCCTGCATATATCAGTATCCACACACCTTCTGTATGTTGGTGCCGCCCTCGGGCCACATGTCCGCCAGCGACTTGTTGGTGGAGGAGTACAGCAGCCGCTTGAGGTCCTGCCACAGCGAGTCCTTGTTCTTGTCATGAACCCCGCTATACAGTACGTCACCTCACCTTGTGTAGTGTAGTGTGTAGTGTGTAGTGCCTGCATATATCAGTATCCACACACCTTCTGTATGTTGGTGCCGCCCTCGGGCCACATGTCCGCCAGCGACTTGTTGGTGGAGGAGTACAGCAGCCGCTTGAGGTCCTGCCACAGCGAGTCCTTGTTCTTGTCCATGAACCCCGCTATACAGTACGTCACCTCGCCTGCGTAGTGCCTGCAATCATACAATCAGTCACATAACGTATAAAACAATATAAGACTTGTGAACATTCTTAGATTTTCGCGGTTGTTAACTGCACTAACACACATTTTCACGGGTTTTCTCCACGATTTCGTTTTAAATTGAGTATAATAACATAATTTACGTTATAATTAATTTAAACATAATTTACGTTGCACAGAACCTAGTTAGGTCTAATGAGACATTAAAATTAATTTAATGAATGTCAAATTTTAATAGGTCCCCAACCACCCATTAAATATCTGTTTTTATTTGCAATATTCGTTATTTGCCAAAAGTTGTGTTTAATTACTCCATATTACTGGTTAAATAAATAAATATGATGGGAAGAATATTAAATAAAGCACCTGCTATGGATTTTTTTTGTAGTGGTACCTCTATCTATAAGAACGCTATGGATTTTTTTAAGGATTCGTCTATCTATAAGAACAGCTATTGTGAATTCAATATTTTCCTAACTCTACTTTTATTGTAAAGAGGATTTCAAAGGTAAAAAATTAAACAACTGCATCTGTTTTTCAATTATTATTATTATTCTGTGGTATATTTTTCAATTTTAGTTTAATTATATGGTGTGTTGTTGTTTTTGATGTAGAAGCTCTTGCGTTAATTCATTCTCTTTTTTAAATTGATTAAATTGATTATGATTATTTTCATTTGATTATCTGAAACATAGAAACAATGCAATTAATAAAAAAAATATTATCATCGCACTTGGCTCTAACTTATGTAAATAAACACATAAACTTAAAGGCAGGTGAAACCAAAACGAGGTTATAGAATTGCAAAATATTTACCATTAAAGTAAGCTGCCCCACTGTTAGGGGTTTTCCAAAGGTTCAATTTGGTCTTTAATTATACATATTATTTTTGTATCATTGTCAGTAGTTTAGCGATTCTTCGGGCTATGTCGGTGAGTCTGGTTCGCCTGCAGATCTTATCATTCCTGATTCGATCACGCAAGGAAACTCCATACAAATACTCCAGTAAAAACTTTAATCATAACATAACCATGAAAAATGTATCTTCTTTACATACACCATTAGTACTCATATTGATCTGTGCCGCATTCTTGCGTGCTTTTAATTTCCAATTGATGTTTTTAGCTGGTCAACATTTCGGCACCCAGACGTAGCGCAGCTGTTGTATTTATTACAAGTTTTGGGCCAGGTTTCTTTTTTTTTAACTAAAAACATGTCCCCAGTTCTTTTGTCTTCTATAATATTCTTGTATCACAACATAAAAGTGCAAATTTTGAAACTAAAATTGAAAAATATTTTTTTGTAAAGCAATTCAATTCAATATTTATGTTTTGCCGTCCGTCAGTCAATGACAGTTTGTTTATTTTTAAACGCGTTTCGATCTTTGAATTTTCTTTAAATTTTTACAAATTTACGAAAACGAAACGCATTCGTTCACTCATTTTCAAAGAATGTTTTTAAAGCTTGCAATATTTTTTAACTGTTGATTATAATTAATGAACCGTTAAATATGAGGAATATCGTTTTGTGCAACGATCATTAAAATAATGACTTCATTAGCTTTAATGAAGCATTAACTAATGGAAAGATAATGGAGAGCTTTCTGCAACCGAGTGTTTAAGCCCCCGAGGGTGGGACACAAGCCAGGGGGGGGGGGAATGTCTCTTTCTCAAGTTTTTTGCTTGCGTCTCGAAAACTATTTATTATATCTCTTTAATTTCTTCTACAATAATTATGTACATTAAATTCCCTATAAATTATGTCACAACATGTTTACTGCACGATCAATACTTTAGGAGATACAGAGTATTAAAGATGATAAAAATAAAAAACAAAATCGTTTTACAAATTTTTTGTGAAAAATAATACAATATGCCGACTTATAATTCCAATAAGGAATACGCATACAGAATATTATCCGTGCCTGAAATTAAAGAGATATTATAAATAGTTTTCGAGTCGCAAGCAAAAAACTTGAGAAAAAGACATCCTCCCCCCCCCTTTCCCCTCTGGCTTGTGTCCCACCCTCGGGGGCTTTTAGTATATTCATCTAGACACCTTAGGGAATAACTGTACCAACTTTAAAAACTACATGTATTATTTGGTCTGATCTACGATTTAGAAGCTAATTTTCCGCTGCTATAAGGATACTTCACAATAACCATTTTCCCGTGCGGAGCCGGGGCGGGTCGCTAGTAGTGTTATATACCAGGTGGTGTACTCACGTGATGCGGAAGTCCTGGCTATGCCTGAGCTTCTTGTCTGTGGGCGCGAGCTGCCGCGAAGTGTAGTGCTTGTGCCCCTGGAGTCGCTTGTCCATCGCTTCCAACAGCTGCTGGTCTGATATCTGGGAAAGAACAAATTACGGTCACATCGAACCTTTCACATGCTTCCTTACATATAGCCAAAATTTACAAACAGCTCTCGTCAAAAAGAAGCCTGTTAAAATTAAAATATTATTTTAAAAAGATAATTCATAAATATTTTTAGAAGCTCGTCGCTTTAACAGATAGGAAAACGTTTTTAGAATTGGGCAAACGCTTTATAATTTATTTGACAAAACAAATAAAAACACAACAAAAAAAATTTAAAGGCGCTTGCAATCAACTTTAAATTCACTTTTTATTATGCTTTTTATTATGATCCTTGCTCTTTTCTCATGGTATCCTTAAAAAGAAAGTACAGACTGTCAATAAAAGTCGTGAAATTGATAGGGGCGCCACTTCCTTTACGGTGTTGCCATTTGATATCATGCTGTCACGCTCTGACTTATGGATATTTCTGAGAAGTAAGATTAGTTCCGTTTGAAGATTTTTTTGACAGACTGTAAATTGGTACAATTCTAGCGCTATGCACAGAAAAAAAAGCGCCATTTCTGTTTCGTCTCTCAAATAACCATATCGTTTGGTGTATCAGTTGGTGTTCGCGCTCACCTTGGTGGGGTTGAGGCAGGCCTCGTCCATGATGGCGATGATGCCCTGGTGCGGGGCGTCCACCAGTGAGCAGATGACGCGGTTGTTGAAGTACTGGATGGGGCTCCACTGAATTCCCTCGCGTGCATACTCCTCCTGCTCTTGCTTTAACACCAGCTCTGCAATTGGGCATACCAGAGGTGGCGTTATAAGCGTCTAGTCGCCAAATGTCAGATTCACAAAGTGACAGATCAATAAAAAACGTCCGATTCTAAAAATAACAAATGATTTTTTTTTAAGTTGTTGTTTTGTAAAGTTAGGCTTGTGTTGGTAAGAAAGCGTAGCGTGTTCTGGCCCCCCACAAGGTGGACTAATGATCTGGCTGGATGCGGGCCCGGCAAGACCAACAGTTGTAGAGATCATTGGGGTGGCCTTTGCCCAGCAGTAGACGTGTTTCACCTGAAATATCGATGGAGCACAAATTAATTATCGACGCCCACTGAATTTTTTTGCGACTCTTCGACCTATGTCAGTGACTTCGGTTTGCATGTAAATCTGGAATATTGTGCATATGAATGTAAAAATCTAAACATATTTCCTCGAAACAGTTTTGTATGCACTAATCTAATATATTATATAATTTACTGTACAAGTGTTTGTTTACCAATGAAGAGCTGCTGCAGTTTCTCGTTGCAGTAGTTGATGCAGAACTGCTCGAAGCTGTTGGTGTCGAAGATCTCGAACCCGTAGATGTCCAGCACGCCGATCAGCGACGACTTGTACGAGCCAGAGGGCGACTCGATCGCCTTGTTTATCTGCGCATCGTGTCATATTAGTTCAACCATCTGCCACTAGATGTCGCTAGTTGTATTGTTAATATTTAGGCTAGTTTATCTGCACATGATGTTATATTAGTTCAACCCTATGCCACTAGATGTCGCTAGTTTTATTGTTAATATTTAGGCTAGTTTATCTGCACATGATGTTATATTAGTTCAACCCTATGCCACTAGATGTCGCTAGTTTTATTTGTTAATATTCAGGCTAGATGTGTGACACTAATAACTAAAATTTCACATCTCCATAACAATATAAATAAAAATATTTGATTAGATTTGATTTGTTAATATGGACACCTGCCCTATCATTCATTCATTCAATAGTCGATCTGTACATCTCCCATCCTTTTCTTTTTGATTCTTATTATTATTATTTTCGGCTCCAATATGAACGAAAAAGATGAGCTTCTTATAATAATAATATACCGTCAGCCATTTTTCTAAACGTAAAACAAACCAAAGTCATAATTGTCCTTGTTCTTAAAGAAATTGCTTAGAGCGCTAAGGCCGCCACTTTCTTTCTCCTTCTTGTGTTCTACCAATTTTCTGTTGTTTTGTGCAAGTACATTTTGATTTTATTTTGCTATATTTTTCTCCTTGTTTATCATATCACTGATGAAGTAAGCATGAAACAGCATAACGTAATTCAGGATAAGACTTTTAGTAAGTAGTAGGTGTTTTTTAATTGACCTATTCTTGTGTCACAATGTATGACGAATCAAACTTCATCGGAATTAAGTACAATATACGCCAAACTTCTAGATGCCTCTGAAATTGACGCGAGCCGCGTCGCAGTAGTAATATTTATAAGTCAGCGGGGTGCGGCGGGAAGCGGCGGCGGCAGGGCCTGCCCCACCCCCGCCCCGCACCCACCTCACCTGTGCGTGCGCGTTAGTGTGCGTTCAGTGTTCTATAAATGTGTCAATGTGTACACACCCCTGCGCGAAGCAACCTCTGTAGGCCTACTATGTAAGTAGCGACAGACTCGAGAAGCTGTCAAAAGCGTAATAGTTCTGCAATATGTTCGCTACTTACATAGTAGGCCTACAGAGGCGTCTAGTTTGGTGCATACTGTAGTAGTGTTATCTTTTTCTTGTATGCACGTACTAACCTGCTGCACGATCCAAGTGAACAGCCTATCGTAGGCGGCTTTAGCGAGCGCCAGGAGCGTGTAGTTAGCGTCCGTCAATGAATGTTCCTTGCTGACCAGATCCCCGCCGGCTGACAGCACCCTCCCGGCCATCGCGGACCGGAGAGACGCCTCCGACACTCCAAGAGCTGAGACACACTGCTTCAATGGACCACCGATGTTTAGCTGCCCGTCTGAGCTCTCTGAGAACGTTAGTTCGCCCTGGAACGAAAATATGTCATGTTTTTATTTTATACTTTTTAAAACTTACACGGTTGTTTTCATAACTAATAAGATTTAAAACGGGATACACAAACAACAAATACAACGGTAAATATCCCGTTTTGAATCTTAATAATTATGTTTTTATTTTATTTTGATGTTTCGTTGTTTCGAAATGTATTTCTTTTTCTTTCTGTTCTCTGCGCTCTAAAACAAGAAAAAAGCGATGACAAAATTTCGTTTGTCTTGTGATAACTCTGTATCTTGTTATATACTTCTGTTAATCTGGATTAGCAAGGAGACAAGTTTAGCTCTCTGTCCGAGATCAACGAAATATTTATTGGTCTCTTCGTCTCTTTGATTATTTAAATTATTTTAAATACTATGTATTTTTTTAGTTACATATTAAAAGCTTTTCTCTTTTCGCAGTCTCCATACCGTAACGTTTCCTGGAAGAGCTACCATAGTAATAATTGCCTGTCTATCACTATCATAATACTGTAATATTTCCTTTGCGTCAATAAAAGATTTTGTAAGACTTGCATACGTTATAAGAAAAATTCTAACAGGATCTTTCATACCAGTAATATGACTCCAGCGACGATGCTCCAAATATCCTCGACCACGCTGGGCGGGAAACCCAAAGAGTTAAAGGCGCTGTTGGTGACAGCACACAGTTTGGAGTCCTGCGCTGAAGGACGCTCGCCACCCAGGATCTTGTACTGCGTGCTGGGGGATAGACCGTACTTCCTCGTCACTGGGTGGTTTGAACTCAGCAGCTGGAACCGATGAATGTAATAAGACAAATGGTTAGCAAAAAAAAATGGTCTAGGGTATGGTCTAAGAAAACAAGGTCTTGCATTCGGACCACGTGACTGACACAAGCCTACGTCATTTTGCGCTGTTAATCCTTGTCTATTAACACGCATTCGACACGTGGTCCGAATGGAAGACCTTGTTTTCTTAGACCATGTTTATACCAACTAAGTGCGTCTGTCATTTTCTTATTTCAAAGAATAAAGAGTTTTTTGCTTTTAGACTTTTCGGCTGTTTAATTATTTGTTAAAAAGTGTTTTATACAAATCCCTTATGTCAGAACGTTCATTTAATTACGATAATTTCTCTTCAAGAACTTTTACAGATGGGATTTGTTACGACGACGACAAAATATTATGAATGATAGTAGGAGGGAAAGTTTAAAATTCTGTAACCCATGGTTTAAATGAGCTTATAAGTTAGTTATGTACTGTTTTTACAAATTACGTACGTTAAAGTTACGAAATAATGTTTTTTTTAATAAATTCCGCCTGTTTTATATAATTCAGTTAATAAAATATTATAACAGTGAACTGATTACATCTGTATAATAAAACTGTAGAGGTCGAAAATCTGTACATAGAAAAAAAAGCTAAAAACCAAGTCTGGGGGATGTAAGAAGTGATATAGATTATAGAACATATCCAGACTTTTTATTTTTTGTTTCTCTGTTTATCTGCTTGTTTAGGAATCTCCGAAACTGCTGGACCGATTTTAATAAAAATTTTGCATGGTGGTACCTTATATCCCCGGTCAACATCTTTGATAGTTTTTACCGCGGAAAAATATCTCATTCCTACGGGAAACTGCACGGAAAAGTCAAAAAATAAACAGGGCGTAGCCGCGGGCGGACAGATAGTCAGTTTATAGTTTTAACACACTTTAAAAATTATGTAGTTAATTTTGCAGCTCAATAATGTTTACTATACCTGATCAGTAGTAACAATTAGACAAACATCAGTACATTCACATTTTTAACATACCTTTACCAGTTGGGCTACATTAACACCCGTTTGCAATAACCTTGCCATAAGCTTTTCGTAGTTAAGAAATACCTAAGCTAATTAAAGCTTAAAAAAAGAATTGGTTATCAGTAACAGTCTTATTTGGGCTCATAAAGGTAGGCAGAAACTAGGCCGTTTAAAAAAAGTCTGAAGGTTACTAGCAAACATCATTTTCACCAAATCTCACCTAAATACGTTAGGCATCATTTTCGATTCTTAAATTTAGTGCAAACGGGTGTTAAACATCTTTCCGAGTTGTTTATGATAATAACAATAGGTTTCCACGTACTATCGATTTATTATAAGCTTGGCTCCGTAATATAGGACAATAGTACCAGCTACGGTACGACTAATGTTTGTAAACTGTACAATATAATAGGGCAGTGTTGTAAACACTAGACTGGCTACGTAAATGATGTCATGCATTATTATTGTATTATTTACATAAATAATGAGAGCTGTAAAGTTTATTAATATTATGCTCGGATGAGAAAGGAAAGGTAAACACGCGTGATAGAGTTTGGCAAATGTATGTTTGGTAAGTGTATTAGACAGTGAAAAACGCGGCAAATTTGAAAAAAATCATCGTGGCAACTCAGAGTCTATGGATTTACCTAATTTGAACTTTGTTGCCAGTACAATGTTTTCCAATTTCATCGATTGTCTACTTTCATTTGTCAAACTCCAGTAGGTAAGTAAGTTTTAAGCGCCAGGCAACTCCGATATTTTCTAGATTTTCTAATTAAGATTAAGATTATAGCAGACTAGCGACCCGCCCCGGCTCCGCACGGGAAAATGGTTATTGTGGGTTATCCTTCAGTATATTATGCATGTATTATACATATAAACCTTCCTCTTGAATCACTCTATCTATTAAAAAAAACCGCATCAAAATCCGTTGCGTAGTTTTAAAGATTTAAGCGTACAAAGGGAGGGACATAGGGACATAGGGACAGAGAAAGCGACTTTATTTTATACTATGTAGTGATAGTGATGGCATTACGTTCCGATTTTCATTGGACCCAAAACTGTAAACAGTTTAGCATTTCTCGCTCTATCTGAGTGAGTGAAATGAGTTGGTCTTAAAGAGGTTGGAAAGTCGCGCTTCGATTCCCACTTCTCAATAGGCTATGTAAGAAGCGACAGGCTCGAGAAGCTGTCAAACGCGACATAGTGACATCAGAGCCATAGTGGTTCTGTCAATATGTCGCGTTTGACAGCATGTCGCTTCTTACGTAATAAGCCTACTGGTTGGTCTATTCAATTAATAAAAAAAAAACACAGTAAAAGGCTATTACAAAATTGCTAACCAACCAGTCGCGTGGCAGCGCAGCGGTAGGTATAGTATCAAATTATTGATGACGACCAATAGATCATAATTGCTATACACACGCGAAGCTGTATTTTTATTGATGGATCGATTTAATAAATTGGAAAGACGGATGATGTCATCATCTATCGTTTATGTAATCACATGTGATTTGATGTGATACTGATACATAGTTCGGAAGTAGTTTGGACAATATGGAAGAATTTGGTGCGGCGTGGAATAATTTACCAACACGCGAATTGTTTTTAAGTCATGAAAGTTACGTCAGTAACTTCAGAGTAAAGTAGCTCTTTTGTGAGCACAAAAGCTACAAATACATAAAACAACACAAAAAAATATTCTTCTTCTTCTGGTTCCTCTCCTCTACTGGAGGTTGGCAGTCAGCTCTGCATACGTCCCTCTATCTCTCGCCAAACGGAAAAGTTCTTCGACCGTGGCGCAGCTTTTAATGTTGTCGAGCCACGACATTTTTACACACACAAACACACACACACACACACACACACACACACACACACACACACACACACACACACACACGCACACACACACGCAGACACACTATACACACAACCATTATTATTTATTATATATTAATTGAAACGTCCTTACACACGATCACCGCACACAGGGCACTATTTCCTAAGATACAGGGTAACACCTAGTTCAGGATTTTAGAGTCGAATTTTGTTTGATTGCTGTCCATTGTGTAAGACCAATATTGTAAGCTTTCTTTTATGTGACTTTTGTGTCTAAATAAACTTTTTTTTTATATATATATATTATTATTTTAGGCTTGCCGACATCTCTTTTCCCTTCGGTTTTGCCCATCATAATCGTTTGAAGTATCTGGTAGTGCTCATTTCTTAATATGTGATAGATAAAAATATTAAACTTGAAAAAAAAAAAAACAATTTTGACTTTGACATTTCCTTACCTGGTAAAAGGAATGGAAGTTTCTCTCTCCCGGCTGCAGCGCCACCACGCGGCTCTTCTCCAGCAGGTAATTGCTGATGTGCCCCCCCATGGGGTCTCCTTTGTAGTCGAAGTGGATGTCCATGTATTTGCCGAATCGGGACGAGTTGTCGTTGCGATTCGTCTTCGCGTTGCCGAACGTCTCGAGGATGGAATTCGATTGGATTAGCACGTTTTTTACCCTGAAATAGAGAGATATAGCTATTTCATTTTATTTCTTCACGAGTCGAAATGTTGCTTAATGTCTGTGGTTGATATGAGTGTTCCCATTTTTAAACCCCGACGAAAAAGAGCGGTGTTATAAGTTTGACGTGTGTGTCTGACTGACTGTGGCTTCGTAGATCCTAAACGGATACGTTGATTTTGAACAAGTTTTTTTATTTGCAAGGTGTCATAATCGAGAGTGTTCTTATACAATACAAGCTTGTGACGTCATAAGTTAGTATTCCCTTTAATTTTTCATATAAAATATTGTTCTAGACATTTCAACGAAGCTCTGCCAGTCAACATCCAACATCCCTATTAATTGTATAAACAAAATCGGTAGCTCCGGGAAGGTGGCTTCGGGAAATGGTAACCTCGGGGAAACTCACTCAAAATCGTCATAGTATAGTCAAACTAACTACCTATGTAATTAGAAATAGAACTAAAATTAAAGAGTATACCAATTAAAACCCACCTGTCAATATACTCCCTGTGTACCTGTGTCGTGTTAGCTGCTATGTACTTCATTATGAACTTGGAAGCTTCCGTTTTGCCGGAGCCCGACTCGCCCGATATCAGCACGCATGTGTCTCTACCCTGCAATTCAAATAGCATAGATAGAGTTGATAAATAAATACGCGGCACAAAAGTTTACAGAACTTCTCACACGCGGTCAAAATAAAACTAAGATACATTATGTTAAACGTAAGTACAGTAGCCAGCACAGCCAGACATAGGCTTCCCTATTCTTTCCCATTAGACTTGACTATATTTACGTATTTCTACATTAAGTATTATTATCCTGTGATGTCCCCCAACCGGGCAAAATCCTCCCAATTCTACTTTATTCTTCTTCTGTCCATTTCAGTAATAATAAAATCGTTATTGAACAATTCAATCAGATAAGAAAAAATATATGAATAAACGCAAGTTACTGGGAAAACGAGTTTATCTCAAAAGTATCAAATTATTGTCATCATATTCAGCACATGGTATAAAATACTGACACGTTCTTAACACCCAGTATTATGACAACTGTAATTTTCGCACGAAAGCGTGAAATTAGAAAATGCTATCTAGTTTTAGACGTTTTCCGTTACAAGCAGTAAGTAGTTTATAAAATCAACTATGTAATAGGCTATTTGACAATGCGAAAAATAAAGTGTTAATTACTGTAATCAGTATGTAATGTAAGTTTAAAAATGGATATTTACTATGGGAAGTTAAAAATAATAATTAATTTATGTAAAAATCCGTAAATAAAAATGTATTTTTCTTGGCGTTTGTCACGTGACTCAAAACGCTCCTGTTTGGTCGGGTATAGGACATATGTCACTAGCCAGTAAACATCGTTTTCTACTTAAGCAACTTGTAGTAGTAGTACTGGCTAGTGACGTCACCGATGATGCCATTGCGACGCCATATTGTCAAAGTAGCGTTTTGGCGCGCTACTTAAATATTGAATTTTTATTTTGATATTTTTCAGGAAATATGTACCAGAATTAAAAAATACAACTATTACTGGGATCCACAAACTCTACTGAATAATAAAAAATATATTTTAAAAACCAGTCAAATAGCCTATTCTACAAGATATTGAGATGGGCATACCAAAATTATATAAAAAATCTTAGCAAAACTATAGAACAAATCAAGCGGGAACATCTTTTCTTTCGGAACGTTTTGGAACAAAAGTTGTTAAAAGTCTGTTTTTTACTACCAATGGGGATTTAGAGTCTTTATTACAATTATTACAATTGTAATAATGTGTAGTAAGCGCGAAAGCCTCAAACAAACTTTAGAGTCTTTGTCTCGTAATCAAGCCGCCTTTAAGACGAAGGTGAAGGTGAAGGTTAGCAAATTAACCCTCAGGTTTACTATTTTTATTTTATTTCGCACTAAAACGAGATGGGCAGTTAACAAAGAATAGGGGTGTAATTGGATTCAAGGATGCTATAAAAATAACACAAAAAGACCATTAAAAATAATTAAGCTAAGGGGTCTATTTGAGCATTGATAAATAGTCCACAGAGAGAGACCCTCAAAAGAAGAGTTGAAAGCTGAAAAACTTTTGTGGTTACCGACTTAAATTAGGTCCAAACTGACTTTCCCCAGTTTGGTTAGGACATTGCAGGCTGAATCACCTGATTGTCCGAAAAGAAAGATGATTCCGTGCTTTGGAAAGCACGTAAAGCCGTTGGTCCCGGCTACTATCTACGGATGTAGTCGTTATAGGAGGCATGTCGGAAGCACGGGTTTGTGAGGTATAGGTTAACCTCGAAACCCACTCGATAAGAAGAAGAAGCAGCAGTGGAAGACCATACCTGTTGCCTGAGAACCCTCTGACACGCGTCAGCAATAGAGTACACGTGTGGAGGCACCTCGAACATCTCCCGCCCCCTGTACTGGGCCATATGCTGAGGCCCATAGATGTCTAACGTCTTGTACGGGTTCACTGACACGAGGACCTCGCCGATGTATGTGTAGATTTTGTTGTTTTGAAACCTGTAACAAGAGAAAACAGTTTAAAGGCTTATTCAAACCGCAGAGTTATCAACAAAAGAATCCCGATGGGTATGCGATTAACGCGATGTGCAAAGCATTTTCGCGAGCAGCTGCGAAAATGCCATATTAATACCGTGCGGGATATCGCTTGGGTATTACCGCTACCCACGGCGACGGCGTATAACTCCGCAGTTTGAATAGGCCTTATAGACTCCGTCTGTGTTTACTTCTGTCTAGAGCCGAAGGTGGGAAACCAGCGTGATTCGCTCTTGATTGCTAGAGATTCTGAGTCTAGCTAGAGCGCTGTTTTTTTACTTAAGTACTTTTATCTTTTAATACTGATAAGAAATTTAACATCGTTGGAAGACGTATCGTGGGCCGGCCCCCTACTATGGACCGACGATCTGGTGAGGGTCGCGGGAAGCCGCTGGATGCGGGCTAAGCAGGACCTATCGTTGTGGGGATCTTTGAGAGAGGCCTTTTTTCTGCAGTGGACGACTTCGGATGAGATGATGATGATCATGAAAACAAGTTAGTCTATACGCCTTTTTAGGAATTCCTTTATTAATAATTCTAACAAACGACGGTTACGAAGTGCTTTACGCATTCCTATAGAACAAGACTTTTACACCTAGAGTCTAGGTCCTAGACCGCCAAGCATATTCGTAATATAAAAAAATACATATAAAAGTAAGCAGATACGAGCAGTCTAAAGACATATTTACGTAACAATGGTAACAATGGGCAGAGTGTTGTATCAACTGCGCGTACGCAGAATCGGAACGTGTTACGACCGCTGTTCAACGTAAACTTAATCGCGTGTAGTGAGTAACGTTCTCTCAATCACAATGCGATCACGAGTCTCGATTGGTCGACAGCATCTTTAACGTTTACTAAATCGGCTCACATTCAGATGTGATTCGTGAAATTTAGTTTCCTTTTTGGAACTTTCAGCTCGAATTTGAATGGCGTTTGGCAAGCGCGCCATTGCCAGTATTAGAGGTTTTAACTCACGAAACCTTAATCTTCTTACTATTCAAAGTTCACACATACACGCGACTTTTTTCCGAAGGGGTAGGCAGAGAAAACTTTCTTTTACATTTTTATCATTCGCAGAGCCTGTACTATGGGTGTCAGATAGCTGATATACATACACATATAAATATACAACATCCAGACACAAGGCAAACACAAGTGCTCATCACACGAATGTTTGCCCTGGGCGGGATTCGAACCCGCGACCTTTTGCTTCGTAGGCAGACGTACTAGCAACTAGGCTACGAGGCCGAATATTTTTTTCTTCAATCGTGTCTATTATATTCTGTCGGTCCGAAAGAAAATAATTATTTACCAATATTATAATACCTATTTCAATACTTATAATAATTATTATACATACATACATAAAGACACAATCTACATAGCATCATACACCATCTTTTATATTAAACTATCCGTCTTTTCGTTGGTCATCCTCTTCCAACCTCCATCATTGAATCTCATCATCCTCTTCCCTTTATATCACACCATACTTAAATCATATAAGTAAATACCAAACCCTCTCATTGAATCTAATTCACGCTCCAACAGCCATATAATCGTGGTATCAACACGTCCACGGTTCGTTAGGCCAGCGCTGGCCAATAAAGCCATAAGCGGCCTAGTCAATGGAAAATACAGCTTTGATTGTATTGGAGTTGCACCTTTGATTGTGTTTGTATCGGACGAGGCGTGAAGGAATCCCGCCGAGCGATAAGCATTGTTTTTTAATCGATAAATTGAGGAAGTTTTAATAGTTTTTTTTATTGACATGTCAATAGATGAGGTGACTTTCTTTAATTTGTTTGGTTTATAACTTGAACAATGCCTGCAACTGCAACACTCTTTGCAACTTTTTAAATGGTTACTAAAGGAAATAATTTAAAAATGTATGTACTACTGTTAATGCAAAATAAAAATTAAAATAAATTGGACAAAAAATCAGGAACACTATAAATAACATCTTCGAAAGCGAAAGTACTAAAGTCAGCAGTAAAGATATATTTTTAATTAATACTAAAAAAAATGTGTTTAACGAGATAGTTCCGAAATTGAAAGTGGCAGAGACACGCTCGCTACAAAGCAAGTCGAGGGTTATCTTGACCACGATCTGTGTAATTAAATAAAATTAACGCTACACTACAGTTTCCACCCGGGCTGACTTGCCATATTTTGTATTTGGTTACTATTTAATACACAAGCTCTTATAGGCCAGCTGAAAGACATTTCACGAGAATAAGCTGTGCCTGTTGTAGACACAACAGGCACAGCTTATTAAAGTAGACACTTTTTTTAACATCTTTATTTATAAAATGTTTGTGTGCAATAAAAAAAAAGTTAATGTAAGAAGGGCTTATCTTTAGGTGCTGGCTGAAAATCAGTGTCGTGAATATTCGAACTGGAATACTCACGACAAAGAGCCCTTTCACACGAGCGTTTTTTTTCGGCGATTTTTCGGCAGAGTGAGTTATTAACCGCCGCGATAACGCCGCGTCTCGCCGCGGTACCAAATACCAACTCGCGGCGATATGGTTGTGTACACGCCACGAGCCGCCGCGTGCTCGCTGCGATCTCGCTCTGCCGAGAAATCGCCGAAAAAAATCGCTCGTGTGAAAGGGCTCAAATGCTGAGTCCAGCAACATTTTTATCACACTGTATGTTTGCCTGTATTTTAGTCCTTTCTGTTTCATGTGTTGCAATGTGTGGTAAATAAATTGTTTTCTTTCTTTCTTTCTTCTTCTATCTCTTACATAGGTACCACAAATATCGATAAATTTCAACCTATTTTTATTTTATCTACATATCCGTTTATTGACGCAGAAGAACTGTAACGAAAGGTCGACCTGAGAAGATATCGAAATTATGTGTAAAGTCGATCAATCCACATTGGAGTGAGCCTTGTTCGAATGTTTTAACCCTAAACATGACAAAAACATTGAGATACTGTACTACTATGTTAAAATAACATTATATTCTCGTATTCGATACAAACGAACTAAAGTAAAAATTGTAATATACAAGTAGACTTGACGATTTACGTTGAAATCTTATTAATTACGTAATTCAGTGTAATTATACGATCTCCTTGGAATTTCTCGACCAGACATTTTATAGATATTTCTTTAACACTTGTTCCACTTAGCTATCCCTTTATAGCCTTCACTAAATAAGGGCAATGTAACTTTAGAAGACAGTGGGTCAAGACACAGAATACGTAATATAGTCATAGGTCGAGCCTAGTGCTGATTGGTAGACATCCTACGATTATTATAGATGAGAGGACAGATGTAGCCATGTTTGTTACTCTTTCACGCAAAAACTACTAAATGGATTTTAATGAAACTACAATAATATGGCTTACACATCAGAATAACATAACATATAGGCTACTTCTTACCGCGGGAAAATACCTTATTCCCACAGGAAAACCTCGTGTGGGCGGAGCCGCGGGGCGGTAAGCAAGTACCGTATATTTTTCTAAGTATTCCTCTATGCCGCTTACATGCTAAAACGTTTGAACATAAAATGTGGCCGGTAGATAGATTTACGAGTATCATATCGATTACATACTCTTTACCGAGAGAAAATTTTAGATCACCCGGGAAAACACTAAAAACTGTGCGAGCTTTTATGGGTAAATAATAATAAAGTCGAGATTGATAATAAAATTCTATGTGTTATTTTGTTATATACCTACATTATATTTGTTTAGCCTTTATGACGAATAGTCAGTTTCCTCATTACATATTTTAATTTATTTCTTAGAAGATATGATTTACGATGAAATTATACGTTTAATGAATAGATTTATAGAGGCCTTATCAAGTATAATGTTAACCGAATACAAATAGTGTATTCATTTTAATAGACTTTGTAATTATAGCTATTAGCCTAATAATTTTAAAAACAAATCAAATCAACGTATGAATAACAAGAACATTCAATACATAAAAACGTAATATTTAGTGTTTTTTGATATTTTTGTGTGTATATACGTCTTCTTGGAAATTCTGGATATAAGTGCGAGTTGACAATGTAGTAAAAAAAATACTGCATTGAATTATTATATTATTATTTTACCCACAGAGTGATTTCACCCATGTGGTTAGCGGATTTTTGCCACCCACCCAATTTTTCTCATAAGGTGACTAAGTCTCGGATACCGTAGATGAGAAAAGTTATTAACTTATCACTGTAGGCTTACTACGTAAGAAGCGACAGGCTCGAGAAGCTGTCAAACGCGATATATTGACAGAACTGCTATGGCCCTAATGTCATTATTTCGCGTTTGACAGCTTCTCGAACTTGTCGCTTCTTACGTAGTAAGCCTACTGGACAGCAGGTGCATTACGAAACACAACGATCTTCATTTGGGTGCGTGCAGAATCATAACATAACCCTTTCATTATACGGTCTTTCTTGAGTCGGCTCTTTTTATCCGTGTACGAGATAAGTTTAATCTTCAAAGTTCAAATAACAACAACAGAAACAAACCATAAGCAAAGCCAACTCCGACCAGCCAGTCGTACACTTCGCGTGCTGCGACATATAACGCGCGGTCGTTGACCCCCAAAAGCCCGCGACCGTGGCTAACTCGCGACTGATATAATATAAGAACTCTCGTACAGTTTTACGTAACTATAGCTATAGGTAGGTACAGTCGGAAACTTTACACGACACTCCGTTATACATCTCTAGCGTAGATGACTTGCGTCGTCAAAGAATTACGTCAATACTGTTTATTATATTTACGATTAACGTGAGTTCTTATCATTAACTATTATTTAAAAAGATAGTTGAAAAGTAAATAAATTTTAAATTAATACTATATTATCCTGACAAATTCCAAAATATTTAAAAGTATTTGTCTTTGACTTTGAAATTAGCCTTATTTTATTAGTGGTCCGCTGTAGATATGAATTTCCCTTATTTTTTTTATCATAATAATTTGGTCGAGCTTTTTTGCAGGTCAAACTTTTAAACGACATTTTTATAAACAATTAAATATTGCCGACGACATTGAAACTAATGGTGATACACTAATTTGTTTGTCCGACTGTACAAGTACGTTGTCTTTGTTTTCGGCCGTACGTTAAATAGTCGTTAAAGTCGCTAAACAATAGGGTGAACATATTAAAAGGTTCGACAAATGGGGAGTGTGGAAAGGTAAAAATATTCAAGGAACAAAAAAAGGTGAATACAATAACAGTTTATAAGATCTTAACTCAACTGTTTATTACTTTCTTTAACAGTCTGTTAACAAATTTTATTACTTAGAAAAATGACACTTTTGAAAAAATTTGAGTTCGGGCAGGACTACTCAAGTAACAAATTCACCAAATCGATTTCTATGTTAGTTTTATTATGGTACTTGTTCAATTTCATATTTTTCAATAAATGTGTGATATCTTCTTTATAATGTTTTATTGACGGCCCCGTAGCCTAGTTGTTAGTACGTCTGCCTTCGAAGCACAGGGTCGCAGGTTCGAATCCCGCCCAGGCCAAACATTCGTGTGATGAGCACTTGTGTTTGCCTTGTGTCTGGATGTTGTATATTTATATATTATGTATGTATGTATGTATGTATGTATGTATAGGCCTTTGTCCAGCAGTGGACGTCTTTCGGCTGAGATGATGATGTATGTATATCAGCTGTCTGACACCCATAGTACAGGCTCTGCCTAGTTTGGGCCGTGTGTGGGATGTCCCACATATTTATTTATTTAATTATTATTATTTACTAGCTTTCCGCTCAGCGGCTCCGCCCGCATTAACAGGTTTTCCCGTGGGAAAGAAGTATTTTCCAGCAGTAAAAAGTAGCCTATGTGTTATTCTGATGTAAAAGCTATATTATTGTAAAGTTTCATTAAAATTTATTCAGTAGTTTTTGCGTGAAAGAGTAACAATTATATACATCCATACTCACAGACTTTCGCGTTTATAATACCTAAGTAGGATTTATCGTGGTCCGTCCGAGGCTCTCTCGAGCCGATCCTAGACGCATTGGTATATGATATGACTACTTTGGAATAGAAAGAAGTCTCAGCTTCCCCGTAGGTTCGGTGAAACTTGCTTGATACGTAGACTTATGACACAAACGTCCATTAAAAAAAAATCTTTTGAAGTGTCGAGAGTAAAAAAATGTACAGCTCCAAAATGCCAGTTGTAAACAAAAACTAGTAACAATAAAACCGACTTCACGGAACAGATTTCCGCACGAAAACCGGCGATTTTATTACCAAAACAATAGACACTAAAAGTAAATGACAATAACAGTACGTAATAAGAAGCTTTGCAACAAATTTTGCTTTAAAAAATAAAAACGTTTATGCAACATAATGTGACGAAGCGACGTCGACACGCGGCGTTTTGAGCGAATAAGCGCAATTTTAGTGCACTTACGAAGTAACTGTACATAACAATTTTAAATCGGCAAGTCGATGGAGATGGGAGATATTGCGAAAAGATGGTTTCAATTTCACTATAAAAATAATAACATTTTATCAAGAGAGAAATGAAAATGTATCACCAAGGAAAAGCTCACTTAACTGATTTGTTTCAAATACAAATATGTACTAATCACTAAACTTACGCTATTGAAGGGCAGATAACTGAAATTTTACGTAGAGGCATATTTGCAAGTTTGGTACTTGTTGGTTACATAGGTGAATCTACGTGTGGTTCAAGCTATAATCCTCCCCTATGAAACCTTAATGAAATTCAATTTTGACTATGCCAAAAAATGGTATTGAAATAGTAGTAAATACTATCATTGTGAGAAAAATTAGTATTGTTATGATTCTGAAGATATAGCTATAGTTTGGGGAGGATTATAGCTGGATGTTCAAGCTATAATCCTCCCTAAACTATAGCTATATCTTCAGAATCATAACAATACTAATTTTTCTTACAATGATAGTATTTACTACTATTTCAATACCATTTTTTGGCATAGTCAAAATTGAATTTCATTAAGGTTTCATAGGGGAGGATTATAGCTTGAACCACACGAATCTACCCAGTTATCTAATGATGATATGCACTTATACGACACCCATAGGATTCGGCTAGCCCTATTTCTAGTCAGATAACGATATGGCTACGACAAGATTATGTACAGAAGTAGCACATGCGGCTAAACACTCGCATTACGAATTTCGTCCTTACTCCTACGGACTAAGGCGCTCTCAAGTCAAAGTGTCTAGCATGTGCTGTTCTTCTTCTGTCGAGTCGATGGTAATTGGTCAGTCATGTCATCTATAATTTCCCCGCCCAAAACTTTGCTACCTGGAGCAGCCTCGGCATGTGCTACTTACTGTACAATTATTCATTCTAGAGCTTAATGTATTGTTTGAGCATGTGTCTTTAAAATGATTATTTTTTAAATATTTTAATGTTTAATGCGGTTGGCGCTACACATAATATTATCATTTTATTATACTCAGACAGACTCGTCGACATATGAATCTGCCTTTACGTTATGTGGGTGAAGGTGCGTATTTTGAGACATCAAGTGGGGCATTCCGTTGTATACGTTACGTTGACGTAAACTTGATGATGAAAGGAATTAATACGTCAATGTATGAGAATGTCAAAATATTTTGGATTCAATGTTTCTGGTATTTAAGTTCATAATGTCGGTCAGGGATTGATGATTCAATTAAAACTAGGCCAGCAGTAGCAGTATGCGTGTTATGCTCTGTTCACCCTAACTCAGGTTGAGATCGAGTCTATCTCAGTAAGTGTATTCAAATCAAAACAAACTTATTCAGTAAGGATTTTTTTAAACACGTGACATGACGTCATAATTAAACAGATTTGCATACACAAGGCTGGCTCTCGTCTCAAATGAATGAACAAGGCTAAACAAGAATAAATAATTTAACAATCTAAAAAAGTCTAATCTTATTTAGTGTCTAATCTAATTATAGCTGCTGTGGAAAAAAACCTACCGAAGAAATCTCACAGGATCGCTTCATTTGTATTTTTTTCTCATATCACTACATAGTATAAAACAAAGTCGCTTTCTCTGTCCTTATGTCCCTATGTATGCTTAAATCTTTAAAACTACGCAACGGATTTTGATGCGGTTTTTTTTAATAGATAGAGTGATTCAAGAGGAAGATTTATATGTATAATACATGCATAATATAATTAAGGATAACCCACAATAACCATTTTCCCGTGCGGAGCGGACTCTATCTATTAAAAAAACCGCATCAAAATCCGTTGCGTAGTTTTAAAGATTTAAGCATACATACAGAAAAAGCGACTTTGTTTTATACTAAGTTAAGTAGTGATATTGTCAACAGAAAGAATGCTATTAAACTCATCAACAATGGTCTTCTCAACTCAGGACAGACAGGCAAAGTGTAAATGAACCTAAAGTATTGCAGCATAAGGATAATAAAAGGTTGAAGACGCCCACCCACATAAGCAGGAGATACAGAATTGTGAATTCACCTATCTAGAGCCTCTTAACGGCTGATACCAGCACATGTGGAAGCTCAATCATTCATACTGTTATTATATCATATCATACAAGAGCGACTCTCTCTGTTGTTATTGAGGAATGTTTTAAATAGCAGTTTTGTGTTCAATGCGGCTCGTTGTGAGAATGTTATATTTTTCATAGTTTAGTTTTCTTACATTCATTTCATTAATTTCATGATATTAGAGTGCTTTATTTATTTATTTATTTATTTATTTATTTATTAGGATATCCAACAGCTTATCAGTAAACATAAAGAACTAAGAAAAAAGTACAATACATGTTCGCCAATCACAGGATACCACAAATAGAACAATAAATATGGAGCTTGAGATTACTAATACTAAAATAACAAATCAAGTAACAATATGATAAGAGTAAGGTTTAACACTAGGTAGTACTATTCTAGGTTTAAAAGTACCTAGGTAGTTCCAATTAAATTAAAAATTGAAATTAAACAGTAGTATTAAACACTAGCACGAATTCAATGTAATTTCTTTAGAATTTGGTCTTTAAAAGTACGCTTAGACAAGGCGTATATATCGAGGTCACTGAAATGTTGGTTGTATGTAGAAAAAGCGCGACTAATGTGTTCGTTGTTCTTTTCCACCAGAGATGCACTATGCTATGGATGCGTTTGATATCCACCAATCATTTTCATTGGTGCACGTAGCACAGCTCTGGTGGAAAAGGGATCCAGCTAAGATGTGTTTTTTATATGGAATAGGCCTTAGTTGACCACGCTGGCCCAGAGCGGGATGATTACAAACATAATAAAATAAATTCGAAAATCGAAAACAGATTGGTCTTTTCGGCTCATAAGGACCACTTCCCAAAAGGTCAACTTCCCAAAGTGCCCACTTATGTACTACGTACCGAGGCTTACCGAATGGAAGACAATAGCCCTAGCCATTGGGCAAAAGACGCTTTAGTTTCATTTATGTCTGTTTAAATGATCCGATGATCACGGCAAAAGACAGCAAAGTACTTACTAGTCAAGAATTTTCTTGCCAATTTGCGTGTCTGTATCCAGAAATGACCACTTAACCCCCTAACCCGTCTTTACGTACGCTCATAAAGACAGCAGTGAACATCTTAGATTTTTATATCTGTCTTCGCTATAAAGTTGCTAATCCGAACAACTCATGAGAGCTTCGGTGCGCGGGCGCAGTGACGTCATCAGCCAGCCGGTTTGTAGTTCAAGATCAATAGAGAGGTCAAATGCATGTAAAAAATGCGCTAAATATCCAATGGTAACAGATGATTGGTGATAGAGATAGCTTTTATGCAAAGTTCGTAAATTGTGTGGAAAAGCTTTAGGTATAATAATGGTAACATCAATTAATTGAATAAGTAATTTTTGGGTTAGACGACTTAGATGTAATTTCAAGGTAGGTAGTTAGGGCACGTTGCACTTAGTGAGGCCTATGTCCAGAAGTGAACTGTCACAAGTCGCAAGCTAATCCATAATCTATAATCCAACTAATTTATAAATTCAAAAATGTGTGTTTGTCCATCGTTCACACTGAAACTAAGCAACGAATTGACTAGATATTTTGCACACGAGATATATTATGGGCTGGAAAGTGACATAATATACTTTTTTTTTGGGAAATATCTCATTCCCAAGGGTCGGAAAACAACGCGGGCTAGATGGACAGTTACTAATGAACGTTTAATAGAATTTTTACAACCCTAGGAAATGGATGTTAATAAAATTCAAAGCTTCCATTAAATCTACCCACCAATCTCGCACAAACATAAAGGCACTACCATAAGCAATGCAATTTGTATGCATGTATACCTAAATATTACCGGTACACCGTACATGAGCTGAGCAAATAGCTTTGAGTTAATAAGCCGTGGCCATCGATTAGGTAGCGGAAACGCAAGCTCGAGGCAGGTTCAAAACCGGTCAAGATCGAATGATTGTAAACACACTACGGACTGTTCCTCCGTTGTTGGTTTGTGAGCATAAATCTACTAACAGCTTACAAGTTATTTGTCATTCAAAAATTATATAGGTAAAACAACAGTAATAACGTATTTTAAATGGGTTTTTCTATAAGTAAACCTATATATATCAATAAGAATGAATTACCGCACGCATAACTTCAGAACGCTTGCACCGGATAGGGTAATTATTTTTACTCGTATTTTGTTCGTTATTGTAAGGACAAGGTTTGTATGAACTTTTTGCAACGGGCAAATACATTATTCCTACGGTAAAAGATGCGGGCAAAGCGCCAAGCCAGACAGCTAGTGCACGATAAAAAAACATAATCTATGTATGTGTGTAAATGTACGTAGGTATGTATGTAGATAGATAGAGGCCCTCGAAAAAGTGCTGGCTACAGTACATGTCTCCATATCACGTTCATGCGCCAGGATGGTAACAAGAGTACCTACTCTTGCTTTCAGTTAGAAGAGCACTTCGCCCATTCAAGATAAGGATCCTCATATCAGAGGGTGAACATTCGATTCGAGCTGACTGAGACAAATTTTAAGAGAAGTTTTTTTATTCTCAATATAATGGGGTGTGATATTTTATTTAACTAGGTACTCAATTCTTTGGTACATTTCTTCATATTAATTCAAATTACTAATGACATTAAAATATAAGGAAGAACTCCACCACCCAATCAACAACTCGATAAAAAGAAAGAATAAATAAAGGAGCTTATACCACATCATAATGAATATTTTGCATTTTTTCGCTATCTCCCTTTTAGCAGTGACTCATTATCGCTATCAGCATCTGTTTTTTCGATCCTCACGACAGCCCGGTCCATTTATTCTGCATACAATACAATAAGTCCTCGTCTGATGACCAAGATGAGTCACGCGGACCGATGACTCATGTGGTCGCGTTACGTCACTAAACATTAATTCTATTTCCTCCTTGTGTCCTTATTTCTGTCCTTAGTCTGTTTAACTCAATCTTATAAACTAAAAATATAAGTTTATGTGATATAAATTTCAATATGACTAAAAACTACGCAATGGATTTTGATGCGGTTTTTTTAAATAGATAGAGTGATTCAAGAGGAAGGTTTATATGTATAATACATGCATAATATACTTAAGGATAACCCACAATAACCATTTTCCCGTGCGGAGCCGGGGCGGGTCGCTAGTTGTAGATATAATGTAATTTTGTGAATTATTTGATGAGGACAATTTTAAAATTTCATTTCGAACGCAATTATAACCTACTTCAATACAATGGAAGGCGAAGATTACCCAACAATAAGTGAGATTAGATACCGAATGTTGGAGACTAACACTTATGATATGAGTGTATTGATATACAGACAGACAGACATGTTAGTCACCAGATAGGGGAACTAGGGAGTAGCGAATATTATGTGAAATGATGACTCATTTAGAAGGGAGGCGCCTAGGGAGGGGATTTTCGGGGTACAAAGCATCTATTTATCACATTTTGTTTGCTTACGGCACCCCCAGATTGAGACAGCTAAAGATTATTATAAATCTACTAGCATTCCGGCCCGCGGCTCCGTCCGCGTTGACAGGTTTTCCCGTGGAAAAGAAGTATTTTCCCGCGGTAAAAAGTAGCCTACGTGTTATTCTGATGTATGTATGTATAAGCTATATAATTGTAAAGTTAAAAATAAAATTGTAAAGTAAAGTTTCATTAAAATCCGTCAAGTACTTAAATTAGTGTGTACAAACAGACAGACAGACATTTTTTTTCAAAACTTGTATTTTTGTGTTCAGCAACACTCCCTATATACACGCCGATTCTTCAGTTTTATCATAGTATAGATTAAGCTTCTTCTGATTCCTATAAGAGCATGATATGAAAGTATCGTTTGATGACGGCTGGCTTGGTTCTTCCCGTCGTATGGTGGTTATTTCGGTGACGATTCGGGTGTCAGCAGCGGTGCGCCCGCGCCGGCCACCGCATTCCTTATTCGTGGGCTTTATGGGAATCCAAGCTAATTTTAGACCACCGAGATGATATTACCAAGAAATGCTAAAACGTATATCATTTAGGTGCAGAGAATGGTTTTGGTACGTTGTGGTCAGTATCCGTATGATGCTGTGTTAATTTTAGTCTAGTCTCTCAGTATTCGTGTATTCAAAATAACTGTTTATCTTGTCACATTTCTCTGTCGGTCTCTCTATTCGCTTCCACGCTATCAGTAAGAAAAAAATTCAAAAGGACTTAAAAATTGTCCCTAAAAATATCGCTCTGAAATTATGATATTCAACTTTTGCGATAACTATCATAATAATTCACACACAAGCATTTTTACACGACTTACACAAAAAGGAGTGAAATGTTTTTTAAGTTCATCATCTATTACGTTATTAAAATCACGTCAGGCAATGTCTCATACTTATTGTGTTAAACATAAAAGAGTTTACAAATTAATTAAATTAAATGTGTGTAACATAAATATACCAGTTTTAGTAAACTCACAGGAAGCTAAACTAAAACCACTTTTAGAAAAGTATTTTGATGAAGATTAGTTACGCATCTTAAATAAGATATACATACACCGATGAGTTTCTTTATGGTATAGTTTGCCATATGTTGCGAGTAGACATCAAACCATTGGAGGCATGCATCATCGTACCTTGGGCACGACGATACATCCAGTACGTGATGAGAGTACCAACCAGCCGGTAGAAAGTATGTCACGGACCGCCAAGCCACTAACCACAGCACTAACATTGTTCTTCGATGGAGGTCTACTGTTTGTAACCATAGGAATAAATTAGCCGTGTCAGAAACATATAAATCCGAATTATTTATAATTATAATATAGTATACATATAATAATAATATGTGAGCCATAACAAATAAAATAAAACCTGTATAAAAGCTTATTGCAATAATGAAAAATATGCATACGAGTACTAGTAACGATGTATTTACATTATCAATTTATTATTTTATTACTTTAGTATGTACCAACCAAAGTACCTATTAGTTATGAAAATGTCAGCCAGCCAATCATAAAAGGGAAATAATATTTTTTCAATAGATGGCGTTTATTCCCGTATGGAGGTGTTTTTTAGGAGTGCTTATTATTGGAAAACTAAATTTGACGCTTTCATTAAGCTTTCAATGAAGACGCTATAAAAGGGAGATATTTAAACAATAACTAATTTATCAGGTGGTAAACCAAATACTATTTGTTAATAAAATGATTTAGCATTTAATAATTATTGTAGACTCGCTGCAATTTTTACTGATTATTTGTGTTGTGAATGACATTTTACCTCAACTCTCGAGTTATAAGTTATTTCGTAGGTTTTCCTTATGTAGGCGTATTTGATAAACGTATAACAAACATCAGAAACAAACAAACATCACCAACATTAGAACATAAGAATTAGACATAAGTTATGTCTGTGCCTGTCTACCTAACTGAACATTTTACATCAGCATATAACAATTCCCTGGCTGAATGGACTGTGGCAGGTAGGTTGCAGTGCAGTTACTGCTTATCTCCTAGGTTATGTGACATAGCCTACGAGATGGATAGATTGTTATAGACTGATGTAATTAATGTTCAGTTAGGTAGATAGGTAGAGTCTGACTCACATACCTACGACCACTCACTCACATACACGTTTTTACAAATGTTGATTTCGGTATTATTAATAGTTATTTATTGAGAGCGTCGGTGACCAAGTGGCTAAGCCCGCTGACTTCTATTCAGAAGTTCGCGGATTCAAACTTCGGCACGTACCAATGTGTTTTCGATTTTCGAATTCTTAAGTACGTTTATTAGACGCTCTTACGGTGAAGGAAAACATCGTGAGAAAACCTGCACACACCTGCGAAGAAATTCAAAGGGTGTGTGTGAAGTTGACCAACCCGCACTGGGCCAGCGGCGTGGTCGACTAAGGCCTATTCACCCTGATATCAGGGTAGGCTCGAGCCTCTCGGTGGGGACGTATATGAGCTGTTAACATCAATAGTTATTTAATAAAAAGCCAGTGACCTATGATCTTTCAAATTAAACAAGGCGTATTAGGTAAGTCGATTATATTGGAATTGGAAATATAGTAAGACAAAACCGCTAGTTACGCAAGGGAGGCAAGCGGAGGAATCTCGGATTGGATCATCGGTTACATCAAGACATCACGAAGCAATGGTGCATAATTCGAGAACCGTTAACATCGCAATGGAATATTTCCGATAAGAAGAGTCGTTGGTCTCACCATGTATATATTGGAACCGTTATGTGCTTCCTGACTATCAATGGGCCACCCAGTATATAAGAAGACAAGGCAAGGATATAACAGGTAAGAAAGGTGAGGTAAAGTATGGCTTCCAAAATAATGATCATGGCTATATTATGAGAATACCAGTGTTTGCGAAACATCTGCTAAGATTAGAGATTCATATTTCTTAATAGCTTAGCTGACATTTAAACATCCACCTACAATTTTACGCTCTTTCGTCACTGTTGATCAAATTCATCAGATTATCATCATTATGATAAATAAAGCTACTTGTTGGTTTTAATTACAAGTTGTTTTTAACAAATTGAAAAGTCTTTTAATATTGTTAAAATGTTTGAGTTTTTTTTTTATCCTTCTTTGGCCATTTGGCCATTACAGTCCTTAAACCAATGCACAGGGCCACTATCAATATAATCAACAACCTTCCAGGTTACTACATACATACTTACTAGAGCGTATGTACATCACGTGAGCATTCCTCACAATATTTAGGGTTACCACACCCAAAAATCTTGATTCAATATTACATTTCTGACCTTTTTTGAAGAGAATCCTAACTTTTGTAATAAATAAAATTTACAGTCGCTTCAGTCGGAAGTATTGAAATTTATTTCGGGTAAACTCCGTATGGAATGATAATAGTTATTTGACATGTAATATAATTAAAACTTTTGTTAAATTGTGCACTCTAAAGCACTTAGTAAAGTGTTAAATAATTTATTTGGGCTTGAAGGGAGACTTGGTGGTACAATTGCTAGTGCGTCTGTCTGTATGGCCCGGATAGCCAAGGAGATGCGGCTTCAAGTCCCTGTCCAAGAAAAATATTGATTTTTCATTTTTAGCTTCGATTTAGATGGTAAATTGTGGACATACCGAACAGCTGGGAAACCTCAAAGCATACCGGACAAACTACTACTATAAAAATCCAGACGTTAGACGTTTGGCAGCCCTACACCCATCCATAGCGCTATTAGCTGCGAGCTTATACAAGGGTTTGTATGTATGTTTGTATGTGGACGACGTCGTGAATGGATTCCGGAAATAGGCCGGCGGCGGCGTGAGCGATAATCACTTCCGCGCGAGCCCTTTGCTTGAACCACGAAAATAGTCATGTTTCTTAGGCCTTTTTAATGCTGGGATACTGAGTTCACTGGTTACATTTGCTTCAAACTAATGCGACCAATAGTTGTCGGTCATACAGTTGATGCTGTTGCACTACCTACCTACTTATATTTTTAACTTTAGCGGCCTCAAACGACACCAATATTCGGGTTTGCCCATTTCTGCGTCGGGAATCACACGGCTGAGATCCCCAACACATGCTACTAATCAAATCACATTGTTACCATTAGACTTAGGTATTTATTCGATAAAGGTATTTCCGTTAGGAAAATACTTTTGACTTCCTTGAAAAGGAATCAGTCACCATTCTAACCATGATGTATCGTCTCGTTAACAGCTCAAATATGTCCTACAGAAAGGGGCTCGAGCCTACCCTGACATCAGGGTGAATAGGCCTTAGTCGACCACGCTGGCCCAATGCGGGTTGGTCAACTTCACACACAACCTTTGAATTTTTTTCGCCGGTGTATGCAGGTTTCCTCACGATGTTTTCCTTTACCGTAAAAGCGTTGAATAAAAAACATACATATGAATTTGAAAATCGAAAACACATTGGTACGTGCCGGCCGAGGCTTGAACCTACGAACTTCCGAATGGAAGTCAACAGCCCTAGCCACTTGGCCACCGACGCTCAAAAAAAATAATGAATGAGGTAATAAATAGGTTACATTACAACCCACGCACTATTTTGGGCGTAGTCATATTTGAACACACGCACAAAATAAATTGGATTGATAGTGCGTGAGTGAGTTATAGCAAGTGATATAAATTATACGAAATATTAGCCATGTCATGACTCAGAGGTTGAGAAATAGAAAGAGGGAATGCGTTCGAGATGTGAAGGAGGATGGAAATAATGAGCTGGACGAGAAAACAAATGAATGCGTGTTCCATAAGAGAAAATATAAAAGAAAAAGAGATAGACGCATTTAGGTACCGAGAGTGAAGGGGTAAGTGTGATGTCATCGTGATATGGTACATCATGATGTCAAATCATTAGCAAAACCTGATAAAAAAAAACTGACTAGTTCTTTACAGGGAAAAGATAAATAGATAGATTAGTAAGTTAATCAGTTTCACAACAACAGATAACTTATATTTTCTAGCACTAGACTCGGTTTACACAGGTAGAGTAAACGGTAGAGTACGGTCAGCTGCAGAGATAACATAAACCCATTTAAAGCGTAGGCGTGTTAGTCATATTAAAAAAAAAGTCGAAGTAAGAACATATTTTTACATAGTTACAAAAACATATTTTGGCGTCAAAGCTAATAAATGGTAGGCATGGTTGGCCGTTCAAAAGTTACGTTCGTTTGTGGAAAAGATCGGCCTATCTTTACAAAAGTGTCTTATCTGCAACCATGCAACTGACTGTACCCTACCGGCTAATTCTACCAGTGTAAACCCGGCTTTAATACAAATCCTAAAACACATAACGAATTACACAAACATTAGTCATACATAATCATGTCACTTCCTTTCAGGAAACTGTGAAACGTGTGTGATGTATTTACCTACCAATCCTACAAGTTATGTACCCATTCATTTTACACATTTGTAAATATAATTTATTTTATATACGTACATCAAAAAGTAGCGATGCGTTGAATCATAATAACATATTATGTAATGGTAATTTTAGACGATCAGATATAGTACTAAATATCATACATCACCATATTTCAAAAAAATATTTTGTTTTTATTCTTTCCCATTAAACGTCTGAACAGATTGATATAGAAATTATCTAAGTAACAGATGGTATCAAATGAGAGCATATTAACCTAAAGCCGCGATTAGACTACACAATTTGTTGGACACTTTTTCAGTTAGGTTCCTTAGTAAGGACAAGTGTAATTGCAGTTAGTGTCCTAATTATTGGAGCCTTACTGCAATTACACTTACTCCAATTTGTAGAACGCCAATTTGTCGGTGGCTAACAATTGTGTAGTCTAATCGCGGCTTAATCTATGCTTGTGTCGACAAAGTACGACGAATCAAGCTTCACCGGACTTGAGATGAGAGCTACGCTATTTTTAGTGCCACGGGATATTTGTTTTTCTTGGTACACTGATTACTGCTATAAACTGTACAGCCCACAACAGCCCACTGCTGGACTTGGGCCTCTCTCTTGAAAGGGAGATGTTGCCCCACGCTTGGCAGACGGATTAGAAATCGCAGTTGTTGTTTATACAGACGAATACTGCTGCAGCCCCCGTAACATGCAGTGCTATGACAAAAGTTTGTCGCACATGTAACTGCCAAAAAACCCGCCTTATTGAAATATCCTCCAATAGGATAAGAGAATACGCATGACAAAATTATGTCTGTCACGCGTGGACCGGGCATGTTAGAGGGGCTGGTATATTCATTAAGTCGTCGCTTACGATACCCACAGGAACAGTTGAACCAATCTCTAAGCCGTGAACCACAGAGGGACCTATAGAGGAGAAATACAGTTAAAACAAATAACTTATTAAATAATTGAAATAGTACAATAGTACCATCACACCACATGTCTTATTCACCTTGCCTTTCGTGCCGTCATCGCGTGAATCATAGACTTGTTTGCGTCCGAATCGCGTCTTTACGTGTTACACCCATTCCATATACATGACGGAAAAAGGACAGAAGAGGATGGTGGGCAAAGCAAATAAATAAAGGAAACCCGCAAAGGGCAACACGCGGGAAATACGGTAAGCGTGGGCGTATATGCTACAACAATTTTTAGAGAACCATCGTACACTATCTTTGTCAGGACTACCCCAATTTGTCATCACTATTGAAACAGACTTTACCAACTATATCGAATTCCATCACAATTGGAACACACTATACCACCATAGACTCGATTGTTTGTTATCATGAGCGATCGGGACCTAATCAATCCCTAAAAGGGGTTTAGGTAGATCCGAGCACCATCAAAATGCCATAAGGGGAAACTGGCATGGAAAACACTGAACATTTACAAACTGGCCAACCAAGGGGCCTCCCCGCCCGGACCTTATGTAACTCGACCATATTACAGTTACTCTACCCGCGGTCATGATAACAATGCCATAGCTAACACCATACGAATACAGAACCTAGCCAACCTTGCTAGCGACACGATAATTAGATCACTTTACTCACGGTTTACAGACACCACTGGACTGTGGTACAAACAATATTCCAACAACCATTATTTCAACATACATCCAGACCTCACATCAAATCACACATCACAAAACACACCGGACTAATACGTCCACCAGAATCACAACACAACCTACCCAGATACACAAAGTTATCAACGCGGCTGCAGATCTACCCAAAAAGGGCTCGCCCGCCCTGAGCAGCGCTATTTATGTGAGTGCACCACCCGGTCCCACTCCAGGTAGTAGGGCCTCCTCTCAAACGTCATCGCGCCTACTTCACTCCGGTCAACTATATCGATTCTACCCTCCGAAACTCGCGAACGTAAAATAAAAACTGTCATTCGATGTTTACAATCGATTTAAACGATCAATCTGGCTTCAATCGCCGACATACATATTGTAAGGTAATGTTTTGATGACTCCACGCCTGCATCAAGCCTTCGGATCTTTAATTTTATTGCTCTGGTTTAGTCATACTTGTGCTTTTAGTATAAACATTTGACTTTGTACAGTTTGGTAAACTCATATCGTAAAACAATCACATGTTTGGATTTTTTTTCTTAGAGTGTTCCTTTTCAAACTAATACTTGACATATAAATAAGTAATAGAGATTTTGAACGATTGTATCTTTATTTCCAAGGAAATATAAAAAACAATTTCCAAACTGGAGTACTTTACATAAATACATGATGCAGGCTTTGTATTTTAAAATCGCTTAAATTTTTCAAGATTATTTTTCAATGAGTGACTCACACAGAAAACCTAAAAGTTTTAATATTATTTCAGAACTACTTTGAGTAACATGCTTACAATTCGATGTAATATAACAAAAAAATGTATTAATAAAATTTTATTATTAAATTGTTTTACATAACTAGCATAACTTAAGTTGGACAAAACCCCCGACGCGTAACTAAATACTCCGCATTGACTTTGACATTCCTTTAGCTCGGCGTTATCGCGAACAAAGGCTTTATAAACTGCGGTGGAGTAAGACGGAGTACCTATCGTTGACAATGAGCCAACTTTTCACTGCGCGGTCATCACTTTTTATAGTCACTGTTTATGTAAGAATGGCTGCTAGCGTTGTTAAAGGTTAAGTCAAGTTTGGTTTTAGTTTGGATATTGACTCGTAAACGTCGGAAAACAGGTACGGGGTGAACAGCTACAAGGATCAGCAGTGCTTATATCAAACGCGCTAGAAGTTGTCAAACGCGACATAATGACAGAACAACTATGGCTCTTACGTCACTATTTCGCGTTTGACAGCTTCCCGAGGAGCAGCTCGCGTTCGCAGTAAACCTACTCGGTCGTTTTCACATGAATTTCTTCAAAGGTGAATATGCTGTACTTTTTTTTCTCTTCTTATTTTACATTAAATCCGATAAAGTCGCATAATATGACGACTTAGCTCGTTACGTACAACATTAAAAAGGCATTTGCAAAAACCTTGCTTTGTGCAAAGTGAAGTTACTCGCGCACTTCATTTCGTTTTAACACAATGGAGCTAATGGTCGTGAAGGTACTTCCTGGTACCGTTAGCAAATTAATTAGTTAAATCTTAAAAACAATTATATTTTTTTTACGTGTCATAATACATTGTAGCGCAGAAGAATGTACCTACCATAAAAATTCTACAGACCAAATCGGGGTTTTATATCTTCATTGTCAGTACCGCAGCTATAACAAGACAAAGGCGAAAGCAATAAAATCAAATAGTGACTACAAGCTGTAAAAGTTTCATTTGTTACGTTTTCCACTACTTTTTTCGATAGAAAAACACCTACCGCAGAGTCAATTTTATTTTAAACCACAATGAACATTGAACATTATTATTATTTTTTGTTGACCGTACACTAGACTAGTAAGATGTGACCCAGCATTGTTCGGCCGTCGACCTGCTAACGCATCTACCACTTTAGCGGTGATTAGTGCGACTCTGTGTGACACGTGACGTCTTAACTGCAGCGACTGCAATATGGCTGCAATACGGCTGTACTATGGATGGAACAATCAAACATTTCATTCCACAATTGAATATTTATAGAATTTAATCAAGAATTCAAATATTTTTTATTCTGAGAATGCTTTCAACGTAAATATAGTTGACACATAATACTTCTACGATTGAAAGACGTGCAATGTAAAATAGTACAAAATTCTATATCTGTCGTCTAGTTTTTTTATAGCATAACCGATTTTTTAATAAAATTTTGTACTAAATTTCACGCACTTCTATATCTATTGTACTGCATACTTGACATTCTGTCTGACTGATGTTATCTGAAATTATTTACACTAGGTAGGTAGGTACAGTAAAGTACAGTTAGATATACCAACCTAACACTTGTAGTTTATAACTGAATAAAAATAAAAGTATATAAAGTATGGGTACCTATGTCATATTTCTAGTAACTGATTTTCAAATCATAATAAACATAATATATAATTTATTTTATATTTACCCATCTAAAATATAACTCAGTTTGTACCGATATTTTTCAGCATACCATTATTATTATATATCACTACATAGTCACTACATAGTATAAAATAAAGTCGCTTTCTCCGTCCCTATGTCCCTATGTCCCTTTGTACGCTTAAATCTTTAAAACTACGCAACGGATTTTGATGCGGTTTTTTTTAATAGATAGAGTGATTCAAGAGGAAGGTTTATATGTATAATACATGCATAATATACTGAAGGATAACCCACATAAATAAGAAACCACTCACTTGATACGCCGGGTATCCTCATAGACCACAGTAAGGTGTGGCTACACTGTACAGTGACCGTCTCAGAACCGTCGAAAGTGTTCGAAGTACTGACTAAATCGCCAAACCTCAATGGCTGCCCATCTAAAAACACTGCTTCATTTCAGTATAGAAACGAATAAAAATAATATGTAATAATATAATATGTGGGGACACACGGCCATTTGACCCCAAACTATGCAGAGCCTGTACGAGTAAGTGTCAGACGACTGATATACATACTATCAGCAAAGTTCCCGCTAGCCCAGTTTAAAAATATTTCCCTTGCATGCGACGATCTTCTCTAGCCCCGCCTTTTTTTTATTTCCCAATTACCGATGATTTTTGAAGTATATTTCTGAAAAAACGAAGACTCAAAAAAGAATGTTTATAGTTGAGTACGTCAATATAACGTTTATTTATGACGAAAAAAACAGCAATGCGGGGCCTAGCATACTTTGTCTCGAACCCCTGCACACAATATTATCACTTAAGGTAGGCTAGCGGCAATTTTGCTGATACATAGTAGGTACATAATATATAAATATGCAACATCCAGACTAGGGTTGCCAACATATCTTCGGCGAAATATAGTATTTTTTTTAAATTGATCTGAAAAATATAGTACACTTCTAAAAAATATAGTATTTATTCAATAATAAATAAATAGACAATGGTATATTTGCCACTTATTCATTTTTATAAAAGCTATATTTTTTGCACTATAGGGATTTTTCTTTAGTCATTCAGTCATGCAAGCTTTTCCACCCAGGTTAATATTTTTGTAGTATTTTTCGCTTTTTAATAGGTGTTAGCGGCGCATATAAACTTGACACACTTTCGTCATCAGTAGCACTTTCTTTCAAGACGATTTATTTTATTAAGTACCTCAACTACTCCAAAAAAGAATAAAATCTAATTGAAAATAATTACCAAAGTCCCACTATGAAAGTAAAAGAAAGAAGATTAAACCAGAGAAGTTGGAAAGCCGCGCTTCGCTTTTGAATATTCCCACTATCCAACATAACCATTTTCCCGTGCGGAGCCGGGGCGGGTCGCTAGTAATTTAATAATTCAACAATAATAAATAGTGTAATATAGGTAAAACGTTTTATCGGCGCCGATAAATAAATAATAAATCAATAGTCGGTATCGACATTATGATATGAAATCAGCAGACTTCAGATTAACTGCAAGGCTTTAGGTATCTCTAGGAAACGTGATGATTTTATAAAAAAAAAATACATCTTTCAATTCCGTTGATAAATAATATTAATAATATTTATTTCATATTAACAAGCCAGTCAATATTACTAAATGAGGTTACAAAAACAATCTTATGGCTAAGAATATCAAACATATGAAACGGCTAGTGCTTAAAATAGGAAACCCTGAGCTATAATCACTAGCCAAACAGCATTAGGAACAAACGTTGAGCTAATACGGTTAGTGGTTATTAAGATTTTTCTTATTTATATTAACCAGCATAAATAAATTCCAAAATATAATAGAGAGAGTGACGCGACGACGACGAGGTACGGGAAAAAAATGAGTTTCTGAGATCTAATATTTAGTTATTTTAAGGAAGTATTATTTTTGTTTGCTAAAAGTTTTAGTAACTCACTCGCTAGGTTTATTACCTTCCATCCATTAGCCGTGGGTTCGAAATTCGAAGGCTGTTGTGGTGTGAAGTCGGCCAAAACATGGTTGATCGTTTTCCACCAATTAGGGATATGTTATTCCCTCACGAAAGACCAAATAACAAAACGGCATTTAGCATAGTCGCCGCGGATGCTAGCTAAAAAACTAATACAAGTTCTTGACATTTTTGTACTCAGTGTTTTTATTACATGCCCGTGCCTTCTGTCCTGACATTAATAGGAGAACTAGAGCATACAGAGAACTTTATTTTTTGAGCCAACTTTATTATGTAGAAATGTTACTTCACATTACTAAGTACACCTATTTGTTCTACGTACGCTTGTATCGTAAAGACGACTTTTTTCAATGGACTTACGCTTGTTTCGAAAAGAAAAACGACCAATCAAGCTTCACCGGAGTTGCGAGGGAGTGAAAGGCTCACGCCCAAGTATTCATGTACCAACGCTAGGGGTGGCTCAAAAGGAACCTCGGACCTCGGGTTCCGGACCTAGCGCATTGGTACGGAAAACATCGTAAAGGAGACCTCGCCTGGTATGGGGGGTTCTGCCTGATATTACTATATTAAATTGGGACACCTAAGTAACAGCCTCCGTGGTCGAGTGGTCAAAAGCTCGCCTAACGTTACGGAGGTTCCGGGTTCGAATCCCGGTGGGGATTCGTCGAACAAATATAACTTTGTGAGACTTTTCTCAGTTTTGTTAGGACATTGCAGGCTGAATCACCTGATTGTCCGAAAGGAAAGATCATTCTATACTTCGGAAGGCACGTAAAGCCGTTGGTCCTGGCTACTATCTACGGATGTAGCCGCTATAGGAGTCATGTCGGAAGCCAAAGGCGGTTCTATAATTCCGACATCAGGGTTTGTGAGATAGGTTAACCTCGAAACCCACACGATAGGCAAGCAACCTAAGTATTTCTACGGGAATCGAACGCGAAATGTCAGATGGATTAAGAGATGCTTTAAGTCCAGTAGTGGAGTGCTAATAAATAAGCCGATTAGTAGCAGTAGTATGCATCTATGCATCGTGTGTTAGGTACACAAACAATCACGTGCCTGCCTGCTTCTAAGGTAGGATAATAAAGACACATAATAGTATGTACATAGTACAGTCAGTATTAAATTATCCAACTTCAGCGGTACTCTTTTTCATATAGTATGCTTAATTTTTTCGTTACCAGCTAACCCTACGAAGGACTTGAGCAGAACCTAGGGTGAACTATCCATGATTAACCACGATGTCTGAATTCAACTTCTCAAGAGCATCAAATAAAAATATGTAGGTATGATTTCGATATAGAACTTAGCATTGGTATTCTGTCGATATGGAACTTAGCATTGGTGCGTGTGGAGATGTGGTAACCTAACCCGGGACTCCCGTGTATGAGGCGATCTTAGAGCAACGTGGGCCTCTTTGGTTCGCGTACCAAGAAAGTCTGAAATGAAAAGTTCATAAAAGTTTAATATAGGTAGGTACCTAAACTTTACAAACCAGACCAGAAAAGTTTAATTAGTTTTAGATTTAGGCTATGTTTTAGGAAGGCCCGCGTTGCTCTAAGGAGGCGATGAACGACCCAAACCATTACGCCACCGGCATATAACCGCAATACATATTATAAGAATCTAAATATTTTGATGTAAACCTAAACACGAATTGTTAATGACAGTTAGAAAAACATAAGTACAGTTAGAAAAACGTGACAGAATCGTTATCTGAGCTGTTCAGTATTGTCAGTTTCACGTCATTGCCATTAAGTGCCTCGGCATTTTATCGGTGTAGGTAATTGTTTTGTAATGTTTAGGGATTAGATAAAAAAAAACAAGATTACGACATACTATCATCAATTAGGTACTAAGCGAACACATATCGGGTAAGTTTGAAAGGTTTAACTAGGGACTACTATTTGGTATTCTATGGTTTAACTGGGTTTAACTAACACAAACAACAGGTAAAACACAGATTTAAAAAGGATTGTATGAAAAATCTCATAAAAGATTTTTAGACACTCGCTCAACGCTTGTTTAGTTATATTCTCTTACATTAGCTATAACACATAATATTATACCTAATAGTCCACATCTGGAGTCTGGACTAAGAACCTTGTGGCGAACTATATTAATTGTTTTTTTTTATAATATAGTAAGTTAGCCGATAAAAAACATGTCTTCTAAGTGAATTTATTAAATGAGAAATATACTATAAACGTAAAACGTATATCTTCTGTTATACAGTGGACAGTAAACAAAATAAACAATACATTATATACATAGTATACATACCAATACCACAAAAATGACTCAGAAATTCACAATCACGATTCAAATGTTGAAATAGTCGTAAAAACATTTTGCCAACATTCCAACAATCAGAGGATTATTTATGATGACTATTTATGACTAATATGTTTGACTAACAAGTTGGCTGATATATACCTACGTACTAGCTTCCTAACCCACGACAATATTATTAAAATGTAGCCAAGTCCTGTGTAATTCCAAAAGTCCTTAACATATTCACTGTGTAATTCATGCACATTGTAACGTAATTTTACTATTTTAAACACACACACAAAACATAACACACATTATAACGGGTGTTATGCGCGATTATTTAAAAACAGAGATAGACCGAGTTACGAGTACTTCCGCATTTAATAATAATTAGTAAGTAAGTACTAGTAAACCATAGTACAGTTAGGTGTAAAATGAATGTTTACAGAAATTGGTATACCTTTACATTATAACTCAGTTTATTGAATCATTAAATTACTACTCTGGGGTAGAGAGCCCTCCGCTCCCCCGCAAGTTCGGTGAAGCTTGATTGGTCGTACCTTTTCGAAACAAGCATAGGTCAATAAAAAAATAAAATAAATATCTATAGAGTCAGAGTTTAGATTATTTTTCCTGCAGAGCAAAACACGCGACATGCACAATAAAACAGATGTTGTCATCGCCTAGCAAATTGCAGGCTGGCCTACTTAAGGCTGCATAAATACTGCAGCGGTTATAAATAACTGGCATGCGAGGGATTACAAATTTATGACGTTTTCACGTATAGGTACTAATTAACATTCGATTCGAAATAATATTGTATGGCGAGTGTACATCTTAGAAATAGACATCAAAGTGAATTTAATGTCTTGACCTGACTGTTATAGACTGTTGCAAGGGGTTGAGTGAGAAAACATGAATTTTTAATTTACTTTCAAATATTATTTTATTTTACATACGTGAGGATAGCTAACGATGGGCCTCATAAGAAAGCTCAAAGTCACCCAAAGAGCGATGGAGAGGGCTATGCTTGGAGTTTCCTTGCGTGATCGAATCAGGAATGATGAGATCCGCAGGCGAACCAGAGTCACCGACATAGCCCGAAGAATCGCTAAACTTAAGTGGCAATGGGCTGGGCACACCGACGGCCGTTGGGGCAGAAAGGTTCTTGAATGGCGACCGCGCGCCGGAAGACGTAGTGTGGGCAGGCCCCCCACGAGGTGGACCGACGATCTGGTGAGGGTCGCGGGAAGCCGCTGGATGCGGGCAGCGCAGGACCGATCATTATGGAGATCCTTGGGGGAGGCCTTTGTCCAGCAGTGGACGTCTTTCGGCTGAGATGATGATGATGATGATGATATCTCACACATGGCCATCTCACCACAAATTTTACTAATACAAGGCAAACACAACACAAGTGCTCATCACACGATTGTTTGCCCTGACCGGGGTTAGACCTGCGACCCTGTGTTTCATAGGCATGCAGGCGTACAGACAAACATTGGCAACATCTTAACTACAAGAAGTAAAACAAATTGAGCTGTTGCGTTACCGCAATTTGCTTAGCCAGGAAGCACAGACCGCAGCAAAACCGATCCGCCATGTAATGATCCCATTGTTTTCTAACACCATACTTATTCCTATGCTTCATCGGTACTAAGTGCGAGTGTTATGATGTGAAATACACATCCAGTCAGCACGGTATAATAATTCGTTTTATATACGTGGTAAGTATTAAAATAATATGAACGTACGTGCCTATCAATGTTGTAAACACGTAAGTTAAAATAGATGTCCCTTCCACCGAAAACAAACAGATTTTGATGAAACTGTGTAATTTACATGAAAATTGTTAGTAGATCAAAAGGTTTTTATTCGATCAAAGTAAGATTTTACAAATAATTAATGAAGTTAAGTACTAAGTTTTGCTCAAACTGAATTGATTCTAAATATGAATAAAACAAAATAATATTTACGTACAAATGCAGTTGAAACAGAACTGTTTTTTCATCAGTGCGTATTACACGTTTCCTCTATTTTGCAAGGAAACTATTCAGAATTATGACAGCACATGTCGGTCGATCTGCGGTTCTAGCCGTATCAAGTCTATTGTTACGAGTACGAGCCAAGTACCTATGTACACTCCCTTTATGATTAAATTAGGAGCTTACATTGTGCGTCACATATTGCGGTTTTAACATAAGGTAGTGGTTTATTTCATTCGTGTTGTATTGCAAATACGTGGTGGTGAAGAGGTTGAAGGAATACGCTCTACTATTCGTTTATAAGGTATCGCTCAACATCAGCTGGATTGCAGTCTCTTAAAAAATACGTTTCTTAACTTGAAAGTGGCTAATGTTTACAACAAATAAAATTAAACAATACACTTAATAATGTCTAAAACGATTTCATCATTTGTAATTGTTTTCCAAATAGAATTGAATTTTGCTACATGATCAAAAATCTGTTCAAAATAATAGCATCATATCATAAAGACGTGCGTTTTTTAAAATTATAAACAAGGTTTTGAATCGTGAATTTGAATCTTTTGTGAATAGTGAAATACTATTCATGTGCTATTAACAAAAAAAAATGGTGTTTAGATCTGGGAGATATCAGTGCAATACCTAGTAATTATTTTAGTAAGAGTAACATATCGTCCTAGCAACACAGTTGCTACAGTACGTAGTATTGACTGACTCACTACACTACGTGAGATAAAACTGGTATTTTATACAATCATGATATTGTTCCAACGCATGGTTTTTTTGACCTGCCAGTACTACTCGAATACAATACAAATGGATATTGATCGTGTTCTCTAAACAATTAAATAAGTAATTCAATCTTTTCTTGATCTACCCGTACAACAGGCCTTGACTTAGCCCTATTCATTCCCAATTCAGCGAAGGCCCGAACCTTTTGGCGGGTAGAAATTAAGATCTCTGAAAACCATATCTATCAATCGGTTCATTTTCAACTCTATATTTCCGTACATCAACGCGCCCGCCCATGAAACGTTTTCCGTAGAAACTAAGCAGATTCCCAGGGTATAAAACAGCCTACGTTTTTTATGAAAGCGTCTCAATAGGTCCGAATTACAGGCAAATAGAGATATGCGTACAATCAACCGAGACAGACAGGTAAACAAGACTTGAGCAAGGTAACTCCTTCATAGCGACATGACATGGCTAACTGCGTCACGCGTCGGACAATGCCGCGAGGCGAGAAGCTGCCCAGGCGCAGGCCGGTGGCGTCACCTCTCACACTTACATCATCGCTAGCTCCAGGTGAATGATTCAATATAACCATGCATTTTGTGAGAAAAAAATGCAATAAATAAAGTACTGGGCGGGACAGAATTATGCAAAAAGCACATACACCCAGAGAGATAGGCAAGAGTAGGCAAGAGTCATCATTGACTGAGACTAGGTACCCTTTCGACTGGCAATGTCAGCATCATAATTTCAAATTGTAGACGTCCACAGCTGAACAAAGGCCTTCCCCGAAGATCACCGATAGGTCCTGCGCTCCCCCGAATTGCCCGATTGCGATTGCTGTCTGATTGTCAGAATTTATTTAGTTTTCTTCGAAAAAAATGGCAGGCGCTGTATCGAGATTAGAGCAGTAAGGAAAATTAAATGGACCAAATTAAAAATTAGTTCCTTGGTGTAAACGGTAATAGACCTTGAGTTTGCGTCAGTTTGAATCTCACCATTGTCGAAAAGGTTTCTTTGACGTCATCATCACATACTCTACGAGAAAAACATATCGCGAGTCGCGAGAAAACAGACTCCCTGCCTGCGAAAAAAGATTGAGAGAGGCAGAGTTTAAGGAGCCACAAGACTACAATTTAGCATTATTACATTGATTTATATTCAAAAGGCTGAATGATTTTGAATACAAATCTAGTTAGATACACCTATGTTATGTTAAAAATAAATGCTACTATATCATGCCAAGATTGGCGATTGGTGTATCCTGGCAAACAGAGACAGAAGAGTGACGTCTTCCTCGTCATCGTGTACTAACTGATGCAGTAAGGTACTTGTAACATCCTGGGCTAGGATATAAAAATATCCTATCTTACGGTGCAGGGTCAATATTCGATAAAAAACTTAAGTTTATGTATGAATATGATATTATTGATGAATTTGATTGTGATTCTTTCCTTGGAAGCACAAGATACCAAGTTTGAAGTGTTTGAATCCCACTTAGAGGTTGTGTAGTAAACACATGCTTGCTTTGTGTCTGGATGGATTAAAATGTTTCTTGTGGAATCAGATGACTGATTTTTACAGATCACCCATAGGTCTTGATTGATTATTATTATAGACCTGATAGCTAAACTTGAAACTTGCTATAATAAAAGTGAAATTATTTTTAAAAATCCAGTAACCGTAATCACAGGCATCACAGCCTTAATGCAATTTTGTAGAAAGTTTTTTGATATTAGTTTTATAGCTCCTGTTTTTAGTCTAGTCTAAGATGTTTAATTAGTCATTAGTTTTGATCTGATAATTCGGTAATTGAATTTGAAAAAAATATTTTAAATTTCTTTAAGAAATAGTTATAAGATTATTCTTTTCTGTGTTTATTACTGTCAGGACAAAAATCTGAGACATTTGGACAACTTTGTATGAACTTTTAGCAGCACAAAAATATGTACTACATTTTCCGTGGTAAAAAATAATACCAATCTACATTCTATGGCCAAAAAAACAGGAAAGTGCCTGTTTCAGCTTGGGCTCACTCAAGTTCTTTTGTATGTCCATCTGTCTGTCTGAGTTGTCTTGAAATTATGTGAGCAGATTTGTTACTTAAATGTATAACTTATTTTGTAGTCAGATTATGGATATTTTTATGATGAAGTTATTGGGGTTGCCAGTTAAATGTATTGCTATTGGTCAGCTTGTTTTCTTACAAAGGTCATATTTCTCAACTGAATCCCATGAAATTTTGTATGCAGGTTCGGTGTACACCTTAAAGCTACTAGCATAACATCTGTGGTTAAAAAAGTTACGGTATTGTATTGAGTTTATTTATTGCTGAAAATCTTGCTTTCTGACTTGTTATTATAGTACTCTTGGAATTTCAGGAAAACATTTAGCTTATTTGGTTCATTACATTCAGGTGACAATATGAAAATAGGTCTACTTTGGACCTCCTTAATAACTAAAATCAAAAAGTAAACCACTTTTTACTTAGCATAATAGGAATGTAAATAAAATTGGTTAGGATTTTACTGTTTAAAATCTTTTATAAAACTTTGCAAGGATATCAAGTGTAACAGATAACATGAGCGACTGCTTTCTCACAATGAACCTACCTATTACAGAAACGGTTTCCATTTACACAAGTGAAAAACGCAAGGTCATATGGTAATATCCTCACACACTGGTTCCAAGCAAGCGTAAAAACACAAAAATGCGGAGAATTTACAATGCTGCAAGCCTACTTTTAAAAGGTCAAAGTTAAAAAGTACATAAATTACTTTTACAATTAACAGCTTTAGTTTAAAAAGCTTATTTGCCTTTATAATTAAAGTTTTTAGCTATTAAAATTATTACTCTGAATGCAAGACTTACCTCAACTGCAAGTTCTCTATAAATTTATCAGTGGTCAAATTGTCCAGCAGGACAAAGTCGGACACCCCGACTTCAGGCTGCGTGGCCATGGTTCACACTTTGTAATCCACAGTAGCAACAAAAACAAATGTCCACACACAAATTAATTCAAGTAAATAGCGCGTTGTATGTCGTCAACAAACCGTTAAATATTTTTTTCGACAAACACAACCTCCCTCTAGCGCATTTCATTCAAACTGTCAATTTTTGAATGATACTGTTGGCAGTACTGGATTCTAGTTACCACATTTAAAAAATATTTTACTTTTTAATTATGGCTTTGAAATCATGATGCATGCAAGCTTGTTTATATTTTTTCTATGGTTTTGTTTGTTGTGTGTGTGTGTGTGTATGTGTGTGTGTGTGTGTGTTGTTCAATAACCGCAAATGAATAGTCAGCTTTATTTAGTTTTTTTATTATGGTGGTAGTAGAACTAGTTAAAGTTAAAGAAAGAGTACAAAAACTATAATATTACTTCTATCATATCTATTAGTCTAATGGCGCATCCACACATGCCGCCGGCTTTGCCGCCGGCTTATGCCGCCGCCGGGTTTGCTTCTCATCTCTCTCTATCTCATCTCAGACTGCCTTGTGCAACCAAAGCCGCGCGTGCCGCAGGACACGTAAACCTGCCGGCGGCACGGCCGCCCGGCCGGCGGGTTAGCCGCCGGCCTTGCCGCCGGCCGTGCCGCCGGCATGTGTGGATGCGCCGTAAGTAGAGATGGGCAATAGTTTTTGCCCGTTTCATTCCGCCCGGGTTATAACTGGGTTAAAACCCAAAGACCGAGTAATAACCCATTATCTACTTTTTTGGTGGGCAAAAACTCAGAAATATGAAAAATGAAGAAAAAAACAATCGGATTTGTTAATTTATGATAATTAGTCACACATACAAACTCGGCATCAGTTTGGCGCCGCTTCAAATTGAAAAGTTCAATGTTAAAAATCGAAATAATTTTCATTGTTTTCGTTTATGGGCTGATATCAATGATACTCAAATCAGGGCTAAGTTACTTTGATGAAACTTGGTATAGAGATAGAATAGACCTTGGGAAAGGACATAGGCTAACTTTTACTGCGGGAAAATATCTAATTCCCACGGGAAAAACGAAGCTGAGGGGCGAAAAAGTTTTTATGAAACTTGGCAATAAGATAGAATATATCCTGGGGATGGAAAGTTACCTTTTACCGCAGGAAAAAAATATTCCCATGGGAAAAATAGTGGCGCACTTCAAAAGTTTTGCTGACACTTGGCACAGAGGTAGCTAGTATAGACCTTCAGGATGTATAAAGGCTACCTTATACCGCTTATAAATTTAATTAAAACCTTATTCGCTTTTGAACCGATTGCTTTCAAAATTAATGTCTAGGGTTCTTCCCAGTTATGTCCAATGACGAAACTGAGGTCAAAATTAGAATAAAATGGCCGCCGTTTTGAACTTTTTTGTTTCTGAACGGATTGCTTTTAAAATTGATATCTAGGGTCCCCAGTGGTCTCCGATGACGAAACTGAGGACAAAATTGGAAAAAAATTGTCGCTATTTTCAACTTTTTTGTTACAGAACGGATCGCTTACAAAATTGATATCTAGGGTCCCCAGTGGTGTCCGATGACGAATCTGAGAGCAAAGTTGGAAAAAATGGCCGCTATTTTGAACTCTTTCGTTTCTGAACCGATTGCTTCCAAAATAGATATCTAGGGTTCCCAGTGGTGTTTGATGCAGAAACTGAGGTCAAAATTGAAAAAATGGCCACCATTTTGAGCTTTTTTGTTTCTGAATGGATTACTTCCAAAGTTGATATCTAGGGTCCCTAGTAGTGTTCGGTGACGAATCTTTGGTCAAAATTGAAAAAATGGCTGCTTTTTTGTACTTTTTTTTTCTTAGTGTGGGGGTTGGGAAAATTTTATTCTGACGTCAGAAAGTTTGATGAGAAGTTAGCAAAAAAGTTTGAAATGGTGGCTATTTTTTCAAGTCTAACGTCAGATTCGTTATTGAATAACTTTGGGGACCTATCGATTTTGAAAGCAATTCATTCAGAAAAAAAGAAGTTCAAAATGGCAGCCATTTCTCCAATTTTGACCTTAGATTCTTCATCGGTCACACCCTAGATATCAATTTTGAAAACAATTCGTTCAAAAAGAAAAAAGTTCAAAATGGCGGCCATTTTTTTCCAATTTCGACCTCAGATTCATCATGTGACGCCACTGAGGACCCTAGATATCGATTATGAAAGCAATTCGTTCAGAAACAAAGAACTTCAAAATGGTGGCCATTTTTTACAATTTCGACCTCAGATTCATCATGTGACGCCACTGGGGGACCCTAGATATCGATGGAAAATAATTTTCTGTTAACCAAAAAATCGAAAAACCAAAAAATCGAATCTTACAACAAATATATTATTCGTACACTAAAAATACTAATCTTGCACCAAATATCCAAGGGCGTGAAACGAAGCGGGGGAACGGGGGGGATAAAAAAAACAAATCTACCCAGAATCGAATCGGTTGGTTAGGTTAGGTTAGACTGATGTCAATAACAGAGCGAAGGGAGCCAAGCGAGCGGAGCGAGCGTGCCGGGGCAGCGGCCGGCGACCGCTGTAGTTTTGAATTTTTCAATGTTGATTAACTCAAGAAGTCTCAAGTTTGCATATTATTTTGGTGCACAATTAGTATATTAGGTGGAACAAGAGTATAATTTGGTGAAGATATTTAGGTGGAACAAGAGAATAATTTGAGGTACGGTTAAATACTATCCGATATCGATTAAGAAAGTAATTAGTTCAGAAAGAAAAAAGTTCAAAATGGCGGCCATTTTTTCCAATTTTGACCTCAGATTCGTCATCGGAGACCACTGGGGACCTTAGATATCAATTTTGAAATCAATCCGTTGACAAACAAAATAGTTTAAAATGGCAGCCATTTTTACCGACTTTGATCTCAGGTTCGTCATTTGACACCACTGGGGACCGCAGATATCAATTTTGAAATCAATCCGTTGAGAAACAAAAAAGTTCAAAATGGCAGCCATTTTTACCGACTTTGATCTCAGGTTCGTCATGTGACACCACTGGGGGACCCTAGATATCAATTTTGAAAGCAATCCGTTCAGAAACAAAAATGTACATAGGTACTGGCGGGCATTTTTACCATTTTTTACCTCAGATTAATCATTGGACACCACTGGGAGCCTTAGATATCGACTTTCAAAGCAATCATTTGAAAAGCAATAATATCATAATATCGGCCATTTTTTCCAATTCTGACCTCAAATTATTATTCGTCATTTTTTAGGCTAAAAACAAAAAAGTTCAAAACTACACGAATATATCCTTCCTAAGGTGTATTATATCTCTGTACCAAGTTTCATCAAAATAATCCGCCCTCTCTACCATTTTTCCCGTGGGAATGATGTATTTTCCCGCGGTAAAAGGCAGCCTATATCCATCCCCTAGGTCCGTTCTATCTCTGTGCTAAGTTTCATCGAGACTTTCCTCCTGCGCTATCATTTTTCCCGTGGGAAAAAGGTATTTTACCGCGGTAAAAGGTAGCCTTTGTCCTTCCCCAAGGTCTATACTGGTTCTGTACCAAGTTTCATCAAAATCGGTTCAGTGGTTTTGGCGTGGAAGCGTAACAAACAGACTGACACCGTTCCTTTTGCATAAATTTATAATATACTAGCGACCCGCCCCGGCTCCGCACGGGAAAATGGTTATTGTGGGTTATCCTTCAGTATATTATGCATGTATTATACATATAAACCTTCCTCTTGAATCACTCTATCTATTAAAAAAAACCGCATCAAAATCCGTTGCGTAGTTTTAAAGATTTAAGCGTACAAAGGGACATAGGGACATAGGGACGCAGAAAGCGACTTTATTTTATACTATGTAGTGAAGTAGGGATAATTTAGTGTAAAATCTTCAGTTACCTTTGTTACGAGTGTAGTAGGCTATTTTTTTAAATTAAACTATGCTTTTCGTGTATATTCATATGTTTATTGCAATAATAGACTCTTGAATTACCATTATTAGTGTATTTGAGTTTTTGCCCACCTGTTTGGGTTTTAACCCGGGCGATAATGGGCAATAATGGGTTATTACTCTCATGAGGGTTATAACCCGGGTCGTTGCCCATCTATAGCCGTAAGTATACTACTTATGCTTTCTCGCTCTATTCTTACAAACGTAGCTGGATTCTTTTGTACAAAACGCAGTAAAAACGCCGCCATTTTCCTTGTTGTAGTGCGTCAAATGTCATAATAATTTTCATTTTTCAGAAAATTAGTTTCCTTTTGCCTTTTATATTATTTTCCACGGTTTTTACGGCCTTGGTCATGTAAAGTGATATTGTATTTCTCTTGCATTGATAATTGTCTGTAAGTTTAGTCGCAGTGATTTCTTTAGGTCGTTTTTCAAGGATCTTTGGATGTTTTACAATGACTTGGGAGGATCGTCTTCATAAAAGGTAGCGAGTTATTTTCACGCCCACAACCGAGTGGATTAGAGGACACAAGTGCACTGCCACGAAACATTGTTATTTTGTGATGTAAAAGGGAAGTTGGGTGCTTTTCTATGTGCGGTGTCGAGAGGGAGGAGTTTGATGGCACAATGAGCGAGTCGCCAGGAGTGGAGTGGCTGCCCGCGTACAGCCCGGGGCCTCCACGGCACAGTCCTCTAGGCCCTATTCCCAGATTTTTGTACGAAGATGTCCAACCCCTGGGCTTGCAACAGGAGAACAACAATAAAGAAGACCAGAAAGAAAACACAAATAAAATCAAACACGCGAAGCCAGCATACAGGTAATTATTAAGATTTTCCTCAAGTAGCTAAGACCTGGAATAGTCCTTCGGCAGTGCATTGCAATGACTCATCTGTAGGTCACCTTTTGCTGAGTAATGTAGCTAAAAAAACAGATTTAAGTTTTAATGTCTTAAGTGCAATAAAGATTTTGTGTTATAAATCAGTCTAGGACTTTGTACTTGGTAAATGTTTTCCTTATAACATGTAGACTATATAGAATTTCTTTAAGATATTTTATTGTAATGAATTTTTTGACAGTAAATATATGTTTACATCTAAGAAAACATATTATTATTATCTCAGGTTGCAGTGATCTTAGGGATGAATCCTTGCCCAATCCCTCTCCTTCAAATCTTAATCACAAGATACCAATATTAGACACTGAGACCTACACAACATTGCGCCCAAAAGCTATTCAATCCAACAATAAATGCATTTATAAAATGTATGTTAATAATAATAATAAAATGTTTATTTTTTAAATATATCAGAACTTAAAAATAATAAATACGGACCCCGCACTAGGCGAACCTGTATTGTGGCAGTTCGCATTTCACTTCATGGCTACACCTATTTGGCCAATTCTTATTTTATTTTTGTTTTGTCTCTATATTTCATGCAGCAGAATACTGATGACAAATACTGTTGGAGAAACACACAAAGAGGACAGCTAGTTTAAACAATAATATGTAAATGCTTATTATTTAGTCTGTTTAGTATAAAGTATCAGACTACATAATACAAAAAACCTAGGTTTCTAGTCAAAGCTTGAGAGGCTTTTTTTCTTTATAACCTGGGTTAGACTTCCCACAGACCCGGAAGTTTGGAATTGGAAGAATATGGAACCTTTAAAAGATATTATTAATTACAAAAGAAATGGAAAACCAGTTGTTACAAACTCCCCTTAAAAAAATCTTTTCTTAAAATTCAATAGTTATTCAAATACTTTTAACTTTGTTTAAGTACTAATTTAGATAAACTATCACTTTTATCCATAGAGGTATCTAACACCTAAGCTAGTCATTATCTGTCAAATTTATATATGCTGATAGTTGATACAATATCAGTCAGTCACATGCTTTTAAATGATCATTAATATAATAACCACAAGTATGTGCTTCTGATGAAGTAGATATCCCTATTTATTATATACATAAAATATTACAAAAAATAAACATTTAATTTAACTAATTTCAGAATGACAAATCATTCTTGAATTTAAGTTTATTTCATTAATTGTATAGTATTTACTGGAATTATACCCAACCAACATATTCAAACCACAAAATTTACCTCAATTAATTCTAGGTATTATTATGTTGTTTCATTATTCCTGTTCTGATTCACATTTTTTAAATTCTATTATTGTTATTACCATTATCATTATGATGTGCAGCTTTCTAATATTGGAATAAGATACAGCTCTACAAAAAGTTTGGGGGAAGCAGAAATCCTCTAGAAATTTTCAACAATGATTCTATAAGCCCGCTGGCTCGTGGGCTTTTTACACATAGTACATGAAAACAATCTAGAAATACAATTGTGATCTTGAAAATATGGTTATACTAGTGTATAACTGATAGGCTTTTGGTATACATTTTTAAGCATTCTTTTAATCATAATATACATAATTATTTTTTATTAATTTTGCAGCTATGCCAGCATGATCCGGCTTGCAATCAGCAGTTCGTCAAGTGGGAAGATGACCCTGAATGAGATTTACACTTACATTTGTAATGCCTTTCCCTACTATAAGGAGGCCGGCAAAGGATGGATGGTATGTTACAGTTTATCTTTTTGTAGTACAAGAATGTTTAAGGTCAGTCAACATACTAAGGTTAATTGTCACCAGTCCATATTCATACTACTGCTTATTGAACAAGGGAGGGAGTACAAACTGTTCCTTTAGGGGCTCTTGTGACTACAATGACACCATCATTACAACATCAAAACACATCACCTCTTTTTATTATAACAAAATTTATTTAACTTGCAGTGTTAGTTCATTAATTTTGAGGCAAGAGCTAGCCTTAGTTTGAACTTTTTAACTTCTATAGTTTTTAAGTCATAGTCATGAACTGTTTTAAAAACCCATGATGTAGAAATTACATCAAATTTTTTATAAACCTAAACATTTGTATCTTATGAAGACCGTCCTCATGCCTTTGTGTCTTGTGAGTTTACATTAAACTATATAGAAGGGCACTAGACTATCAACAATTTGGGTGATGTGGGCTTGATCATCCATACTGGCATAGTCATAGTTAATTAGCTACATTGTCAATCTAAAATATAGTTGTACAAGTGCATATCCAGTTAGTACCACTTTCTTTTATTTACCAATTATAATTTTAGTTTCCTTATTATGCTTTGAAATTCAATATTATTCCAAATAATTCAGTAATATTCCTTGTTTGTGGCTAAAATTATAGGAATTATTTACAATTGCAGTTAACAATGATAACATTGATTTTCTGTTCATAAGGAAGTGGGTAGATTTGTTTAATAAAATGTGGTATTTCCCAAATAAGTGTCATGTCATGCTTTCAATATTTGAGTTGAGTTGTACATTTAAATAAAAGTTTTTTTTTAAACATGCTTTTATTTAATTGCTGTTAAATAAAAATAATTTTCTAATTAATCAAACCCATAAATTTAAAGTAAGAAATGAAATGAAAATAATTTACTCGAGACCATGGTCTGTTAGTTATTAAATTAAAGCAGTAATAAAACAAGCCTGTAATTGAAAGCTAGAATAAAAGAGCTGTAGGTTTATTACGTAAAGAGCTGAGGAGCTTGAGAAGGTGACATAGTAGTTCTTTGTTACGTAGTACCAAAGAATACCAAACATAATTCAAATAAATTTAATAGTACTATGGTTCAGAGGGCAATTCAGATCGCACGGCACTCGCTAAAGCACTGCCCCCCTTTCTATCTTGTATCGCCCGATTCGCGCCTCTCTACCAACACGTTTAGTTCCCTATCTAACACCACCCAGGGGGTCGCTTCGACCGATCATACCCACACTGCGGAGCGGCACACGCCCGCCTATACTTATATATGATGATGATGATGAGTAATTAATTATAAGTTATAATTATTTTTGAGTACTGTGGCGTAGACCCTACTGACAAGAGCGCGGCTCTTAAATATGAAGAAGAAGATTAAATAATGTCTCTTAGTTCGCACTGCCTCTTGGCATAGGCCTCCTCTAACGCCCTCCATTGCGCTCTCTCTCGCGCAACCCTTCTCCAGTGAACCCCCGCTGTCAGTTGTAAGTCTTCCCATCTCATGAGTTGGCGGCCTCTGTTTCGTTTGCCATCTCTGTAGGTCTACTATGTAAGTAGCGACAGGCTCGAGAAGCTGTCAAACGCGACATATTGACAGAACTGCTATGGCTCTAATGTCACTGTCGCGTTTGACAGCTTCTCGAGCCTGTCGCTACTTACATAGTAGGCCTCCTGCGATACCAGTCAGATACTCTTTTGCTCCACTTATCTTGGGGGCTTCTTATTAAATGGCTGGTCCACCTCCACTATTGATGGTCGATTTTAGTAGAGATATCGATCACTTTTGTTAGGTCTCTTATTGAGCTACTTCTGACTTTGTCTTTGTCTATACCTTATATGTTTGTCATGTATTTCAGAACTCAATAAGACACAACCTGTCTTTAAACAAGTGCTTCATGAAGGTGGCTCGCAGCAAGGACGACCCCGGCAAGGGCTCCTACTGGGCCATGGACACCAGCTACAAGATGGCCGAGGTCACCACGCGCCGGCGCAAGAGCCTTAGGGTGAGTCCACCACTTGTTCAAAGTTCGAAATGTGTTTATTCGAAGTAAGATTTAACAAATCACTTTTCGACGTCGAGGATAGTTTACGATTTGGCTGTCTTCTGTGGAGAAGAACTCTCTGGAAGAAACTCCACAGGCGTTGCATCTTTTCAAAAATACTTTTACATACTTATTATTTTATACAATTTGATTAATATAACAAAGAGCATCCAATCATTCTATTTCGATGCATCAAATGCATGGTCTAAGAAAACAAGGTCTTGCATTTCTTGTCTATTAACACGCATTCGACAAGGATGAACAGCATGATGACGTAGGCTTGTGTCAAGTCACGTGGTCTGAATGCAAGACCTTGTTTTCTCAGACCATGCATCAAATGTAAAAGTAGATCCATGCTCTTATACAAAATCAAACGCTAAACACTGCACCGCGTCAACTATTAACTTATACATGCCTATACAGATATCGTACAGTTTAAACTGTGTGCAAATTATGTTAAATCATTTAATCTTTCATTTTAATTTATTTACTCTCAGTCCAAGATCAAATCAATGTCAGACAAACTGCGCCCTCGATTAGCGACTGAGATAGAAACTGCGCCATGCTTGATTCTGGCGTAGTAGTTTAGACGGTGCCGCGTTCGTGTATTTGTTACTAAATACTCGTAACAAACAGGCCATAAAATAGCTATTTATGATACTAGTGCGGAAAGTATGTGATTTCCGATGAGTGTATAAGCCGACACGAGTCGGAAATCATCTTTCGCACGTGTATCATACAAGATTTTACAATGCATTGTGCAAGAAAAAAAAACAGTTATATTAAAAAGGCGTATAAAATGGCGGGCTTCATAAACAAAACACATTCGCGCTGAAAAAAACATTTACTGCGCATGTGCAAAGCTGTCGAATCGCAATAAGGCAATGAGTAAAATGTTTTCAGCCACGCAAATTTTTAATTAATATTTGAACGTAATTTATCAATAAAAATCAATTTCTAAAGTAATTATACTAATTATAAACGCGTTTATTGAATTGTTATTTTTATTGTTCCCTTTATATTAGTAACAATTGGTAATATTCTCAAATACTGAAATGTTAGGTTGACTGGCTAAATGACAGGCTGAGCAAAAATTAAAAAAAAACTGAAAAGTAAAAAGCACTAGTGCGGAAAAGTGCTACTTTCCGCACTGTTTGGCTGCTTAGAAAACGCTCTTTTCGAGCACATGCATTGTAAAAATACAAACAGCCCATAAAAACCCATGCGTGGTTTCCAGTTTAGTTCAGATGGCAGGTATTTTACGGTAGTCAAAAGAGACGCAATTATGCGCAAGAGTGAGCGCGGTGTATTTGTATCTCATTCTAACGCATAACAGGCTTTTGTCTTTTGACTCCCGTAAATTCCTGCGTATGCTTGTTACCGATCGATGGCGTAAGATTGTTCGAATCATGGTCTAAAAAAACAAGGTCTAACACTCCGACCACGTGACTGACACAAGCCTACGTCATCATGCTGTTCATCCAAAGTCAAAGTCAAAGTCAAATAGTGTTTATTCAAAGTAAGATTTCACAAATCATTTTTTGACGTCGAGGCGGGTTCACAATTTGGCTGTCTTCTGTGGAGAAGAACCCGCCGGAAGAAACTCCACAGGCGTTGCATCTTTTCAAAATATTATTACATAGGTAATTATTATTTTATACAATTTGATTAATATAACAAACAAAGAGTGCAGACGAAATATGAAATTAAAGGAAGGCAACCAGTCAAAGTAGAAAAACTAAACTATATAAACAATAAAACAATCGGCAATCGACTAGAGCAGACCAGTCCCCCCAAGCAGCACCACGTTCACGGGTTTGACGTATGGGACAGCCATCGCCGGGCTCAACCATATTAGAGGGAACCCAACGACCCGGCCCACACGCCACCGCAAGTCAGGACACTTTAGTGAGCATGAATACTCAGTCAGCCAGATGTTATTGTTGTCCTTTAGTACATGGAATTGGTACATTTTGGTTTGCATCAAATGGGGTAGTTCTGATTTTTTTATATGTTGTATATAATGAGGTGGTAATGACAAATATAATTTTTCCAACTCGAAAGCCTTCCGGAACATTGTAAAATTCATGAAAAACCATTAAATTTTTGATCATTTTTCAGTTTTTGCCATTTTTTACCACCAAGGACCCGTTTTACGGTAGAAGTCACTATAAGTTCTTTTAAAGTAGACTAAATTTGCAACAAAATGAGAATAGTTGGGTCTCGATAAGCTGAACAGTTTCAAAGATACAGCAGTTCAAATGTTTGCAAAATTTCAAAAAAAAAATTTTTGCGAGTGTTTACAAGATCTTGTCAATGTGGTCAATTATTGACCTATTTCACGGCATAAATCAATTAAGATCTAATAGTTCCCTAGCTACATCTGTTCAAAGTTGCTGAGGTGACTAAACAACATGAAATACGATTTGAAATAAGCATTATCTATACTAATATTATAAAGAGGAAAGGTTCGATTGTTTGTTTGCATCGAATAGGCTCCGAAACTACTGAACCGATTTCAAAAATTCTTTCACTGTTGAGTAGCTACATGATCCCTGAGTAAGATAGGCTATATTTTATTTATTTAAAAAAATTAGGGATCCTTAGTAAAACTTCAATAGTGTAACCCTAGGTGTAAAAAAAATCCTAAAATATACCTAATAAATTGAATAGGTTCCGAAACTACTGAACCAATTTCAAAAATTCTATCACTGTTGAGAAGCTGCATGATCCCTGAGTAACATAGGCTTTATTTTATGTTAAAAAAAATTAGGGATCCTTACTAAAACTTCAATAATGTAACCCAAGATGTAAAAAAAATCCTAAAATATACCTAATAAATTGAATAGGCTCCGAAACTACTGAACCGATTTTGGTGAAACTTGGCATAAAGATAGAATTGACCTTGGGAAAGAACATAGGATACGATTTACCGCGGGAAAATTTCTCATTCCCACGGGAAAAATAGTTAAAGCGGGCGTAGTTGGCACAAAGATAGAATAGACCATGCGGAAGAACACAGGCTAACTTTTACCACGGGAAATTATCTTATCTTTGCATGTGGAGGTTGAAGTTGAGGTCGTCACAGGAGTTTTATTATAAGTTTTTAATAAAAAGCACACCTTTAGTAGAAAAATATTTTTGACAGACACCCTAAACTCTAAATTGTATTATTTGAGAAATTTTGCAAACATTTGAACAGCTGTATCTTTGAAACTATTCAGCTTATCGAGACCCAACTATTCTCATTTTGTTGCAAATTTAGTCTACTTTAAAAGAATTCATAGTGACTTCTACCGTAAAACGGGTCCTTGGTGGTAAAAAATGGCAAAAACTGAAAAATGATCAAAAATTTAATGGTTTTTCATGAATTTTACAATGTTCCGGAAGGCTTTCGAGTTGGAAAAATTATATTTGTCATTACCACCTCATTACATACAACATATAAAAAAATCAGAACTGCCCGATTTGATGCAAGTGAAGACCCCTTTTATGGTACGATTTCCATGTATCATTGTCGAATGCGTGTAATAGACAAGGATGAACAGCGAAAAAGGACGTAGGCTTGTGCCAGTCACGTGGTCGGAGTGTTAGACCTTGTTTTCTTAGACCATGGTTTGAATATTCCAGTGCGAGCACAGAATACCAAATAGTAGTCCCTACAGAAGCTGCACTAGGCGACATAATTAATATAAATTGCAACCCTAGCTCCGTTATAATAAAGTGCAACTCAGATCGCACGGCGCTAGGCGAAAAGAAGTAGTTGCTGCATCTCTCTCTCTCGCGTATTGCGCCACTCTACTAACCCGTTTAGGGAATGGGGAATTGGTCCACACGCGGCCCGAGACCGCTCGGCCGGCCGGTAGGTAGTTATAGCGCGCAAGTACATGGAGTGACGGAGGCGGGCCTATTTAATAAACATGACAATCCGACAATTTTGTCACTTTTTGACAAATAAGTCGAATTGTCGCACCAAGTGCCGTTTAATAAACATGACAATTATGTCCAAATGCGACAGGTAAATATTGACATAATTGTCAGGATAAAGATCCGTTTAATAAAGGCAAAAATTGTCAATTTTTACCTGTCGAGTCTAAGGAAACATTCTATGACTTAATTGTCATAGTCTTTGACAAATTTGTCACTTTTTCTGACATATTTGTCACAACATAATATCGGAGAATGCTTATGGGAGAATATATCAGGGTAATATTTAAAAAATATTATAATTTCACTTTGGTAATCAATTTCTTTACTTTTGTTTATGTTTTCTATTTGTAATGGATGTCAAATTAACAATTTTAGGTCTTATTTATGAAAATAGAGACGTTTGAAAATAGAGAATATTTAACTTCACTGCTATCCGTTGAGGACATTAAAACCATTTTTACACGTGATTACTCGTATTAATTAACTGCCGAATTGCTTTGACATTGGGTGCGGTTGCCTGTCGAAAATCTCAGACAATTTGACAAATATGTCCACCTGTCATGACAATTTAGTGTTTAATAAAACAAATATGACAAGTTTTTCCGGACAAATTGTCACCTGTCGCCTGTCAAGAGAAATTGTTTATTAAACAGAAATATGTCAAAATGTCGCGACAAGTCGACATATTTGTAGTTTTTCCACCGTGACAAATTTGTCAGGGATAATCTTTATTAAACAAGAAATTGTCAAAATGTCGGATTGTCACTTGTCGCCTGTCACCTGTCGCCTGTCACGTTTATTAAACAGGCCCGTGCGAGGATGGTCGCCAGTTTAGTTGAGTACACATGTACCAGATGTCGCTAGGTTGTTTGACTTGTTTGTGTGTTGGTTGTGTAGATGGCGCCGTACAGTCCGGAGTGCAGCAGCAACAGCAGCTGCGGCGAGGGCCCCGCGCCCCCCTCCATGGACGCCGCCCCCACCCCCCCCGCCACGCCCACAGAACCGCAGCCCCCCGCGCTGCACACCGCGCACACTACTGGTACATTCCATAACCACTTAGGGCCTTATTTCACTGGCGACAGAAGACAGAAGACGAAAGAGACGCAGTTGTGCGTTAGAATGAGATCGCGCTCACTCTTGCGCATAACTGCGTCCCCTTCTTTTTTGTCTTTGTCGCCAGTGAAATACCAGTCTAAGGCACCTATTTCACTGGCGACAGAAGACGAAAGGGACGCATGTGTTGTGCGTTAGAATGAGATACAAATACATCGCGCTCACTCTTGCGCATAACTGCGTCCCCTTCGTTTTTTTGTCTTTGTCGCCAGTGAAATACCAGCCTTAATGTAATATAATTTGTTGAATACAGACAATCATTCACCGTGATATCAGGGTAGGCTTGAGCCCCTCGGGGGGGATATTTATGAGCTGTTAACGATATTTTGTATACCGCAATGTTTAGCTCCTAGAGAAACTAACAATATCAAACAACAAATAGATTTCATTACGTAGAGTTTATTGAGTGCTATTATTTTTTACTAGCTTTCCGCCGCGGCTCCGCCCGCGTTAACAGTTTTCACCGTGGGAATGAAGCATTTTCCCGCGTTAAAAGGTAGCCTATGTTACTCAGGGTGAATGTAGCTTTCAAATGGTGAAAGAATTTTTGAAACCGCCACAGTACTTTTTGAGTTTATTCATTATAAACATAAAAACACAAAAAATACAAATCTTTCCTCTTTATAATATTAGTATGATAAACAAGGGTGATATGTGTGTATAGCTATTTATAAGGAAGGTTACAATTGGCATTAAACTGGTTTTCTTCGCTCCGGCAGGCTCGAAGCACACAGACGACGCGCTGACTGCTCTCATGAACGAAGAGCTGATGACAGACACTGACGTCACCAGAGGTGAGCACTCGTTAAGTACAGCATAGTCTATACTTAAAACTGAAGAATCGGCTTGTCTTTACATTGATTTGTTTTCCAAAAAAACTGATTGTAGATGATAGAGGGAGTGTAGCTGGATACAGAAAAACAAGTTTGGAAAAAAATGACTGTCTGTCTGTCTTTCTGTTTGTTTGTACACGCTAATCTCTGGAACCGTTGGACTGATTTAAATGAAATTTTGCATGGTGGTACCTTATATCCTCTGTTAACATCTTAAATCAGCTTTTACCAGCTAGTCTAAAATATTAATTTGTGTGATTACAAGTACAACTGATGTCACTCCAGTTAAGATTAATCAAATAAATAAATTTCACTTAGCTAAGACATTTAAATCAACTGGCTGAGTTCTTTAGATAGAGGACAATTACGAGTATTTTTGTGTTTTTGAAGTAATTGTATTATTATAATTATATAAGCTTTTAAATGTGGTTGATTATGTCAACTTTTTTTATCACACTCTGTCATAAATCATGATTCATGGCACCAAAGACGGAGCCCCTCAGGCGTCGTCTCCTTTACGATGTTTTTCAGTGGTATATGACTTTTGTTTTGGGGTAGAGTCTTCCGCTCCCCCGCAAGTCCGGTAAAGCTTGATTGGTCGTACCTTTTCGAAGATTCATGGCATTGTCCAAACATGATTATCTGAGTCCCCCCCCCCCCCCCCCCGCAGAGCCCACGTGGTGCGCAGGCGCGCGGCGGCACGTGTGCGGCCTGCTGCGGCACAGCTCGCTGACGGACGACTACGGCAACTTCCTGGTGACGCGCGTGGAGGACTGCGACTGCCCGCCCCTCGAGCCGCCCGCGCCCCCCGCCGCCCCGCACTCCGCGCCGCCCGCCTACCCCCCGCACGCGCCCTACTGGCCCAGCGAGATTTTATAACGACTGCAGGTTTGAGCGCTGTCAGGAATACCGATTGCTTTTGGGTGTCTGTCAAAACTGGGTTCGATTCGTGATTATATCAATCGTTTCAATGCCAAAATCTATAATGACAACAGGTTAAAATATCACAATAATGTTTTAAATACGAGTATCTGCAAAAGACAGAAAACAGAATAGAATGGCGTAGACTCCACCGACAAGAGCGCGACTCAAGTGAGAGAGAAGGTAGAGTTGATGTTTCCGTTTCATTTAGTAATGATTTTGTATATTTTTTATGTAATGACTTGGCTAAATTCTGTGCCGCAAACATATAATTTGGTTTGTCATCGCCTCGCAAAGAAGAAAAAAATTCAAAAAGTTTTTTATTTTATTTCGAAAGTGTAATAAAAATATTGCATTCACGAATTTCAATGTAGTTTCGATAAACGCCCAACTAATGTATTCTGTTTGGTGTCCTGGACATAACAACATCTTGTAAACAGATGTATAAATGTTTAAAAAAAAACGAGAAGAGAAAATAGGAAGATTCTAATGTGCACACAGTGAATAAATCGATGTTGCCAGTGTTCATTGATTTGTATCACAGTTTGAAAAAAAAGTACAAATTAAAAAGTATGGCGCCTGGAGTTCTTCACATGTTGAAGTGTAACATTTCTTTTTCTAGCTTTTTTTTTTAAATTGGATATTGATGTTTGATAACAAGGTGATATTCTTGTGTTGTCGCCATTTTGAATCCCCTCCGTAAAAAAAAGTAAATGCTGGGCACATAGAGAAATTCACTGTCTAAACATTGGTGTAAAATCTTTTAACAACGATCAATTCTAGATAGTATTTTTACACCCAAAACCTATTCGAATAGTTCTAGTATCCTGCCAGATATTATTCCTACAAAACAGGAGAATATTTTCGACTGATACGTACGAAAGTTCCAGTTTAAACGAGAAATAAAAAAAAAGAAAACTGTAAAGATATCACTGTTGGAAATTTAGTAATGGACTATATTTTAAATTTACAAGTTAAAAATATGTTACGAAAGCAAACAAAAAAGTTGCGTTGCTGTATGTTGTTATTGGCAACACCGTAAGTTTGCATCACAACCATAATGTTGCCAGCAGTAACAAATTCTCACATCATCACATACAAATGCAAATTTTTACTTGTAATTTTACCATATAGGGCCTTGATGTCCACAATAAAAATAATACATAGATAAGCTTGAAGATGTTTGATATATCGATATATTATGTGGACTCGCCATTAGGTATTTAGATGTAGTTACGATATGTACATACAAACAAGTACACAAGGAAATATTGTAGACATAATGTATACCAGATTTTATACCTAACAACGTAACAGAGGATGCGTGCATGAAATGATTTATTGTAGCTATACCGTCTTCCCACAAAAAAGTTGAACAGATATTGAACGCGCATCTAAATACCGGTCATTTTTCATACAAGATTCTTTTAAACACGCGTTCAACATGGGTTTAACTTTTTTGTGGTCAGACCCTTTTACACTCACCCCTGTAAGATATAAGTTAAAAAAACAGGATCATAGTATTCTTAGTATTATGTCATATTCACAAGCGAAAAAGTTTAAATTTATTTTCGTTGGTAACCGGGCGATCGATAGATATTTAACTTGACCATCACTGACCAAGTAAAGTTAAACTTTATTTACTAGTAAAAACAGGTAAACATGTAATATTGATCGTCAGACTGGTGGTCATTGATCATCACTACTACGGTGAGGGCATCTTTTCCAGTATATTTTATTTTTATGGCCAGCAAAATAAGCCAGTATTTAGTACAATTTTATTTCGCTTTATGTTGAACTAAGAAAGGTTTTTAACCAAGCCTTAGTCTGGCAACATTGATAAATTGTCCAATCACAGAAAAAGATTTCAAGTTCTTTATACCAGTGTTGCCAGTGAGGGTATACAAATACTTGTGTGAATGATTGTGTAATAATCATTACTGTAAGTAACAATAAAATCATAATAATTTTTGTAACTTTTACAAAGCTAAGTTAAAAGAAAATAATCTATAATTACAAATCGGTAACATATCTGCCAACATGAAAGATAGTTGTATAGGTTTATAGATGTAGTTACCTATTGATGTAAAAATGTTATTGTTCGATCAGGGCTAAAAAGTATTGCCAGGCATCTGGTATGTTCATAGGATAGACTTGTATTAATATAATTATTTTACAAGCTTTATAATAACAAAATAAAAATGCGCTTGACTAGCTACATTTAGCGAAATATGTACAGTCTGAATAAAAAGAGTAGAAATTAAAAAATAGCAACACTGTCGTGTCGTCTCATTTTTACGATATATACGTTGGAAAGGGAAGACACTACGATGTTACTACTTTTTAATTTCTACAGTTTTTGGTCAGACTGTAAGGGATGACAAAAATTTGGCCAGCGTAATATGAACATTGGTACATGTGTTCAGCCAGCCAGAATTCAAGCTGGCTGGACACTAAGTTTTTATGAATTTATCGTAAACCCTTACATGTGACGTCATAAATCAAACGTTATGACCGTCACAATTTGCGTCACTAAATGTTAGTATAGGAACAATATTTGAAAACGTGCCCGTTATTGAGATCCTGAGGTGCCAGCCAGAAGTTTCATAAATAAGTTCAAGCTGACTGGACTATCAAAACTTTTAGCTCGATGCCCGTCAAAAATTTGTGTGACGCCCGTTGATATGCAAAAAGTCATCGAATTCACTTCCGTTACCGAGATTGAGAGACCAGCGAAAAGTGGTTTTTCAAGCTAGGTGGACACGGTTTCGATCGAACATCTGAGATTATTGTTTAGATTGAAGGAATGAAGCGTCACAAATTCTAAAATAAGGGTGTTTAGGCGTCACATAAAGTGCCCTTGACCAAGTTAAACATGGTTTTTTTTTAAGATATGTCCAGCCAGCCTGAGCCGCATATTATATCTGTCTACTACAGACTTGCGCGCCATCGTTTCTTTTAGTTCTACATTGTGTTAGATTCTGTGACATACCTTGTGGCATGATTTATTTCTCCAACAAGTTAACACAACTATTGATTACAATTTTATGCTCGCCTCTTGATTAATTGTAACTATTTTATTAATATTCAAACTAAGATTTTTGTTTAGATTTGATATATTTCTAAAATTTATATTTCTTAGCTTTGTTTCTGTTTGGCTGATATAATCAAGTTTCAATTACCAGTACACATGTTCTAGATATTGTTATAGAATATGTAGTATGGTGTGCATTCTTATCTTTATTAAAATAATTATTTACAGTATTGGTATTGGAGCCAGATTGGTGACGAACAGATCTCAGAACGACCAGTATATTGTAATAAAAATATTATTAAAATAGTGTGCTAATATAAAAATATTACTATTATAATAACTGTGCATATGTATACAATTGGTTCAATAGGTTTAGTTATTAAAAAAAAGTAAATATAAAAATATTAAATTAGTTATTACGAATTTATTATTTAAAAATATAGTTGTATATGAAGTCGCACTTATATACGTAAATTGCTTATTAGAATTTGTCGCGATTTGGCCTACAAAAATTATTAGAAAAAGTTTATGGTTCATTTTAGGTTTTGCTTGCCTAGACTAAAGTTTTCTTTAATATTTAGTATGTCTTTTATTAAGGTGCAAATACGTATTTTATTTTGTGCCATAACAATGAGTGGCCGATTGAACACTTAGCATTAACAATCCCATATCTTATTAAAAAAATGTGTTCAGAAATATTAGAATGTATTCATGTAATGTTAGTTGTGTGTATGTATATAGTAAGGCATTATTTGGAAGCAACTTTATATAATACTTTTTTGAAGTACCGGTAAATAAGTACATGTCAATTGACTACTCTTTTTATGTGAATTTTATGTTTATGTTAGAATAAGGATCAATTTTACAGTACCTATGTAAAATAAGTAATTTGGATCCAGTTTATCTGGGTGTTCTATATTTTATGCAATTTGGGAGAGCTTTTGTGAAACTTTAGGAGCACCAATTTTCTTGTATATTGGGTTTAAATTACATTCCTTACATTGATATTATATAGAAAATCTTTATTTTTAAATTATATTTTCAGTATTTTTGCGATACTTACATATTAATTAGGCAACGCCTAGCAATTTTTTTTTTCATTTATTTAAAAAAGATTCAAGTAGTACTAACATGGTGCATATATTAAGTTGCCATCTATATTTTGGCAGTATTTATTGTTTTCTGTGATATGTGTTTTTTTTTTTTTTTCAATAATGAATGTATGTAGTTGCTTCAATTATTTCTTAACATCAGATTTATGACATTTCATTACATTAATGTGGAAAATTTTCAGTACAGCAAGTTTTTAAGCAATATGTATGTAATTTGTTACATATTATACTGATATTGAGTTAGTGTATCAGGAATTGTATAAATCTAGAATTATATAAAATGGAAAAAATAATTAAAGCAATTAAGTAAACTAATTATTTTAATTTTATTGTGATGCATAATGGTAAATTGCTTAGACAGCGTTGTTTCGGTTACTCACTCCGCCTATAATGATGTGAAGCCTCAATGGATTCAGAATTAACCCTTTTAATTAATTAACTGTAATCACATTAGCCATTTAATTTAAGAGTAGGATGTTCTACCTCTAAACAAATCATAGTTGATGTACAATATAAACTTTTAATAAATTTGCATTTTTTTTATTTCTATCTCAAGTTCAAGCTCAAGTCGAGCATACCTATTTCTTGCCTCTTTAACCAGAACAATTTAAATCTGTAATTTTAGTTTTAAAGTTCCGAAAAAGGGTTTTGATTTATTTTTAAAAAAAGGATGGTCTATTACTAATCAGTCGCACATGCATGACATTCTTGTGTGATTGTATTGAAGCTCTTTTTATATAATAAAAAAGTTCTGGGGTTGACTATAGTAGACTGCCGTACGAATTTGTTGGAAAGAAATATATTGGTAGTTAGCTGGGGGCTGTAAGATTATAATTCTAAAATATTATCGTGCGGAAACTTGTAGTTTTTTAGACGGTATTTAAGCCCCAAAAATAGGTTCCGAAGGCTTCGGGGTGTTCGTTCTTTTTTTTTTTTGCCACCCAGAAAGATCTCAGGGGGAGAGTAGTAGTATGGTGGGGCCCCTAAAAAACTACAAGTTTCCGCACGATAATATTTTAGAATTATAATCTTACAGCCCCCAGCTAACTACCAATATATTTCTTTCCAACAAATTCGTACGTCAGTCTACTATAGAAACCCCAAGTTCTGGCAATTTATGAGTCACTGAAAAATATTATTTCACAACAAATTCTATGAAGGTGAAATCTGGTACACATGGTTATGAACAAATTATGATAAAATAAAAATGCACTAGTACATTTATAGTTTAATTTAACCTTATACAAAGTAATAAACTTAGGAGGTAATATAGTAAATAAAACCGCCTTGAAATTAAAACTGGTGCTAGTTTCTTAATGTTGTTTACGTCTGAATGAACATCCTTCAGTTAACCTGGCTCGACCGCCGGTAGGCTGGCAGAGGATAGTGGAACACCCGGCGCAGACGACCACTCTCTGCGCATGGCTGAACACCGTCGTGATCTTGTAACAGCCAGGGCATTTCACGTCCATAAAGTACGAGTTAGGATGCGGCACCAACCTCTTCAACTTGTGCTTCTTCCTCTCTGACGCGGGCGTAGGGTGCAATAAATCCACTGCGAGAGGCATGGTTTTGACTCAATTATTTTAACGTCAACGTTTTATTTAACCACTACGGTTCTTTTGATCACAAGATAAGAATTTGTAAGACATGTAAAACACATGGCACGCATGCAAGAAAAGGAAAGTTTTTTTTTATTTGTCGCTCTTTTCCGGTTTTGTTCTAATGCAAAGGCTAATGATAAGGATCATAAAGCCTAGCCATATATTTGTTTTAGTTTTTTGTATTATTTAATTTTGTGTTCTCTGTTTTATTTGCTTCCAAGTTCCATCCAGAGACCAGCCAGCCAAACAGAATCTTTCAAACAGACAGATAGAGTTCTCTTCAGCAATAAATAGCCCAATAATATATTGCATTTTCCTTATCGGTTTTATCATAAAAACTAGAGTTGTGTAGGTAATGCGTGTAATATCACAAAAGTAATATCACCCCAAAAAGTAATGTGATATCACACATTACGCGAGTATTTTAACCAGTACACTACACCAGTACACACTCAACTCAGTGATGGATAGGTGATGGAAAAGCGCGCGACGCGGTGGCCGGTCAGTCAGATAAGTATTTTCACATTTTACGGGAGTCAAACAAAAGACAAAAGGGACGCAGTTCTGCGCAAGAGTGAGCGCGGTGTATTTGTATGTATGTGTGCTGCTATGGTACGGTACTGTACGGAATTATGTAAGATTACAGAGCATTTTTTCGTAGGAAGTGTACAATTTCGTTTTACATTTCGGGTACTGTTTAGGGTGATGTGTACTGGTACAGGGTGATATCACCTTTTCGAAAGTAATGAGTAATGTGATATGTCATTAAAACGTACTGTTTTGCGCATGTCTAATAAAAACCGATTAAACTGAAATCGAGCGAGTGTACTGCACTATAGTTCTTCTATATATATTTTTTTATTTTTTGGCCTGGATCAGTGTTCTTTCAGCCCTTATTTTGATGTTGCCATATTGAATCAGTTTTTGACTTGTTGTTTCTTTTTCAGCAATTTAAAATTAGTTCCATTGAAATTTCGCAAAATGGCGAGTTTCTTATTTCTTTGGTCGGGCTTTCTTTTGTCAGTATTATGTCAATTTAGCTTATTCTGTCTGAACTGAATAAAATAATAATATATTTGGGATCTTTAAAATCTCCAAACATTACAATCGGTGACTTTTATAATCTAAAAGTGTAAATAGCATTAATAGTTTGTTTTGGGCATGTTTTGAGTTTTGAGCGCTCGCGGTTTATTTTTTTTTAACAACCAAACCAAGCAGTCAGCCAGCCAGGACCTTTAAAATAATAAAAAAAAAGAAATATTTTCCATTGGGAACCCCAACCAACTGAATGGCCGAGTTGTGTCGCATTGCTTATTTTCGTCCATAAAATTAAATAAACATATAATTTATCCTTTTCAATAGCATTATATTGACATTTTTATGTGGCTCTTGTGTATTTTCATAATTTAAAGTGTTAATTGCGCGACCGCGATATGCTACAGCGCGAGTGCGTTACGGGTTCATTGCCTTATGTAAAACTCGAAGTGGTGTTTCTTCCGTGAGTGACCGAAATATACGGTGACTCGGATGATGTGCGAGTGTTTTAATCTGGGTTGATTTACTGTTGGTGACAATGTCTAATTCGACAGCGCAAGTGTTGATGAAGAAGGGGAAGCGAGGTGCTGCCGCGTACATCCATGCGGATTGCGCCAGCGGATCCCCCCAGCACCTGGGACCGTTGCTGGATGTGTTGTTGAACCCTAGCAAGACCATTGATGAGTGGGAGACCATCGACTGGTGCCGCTGGCTGCTGGCCGGCGGGAGAACGCCCGACGAGTTCGCTACTATCGGTGAGTAAAGTTCACCTTCATAACTGTACTCCGCGATTTACGCACTTCAGCGCTTTCTAGGTTATAGCGCCTAGTCTTTTGTTCTTCTCTAGGTTTATTGCCTTATTTGCGCCACGTAAAGCCGTTTAGAAGTGCAAATGTGTAATTATATTACATTAGGGTTGTGTGACCTTCTATTGTCTTGTTGCCATACATTATTTGTTTGTGTTATAGGAAGCGGTTGTCCTGCTTTAATGATGACCATAGAAGGGCTATCTAGGTTATCCACTTTGAGATCTGTTTTTACTACTTTTGCTGTTGAATTTATAACTTGCAGAATATTGTCTACATGATACATCAAAGTAGGCAAGCAAAATCACTTACTATCATTTCACTTGTTAGGTGTCATGCAGATTTGATTCTAAGTATTTAAATTACTTTAAAATATTAACCGATAGACCAGAAATTCAATAATAATACATGCTGTAGTCAAAATTGCTACACACTATTAGGAATTATTGTTTGTTATAATAATCACTAGAAATGGATTAAAAATATAGATAAACATAATGCCACTTTTTGCTTTTGCACCTCACTTAATTTCACTTCAGAAAAATAATAATTTGTTTTTATTGAGAAATCAAACCTCCCAATTAGGTGTCCCTGAGTTCTATTAATTTCTTCAACATGTTTGTTAATCAAAATTCTAAATTACCTGTAGAAAAAAATTACATCTGTGTAATGTGTTACGTTTGATATTGGCCTTATCAGCTATTGATAACATTGTTATTCAGTTTTATGCCACCCACAATGTTTATTGTACAAAATTGCCTACATCAACACTTCAGGAGTTCACTTCTAGTGTAGCTACCTACTATATTTCGCATGTGAATTTTATTATTAAGAGTAGAAATGCAAATAAAGATTTTGACTAATAGAGAACCTCATGAAAAGTTTGTAAGTTTGTTAAAAATAATGCTTGACCTTTTAACTAAAGCACTGATCGGTCACTCCATACAGAAAACACGTTTTGACTTTTGGATTAACAACTGAATATCAACTACAAGTCAAACACTGATGCGCTATGTAAAACCCCAAATGCCCCTGTCAGAGTCCCGCGGGGCATGGGGCGCTATATCGGGCGGGGAACTCATTTTACCCCGGGGGGTGAGTGTCGTTTTTGTACGGGTTAGTACCTATTATTTTCTTCTGTGACCAAAGTGCAAATAACAGAATTAAATTATCATTATCTCCCCTCCCCTCCTCCTCTCAAACCACCTCTACCATTGGGTGTAGGCCTGCTGCAATACTCAATACTCGTTATCTATAAGATCAAAAATCAGGCCCCTTCATAGATAACCAGCCATGATGCAGAAAGATAGAGAAAGGTCATACATAAGCTGTTAGGATGGTCTTTTTTTCTCAATTAAGTAGTTTACCAGTTCTCTTAATCTATAAAAGAATATTTTTTTTAACCTTATGTATCTATTGTACCTTAGTTAGAGCATGACTATAAGATCTAGATTTAATTTTTTTAAAGTTGGTTCATAATGATTATGACAAGTTTTGGCAGAATGGACATTGTCCACATGGTGTCATAAAACAATGTATCAGGATAGGCGATAGTTCCAATACTTCCTATATGCTCTGTATTAATAAATAATTTAAATCAACAACAAGATAATGAAAAATTTAAATATTTTAAAATAGGTATAAAAAATATTTACTAATTTAGTACTTAGGTACCTATACTAAAATCAGGGTAAAAATTGGATATAAATGTTGATCAAACCTAAGGTATAAAAAACCTTCAAGTGTGGAACTATAAATATTTCATGATTTCCTATACTTAATCTAATAACAATCAAATGTTAAGAAGTAGAAAGAAACTATCCATAATATTACGCTTCTGGCTGCAAGTAGGCAGCCATTTACATTCTTTCATGGTATTTAGTGTGTAATTCACCCATTGTTCTAACATGCAATGGTCAGGCATTAGACTTGTATACAATTTTACTCAATTCAACTCTTTCAGTTTTGCTTGGTCCTATATTTGGAATACCTTCCATTTGAACTTTTTGAACACATCAGACTCATAAACATTTTTTTTCTATCTATCATCTGCATAATCTGCAATCACTATTTTACTATAAATTGAGTAGCATTTTTCAGGAAGTGAGTTTCTACATTTAAGTTCAACAAAGCTGGTTTTATCCCAACCTGAAAATACAGTCCCTTTCTTGTAGAATAGCACAAAAAAAAAAACAATTATTAGGTATTTATAATTATTCTTCTTAAGGTATTTATATTTATTTACCTATTTATTTTTTATTTGCCTATTTTATCTTTACTTATACCACATGGTGCAATAAGCTATGTTTAACATTGATACTGCAGCGGGTGACCTTTTGTCCATTATTGCACCAATGTCACATGTAAACAGATGTGGTCTCCTATAATGGCATGATTCATAATCAACCAAGTTATAATAAAATTGTGGTATTTATTTATACAAGAACTAATGTTATTGTGATCTATTTACTTACAAATTGTGGTTTTTCAGTCTTATTATTTATTATAAACACATTTGAGTTTGTTTCTTTCATATTTTTGAAATTAATGTTTATTTGTATCTCAATCTTAATAAAATAAAATAAGGGATCTTCAAGGGAAGTTTGCGGTGTAATAACCCTCATGTCTGGCAGGTGCATTGGGGATTGTAGTTGTTATTTAGATGTAAAAGTTGCTGCCTATGCCCGGAGTTATAAACTTTGGAAGCCTATTCAACATTTGTGGGAAACAATATACAATCTAATTTAGTTTATTTAAGCAATAATGTTAAATATGTATTAGTTTATAAAGCGTACTGCTTACTAGCAGTCTGAATAATAAACTTGGATGTAGTACTGTAATTAATCAAATAGCGAAGCTCATCAATCATCAATGATGTGATAATGATCTTGACAAGGAACCTTAGATTCCCATGACCTATAAATTGGGTTCAATTTGGATAATTATCAAGAGCTCTTGATGATATCCGAGTTTGCGATATGTATTCTTTATTGTAGTGACTAAAGTTAAAGAATGAATGGGCAGTAGAGTTCACCTGTATAACCACCAAAAAATGCAATCGCCGCTGACCCGTCCGCCATGCATGATGAGGGTTATGGCAATTACTGCCTACTAAAGAAAATACAATAGTTCAACCACATTAACAAGCATTGCCACGCGGTTTCGTCGCCGTCCCAAACATGTCCTTTCCGAGTTCAGGTTACGTCGTACAGAATACCTCCTAGAAATAATTACCCTCAGGTAACATTGCTCGCATCCAGCGGCATATGGGCGCTGCCCAATCCAAAATAGTAATAGACTAGGAAACTCTCTGAATTATGATTGTCAGAGGCAAATCTTGCCAAGTACTAAATTTGCCTCTCACCTCAAAAACTACAGCGATATTTCAATTTCTTTCCTAGTCAATAATAGAGACAGAGGACCCCTCAGGCGTCTTCACATTATTTTCCGTCCGTATCAACGCGCTAGGCCGAAGGTCGAGGTTCCTATGTACCACCCCTAGACGCATTAGTATCAACTACCACAATAGAGAAATACTGTCATTTTACCTCACGAGTGCAGGCGATATATACTTGTAGTGTAGTGCGTATGAGCCCTACGCACACAAACACAAGACATACATGAATGGCTAGCCTGCACACGTGAGATAAAAAAATCTGTATAGGTCTGGCTCTGGAGTGCCTTTTGCTCGCCCACAAGTCCGGTGAAGCTTGATAAGTCGAACTTTTATGCCACAAAAGTAGATCAATTAATAAAAATACATTAATAAGTAAGCGGTGGTGATCTAATCTGGACATCTCCGGGACGGGAGGTTACGTCCCTTGCCACTACGCTTTTGATCACTTAGTAAACTTTATTACTAGTCTTAATTGAAGAATCTTTCTTAATAAAATTGTTAAGCTAGCGTTTGCAATTCTTATTCAACTCAACCGCACCAATCATTTCGTATTTATAGCAGAATACTTAAGGTCCAATTCGCAACAATCTTTTCCTGTTAATTATGTCGTAAAAATTAGTGTTGTTTTTGCTCTTCCTGGTTATTTTAAAGACTTATTTTTAGCAATTTGCGAAGTGATTTGACTTGAGAATGTGTCTTAGTCAGCATTGTGATATCACCTACAAATTCGTATGCAGTTTTGTGGATAACAACAAGAATACACAGTAATTAAATATATTTATTAAGTAAAATAAGAAATGTATCTAATTTTGTATTAAAAGAGAAAAAAAGACTCGAATAGAAAGTACCTATGAAACAAATCAGGTGCCTTTTATTTTGAGGTCAATATACAACTTCTTTATAATAAAAAATACACGTAATAAATAAGGCAGGAATGGATGCAGCAATGCCATTATGAACAGGTCAAACAGAAGACAGAATAGAATGGAATGGCGTAAATTCCAAACGATAAGAGAGCGGCGACTCTAAAATTTCATGAATAAATAGGCAGGCAGCAATATGATTTATCCATCTAATGTACTCATTATTATGACCCGGTTGCTTAAAATAAAGATATTTATTACTACTAATAATAACAACAAACACAATTCATAAATTGTAAAATAAAAAAAACGATCCGACAAAGCTACCTTGACCGACATGGACACGATACGACGGCTAATGTTTCAGGTCAAGACCTAGCCAAGGCTTACCGATTTCAAGATGTGTATGTATACTCGTACCTATAATTACATTTATTATAGTAGGTCCTCGGACCTCCTTCGAAGATAAAGATATTTTAATCGCCTCTCCTAACTTCTTCGAATTACTTCTGTCTCTTATTTTCTTTTCTCTTCTATTAAAAAGATGCCTACTTCGCAATACGTGTAATCCAAAAAGTATTACACTACTCTAACTCTAAAGCTACTATTCTTCTTCTTCTTTGTGGCCCAGGACTTAACCATTTCGACTGCATTATTTGTGTCCAGCTGCCGGTAGGTGGCAGGGCAGGACATCAGGTGGGCCATAGACTACACCATCCCACACACACATTCCAAACTTGTGTTCTCCGAGAGTCCCCACCTGAACATGTTTTCGTACTAGTTAGTTAAATAGTTGGAACAAAGTGTGAATCACAACATTAATACTGCCATCATAAGAAAAAAGGGTTCATCCGACTTTACAATTTTTTCTAAAACACCGTTATTCTGAGACAACAATTCTGAGTAAAACAGTGTTAATAACTAATTTTCGAAAAAATATTTTCAGTTGCTCACTTTTGAGTTATGGCTAAAGAATTGTGTTGGTCTTTTGTCCTTGCCCTGCCTGGCTGACATTCGCTTCATCATCCATCACCATATTCACCATCACCTCTACTCAACCTCGGTGCAAGATGGTAGATAGATGGTAGTGGTAGTCCACCTTCTGTGCGGTATGTCCTGGGTTCCAAAATGTGTATTTAACCTTTTAACCACCATGGTCTGAAATATAAGACTTACCAAATCGAGCTCACAACGCCGCCGTCTCATAAATAAGACTTATGTTTTGACTGATTGATACAGATTTTGTTTCTATGACTGTCGGTGGGAGCAAGTTCTTAGAAAAAATGCTTGGCGGTTAAAAGGTTAATAGTTAAGTTTTGTTATAATTCTAAAGAGAAATGGTGACTGATCATGCTAATTCCCGAATACACATAATATAGAAATGAGCATGTAGAGCTAAATATCTGTATTTCCCGAATAAGGATATAAATATGCTCTCAAATTAAAGTTGTGAGGTAGGTAGGTACTTAGCAAAAATACTGAAAATATGCGCTAATGCGCCATTTCAGGGTGATTCACGGTTGCTTTGTTTTAGTTTCCGCTTGATTCGCTTTAGGAAATCTATTTCAAAGCACTGAAAACTGTTTTGTTCAAAAGTAATGTTTCAGTGCTTTATTAATGAATTCTTTAAATGTTGAAGTAACTGTGTTTGTCTATATCTAACGATTTCATGCCTATAAAAATACAGAATAGCATTAAGGTAAGATAAGGCAAGCTTTTTGATTGTTTTCTTGTCGGAATTCCATTGATAAATAAACATTTTTGACAACAGTTGATATCTATGCATTCCTAACTACATTTTTCTGTTTTGTAAACGAATCATGCATTCATGCATGCATACGTAATGTATGTACCTCTGTCGTGACAACGTGTGTGTATCTAATTTGTAAACGAGTACAACTGGGACTCATCTTAATCTCTTTTTTTATATAATGACACTTTAATAACAGCTTTGCAGTGCGGTAAGAAAATGACTTGATTTGATCATAGCATTACCACGTTATATCATTAACATGAAATGAATACGCACGCATCACGCACGGAGACGACGTAGCTTGGGCAGGCCTCCTTACTTATCGTGTGGTTTTTCAGTCCAAGTTAACGTAACTCTGAAACCATGCCCTGGCAAGCCTCCTACAAGGTAATAGACGTACATTCTGGTCTGAATCCGAAAATCTAATACCTAAGCATTTGTCCGTGGCGGGATCGAACTTGCGCTTCTCGGTTCGGAAGTAGATTTATGCTACCGATGCTGTCAGTCAGGCCACGTTAGGCGAACATATGCCACAGTCAACCAAGACCCAAGTTCACTAACATCTAAATTGTCGGTTAAATATGACATAATAATATCGTTTCATTAAGCTATTTTGGCATCCATAATGTATAGACTGACACGACACCAAATGGTGACTTATTTCTGGTTGCCCTTAATTAGGGCTGGCGATCCCCTTTGTGAGTACCTATTTTCGTAAAGTAACGACATTTTTATTATTATTTCAAAAAAAGAGACCGTCTCTCGCTTTCCCATTTTTTTATCCACCAATGTCATCGACCACATCGCGATGACCTAAATGTCAAAATCGATTGCAAAGTCTCATTGGTGAGTTTATAATTATAACCGACAGGTTATTATAATCCTCCTACCGTGTCTACTAAATAGTTTCGTCTCTGTCTAACTCGTGCGGTGGGGTATTCGTTTATTGGCGATGTCGTTGACCGCAAAGCATTGACCTGAATGCCAAATTCTGCTGTGGAGTTTGTGTGTCAAGTTGGCTGCTGCCAGTACTATACTTTGCTTTACTATTGTTGGGTGGATGTGTGTATCTGTTGAAATGCTTATGATGATGTATATTTAAAAGATACTTAATTTTTTGCTTTTGTCAACACTCCAGTTAAAGGCAATGTTAGAGGACAAACAAATAATTCACTAGTTACACTTTTAGACAGAGATTAATCCTCGTTTGATTGCTTAGTGTCTTATTCTTTTATTTTTAAATTAATCATACTAATATTTTATAGAGGAAAGATTTGAATTTTTGTGTGTGTGTATGTTTGTATTGTAAGGAATAAACTCAAAAACTACGGTGCCGATTTTAAAAATTCTTTCACCATTTGAAAGCTACCTTCACCTTGAGTAACATAGACTATCTTTGCCTTGAAAATGCCTCTTCTCACGGAAAAAACTGTTATTGCGGGCGGAGCCGCGGCGGAAAGCTAGTATGTTATAAATCGGAATATTATTCTGAAAAAACCTAATGAACTTGTTGCAGTTGCCTAACTTCAGTAATCGCATAAACACACTAATCTATTTTTAATCAGCTAACCTGCCACGTAATACGTAATATTATAAAGACGACACTTTGTATCATTTCTTATCTATCATCTGTAGTGTTGACATTCAAAAGGTGACATTAACTGATAATAAATAACTCACAGTAAAGCCTGTAAAAGTTATTCAGGGGTATGTGTAAGTATAATAAAACTGTGATAGACCTATGGTTTAGAAAAACTTGATATCTAATGAGGATAATATCTTAAATTAGACGGATTTCATTAAACCTGATAGATGATAATACAATGCAGATATTCTTAAAGAACAAATATGTTTTTTTATTCTTACAAGGTTTCTCACCACGCAAACTTCTGCACGATATTTCACGCGCCTTATACAGCGCTGTTTAACTTCTTAAAAGTAAAGTTTTAAAAACGGACGAACGGTTTTGTAGGATCTAAACTAAAGATACTGACTGCTCTACCCGTAGAGATTCACCGACTAATTTCCTCGATGATCAATCAATAAAACTTGGAATTGTCAACAAAAGGCGTTTAAATAATAAGCTTATGCTTGTTTGCTTATCGTGTATAGGTTGGAGATTAACCTTTATCACAAACCAACCTAACGATAGAGGGCAGCCGGGACTGTCACCTGTAAAGATGTGCAGTTTTTGAAGTTTTAATACTATTAATCAACTGCGATTACATTTGATTTTCGCTCGAACAATCTTGGCCTTACTCTTTTATAATACTTAAGAATTTTAAGAATATATTCGCACACATTCCGCCGAAATCCCATGTGATTCCGGTTTACTGTTGGTACAGGTGGGCGAGTTTGACGACGAAACGTGAATATTATGTTCATATTATTTTTATTACACATATTACTCTAGCATTGCGCCCTGCTGCGGCGTCTCCCACCGCTTATTTTCCCACAGTAAAATGTCCCACAGCCCATGTCTTTCCCATAATGCATCACCTTGTTAGTATTTATTTTAAACAATCCGTTCAACCTAAAAGACTACTTTCCGTAGCCGAGTGGTAAAACGCACGACTCTCTTTACGGAGGCTCCGGGTTCGAATCCCGGTGGGGCACTCGTCGAGGAAATTACAGTTACGACTTTAGATCTCACATTAGATCTCTGGCCCTAGACAGTTACCGGCGTCTGGGTTTTATACTAAGGAATTGCCAACATTTTCGTGATCCGAAAGCAATTAGTCTCCTATACACAGGTTTGGTCCGTAGCAAGTTAGAAAGCGCTGCTGAAGTGTGGAGTCCACATGAAAATACATACTGCTTGCTGTTAGAAAAAGTGCAAAAAGTATTTTTGAGATTTCTTTATAAAAAAATATTTGGATTCTATCCCTTCTTATATCCTTCCCAATTTCTTCTCGGCACTTTAGGATTTAATTCTCTTCAGACTCGACGTACCTACATGTCCCTGATAACGGTATGCAAGCTTCTTCGTGGGGACCTAGCCTGTCCAGAGCTGGTGTCTAGTGTGTGTCGCTTATATGTGCCTGACAACTACTTGCGAGCTCGCAGTCATCGTCTGTTGGCAGTGCCTTCCCAACGCACCAACCATTACTGTAACTCTCCGCTCGTCCTTGCACTCAGTCAGCTGAACACTCTCCTAGATATGTCGCCACATATTGACATCTTCCACGACTCACTAGCAAAACTTTCTAAAGAATGCCTTGTATTCGCTGAAGGAAGGTAACAATTTGTTAAAATCTGTCTGTTGTTTATTTTTAGGGTTCCGTACCTCAAAAGGAAAAAACGGAACCCTTATAGGATCACTTTGTTGTCCGTCTGTCCGTCCGTCTGTCAAGACCCTTTTTCTCAGGAACGCGTGGAGGTATGAAGCTGAAATTTATATCAATTACTCAGGTCTACTGTCCCTTGAAGCTGTGAAAAAATCAAACTTCTAAGCCAACGCAATCAAAAGATACAGCCGTTTATGCCGCAAATTTTCGACACTTGCAAGGGAATCAAAACCTACAGGGTGCTTCCTGTGAACTCAGAATCTTAAAATTTGGTACGAAGCAACGTCTTATAGCATAGATAAAGGAAAAATTACGAAAACCATAAATTTTTAGTTACATCACATAATATATATTTTTTTAATAATTTTAACCTTACTACCCATTTCCTCATAAACGCGTAGAGGTATTAAATTGAAATTCATACCAAATACTCAGGTCTATAATACCTTTAAGCTGTAACAAAATCAAACTTCTATGTCAACGCAATCAAAAGAAACAGCAATTTAAGCTGCATATTTTGAAACTCGCAAGTACTCGCAAGGGAATCAAAACCTAAAGGGTACTTCCAGTCGACCTAGAATCTTGAAATTTGGCATGAAGCAACGTTTTATAGCACACATAAAAGGAAAATTCCGAAAACCTTAAATTTTTAGTTACATTACTTACATCACATAATATATATTTTTTTAATAATTTTAACCTTACTACCCATTTCCTCATAAACGCGTAGAGGTATTAAATTGAAATTCATACCAAATACTCAGGTCTATAATACCTTTAAGCTGTAACAAAATCAAACTTCTATGTCAACGCAATCAAAAGAAACAGCAATTTAAGCTGCATATTTTGAAACTCGCAAGTACTCGCAAGGGAATCAAAACCTAAAGGGTACTTCCAGTCGACCTAGAATCTTGAAATTTGGCATGAAGCAACGTTTTATAGCACACATAAAGGAAAAATTCCGAAAACCTTAAATTTTTAGTTACATTACAAAATATATATCACTACATAGTATAAAATAAAGTCGCTTTCTCCGTCCCTATGTCCCTATGTCCCTATGTCCCTATGTCCCTATGTCCCTTTGTACGCTTAAATCTTTAAAACTACGCAACGGATTTTGATGCGGTTTTTTTTAATAGATAGAGTGATTCAAGAGGAAGGTTTATATGTATAATACATGCATAATATACTGAAGGATAACCCACAATAACCATTTTCCCGTGCGGAGCCGGGGCGGGTCGCTAGTTTTTTAATAAATATAAACTTATTACTTTTTTCCTCATGAACGCGTAGAGCTATCAAGTTGAAATACTTACTTAGTACTTAGTTACTTAAACGATAAAGAGATCTTTGTCTTAAATTTATGCTCCTCCATCTTTCCCCATTGTAATGTTATGAATTTCATTTTGCAATAAGATTACCATAGTTATGACTCGATTGTCGTAATGAACGAACTTTGTAAACCTTGCAGGTTTGTACGGAACCCTCGGTGCGCGAGTCCGACTCGCACTTGGCCGGTTTTTTTTTATTTTCTGTACTATGTTTTAGTTTCTGTTGTATATTTTAGTTTTATTCTGTTCTGTTTGTACATACCTATTACTTTAAGTTTACAGTGACTTTGGCTTTTGTATGCTGTTATACTGTAAATGTTTTTCTATAAATAAATAAATAAATAAAATTGCATCCTGAATCACCAAATAATCCGAAAAGAAACATGTTTTCATGTCTCGAAAGGTACATAAAGCCAGGTCCAGGCTACTATCAACGGTGGTAGTCGTTATACGAGCCACTTCAGAAGCGTTAGTAGATATTATGTTGTGTGTGTAAAGATATATTAAAGGTCCAAAAATTAGGTCTTAGCACGGCTTATGTTACATACCCCAGCCGCGATAGACAAACACTAAAAGCCACTGAAGTTACTAGCAAGTACTCTCAAAGCTGAATGAACCGAGCTTCTTGAGTGGTTAAATATTATTTCTGCAAATAGTAATAACACTTCGTTGAATAGAACATTGTTTCCGACCGCAGGGTGGTCGACCGATTAAGGTTTATCCTATCGTCTGTCCTTGTCGAACTTACGGCGGCTGAAAATGATGCTATCCTGCTTCTGCGGTTGTTAACTTGACTTAAATACGAGATGACAAGACTAATCTTTTGAATTACAATGTACCTTGTGGATTCCGGATGGAGTTGCTTAGCCTAAGCTTGAACCAAGATAAACTTTCAACAGAATAGCTACTTTTTTAAATGCTAAAGGCTTGATACTGCGCTGTGTAAAAGAAATAATTATTTTACATAGAAAACTAAACCAATAGACGTGCCAATAGTGGCCATCCATTTTATTTCATGAACACAAATATTCAGTTGAGATACTTCATAAAAAAAGGTTTGCTGTGTCTTAATCAAATTGTTGGAAGCCAGCGTATATGGGACAAACGAAAATCCTACTATAATAATGAAATCTGCCAAACCACAATTCTACCAACCAAATTCAAGGCCTTGAGCCCCGTAGGCAATCAAACCACGTAAGCTGTTATAAAACATTATAATATGCAATTAACAAGCAATATATTTCCACGCCGAATGTCATTGCATTTTATTTCTTCAATATAAAAATAAACACCGTACGTTTTTCGATTCCATCTGATAAGATAGAAGATCACCTGCAGTGATTTACGGGCCGTGTGCGCACGAGTCCTCTACTCATAACTCACTCACGTAACTACATAGTATGACACGGCATGTATGTATGTATAGTCATATAGTCCTAGTAGCCACCTAGCCACACGCCCGCGGTTTTGACCGCGACCGCTGCCATAATTATTTTTTACTTGAGTGTAAAATGAGGGCTATGTTTTTCGAGTGTATGTATGTTTATGTATGTATAATTATTTGGCACGCTTTGTACCTGATGGATTTTTTTAGAGGTATCGTTCAATTTGTCACTCATCAAGATGCTCATCAACTTCATCATTCGTCGAACAAGTGAGACTTCCCCAGTTTGGTTAGGACATTGCAAGTAGAATCACCTGTTTTTCCGAAAAGAAAGTTGATTCTGTGCTTCGGAAGGCACGTAAAGTCCCGAACACTATACATACAGGTTTTGATTTCATTAAACGAAAAATAAGCTAATGGATTTTAATTAATTGATGGGTTATTTTCAAGTGATGATTATCACGCTTGCGGCTACTGATTTTTATTTGTATAGATTTGACCGTGGCATTAAATCAATAGTAGTTATTGTGTAATTGAGAACACGTCGTCGTACTGAATATTTCCTTGTCTAACAATCAGTTAGAAAAATTAAAGTTTGGGTTACTTTTATTTAAAAAATAGAATTTCACAAATCACTGTTTTTCAAAACGGTGGTACATTTGCACTACATCTGTTAAGAAGAATTTACTAAGAATCTCTATAGGGTCGCATCTTTTCCATCATTTTAATTTATATTTAATTTATAATTAAAGCTAGACCTCCTAATCTAATTGCTACGGTTCTTAATCCTTAATTCTACGGTTTCAGTTCTTAGTTCTCACAAATATTTCCCGAAAAAAAGATAAACGAACAAACAAACTCCACACATTTCTTGCAGTCTTGATAACACGCTCCCGCCTTCATACAACCATTTCAGTATTGCAATCCTGTAATTTGGCGACGTCACATTTTCGCGCGCAAGTGCAATGACTCGGCTGCGTTTTGTACCGGGCGGTGTTATTCACCTGCGCCGGTCGCTGACCCCGCACAGCTGATCGCGCCTACACGTGCCCGCCGTGACGCCCCATGCTCCTCCCCCTTTTTTCCTCCCTTGTTCATAGATAAAAACTCCCGCAAGTCTAATGTAATTCTTTAAGCTGTAGTACGGAGTGGTTGCAATTCTAGCTGCTCTAGTATTCAAGTTACAGTGGGTACGTATTGAAACTGATAGTGAAAATCTCAAAGGACATTTATGTACATTACGTTGAATTAGGAAGATCTGTCTCTTACTTACATTGTAACTTGGTAATGAATCATATTATCATTACTAATGATCATGTCCCCTCGATAGAGCGCAGAGGGTTCACACCAGTTGCTTTCCATTTTTATATTGCACGTATCTATCTTAAGTATTTTGTATGAAAATTTACGATTTTAGCTACAAGGAGATTACGTCTCAAATCACGTGTGTATTCACATGTGTGTGATAAAAAACCTAATCGTCACAATTGAAATATAATACTAAATGTATTACTATTTTTAAAACTCTAACATCATTCTACTTTCAACATCAACTATATTATTAGAATATGTCCTTAATAGAAAGTAACACGTGACTAGGTGGGTAACAAGTTAGGTTTGCGACTGTGCCGGAATCGCGGTCATCGTAACGTTAATTCTCGTTTCAGCTAATTACCGGTTAAATTCATTCATTGACGAACGTGAAAAAAAGAAATTGAGCATATAAGAATATAATTCTAGCCCTTACACAAGCGTGAAACGGTTTAATTAAAACTGAAGTTTTATTGGTATTTGGAATGATCTTTTTGAAACACTTGGCAATTCTTAACTGACGTCAAAAAAGTTGATTCTACATTTATATTTTTCAGTTATTCAAATTCAAATTCAAATATACTTTATTGCACATCAAACACATTGTTTGTATTGTAGTTACTTACGATATACCTATATCTTATTTCATTACTAATAACAAGCTCGTATTTTCTTCCGCGTTATCAATTGTTACGATGGGATTTAAGAGGCCGTCTACAAAATTATCGCCGCAAGTGGCGCCGCCAATTGATTTTTCTCAATTTCTTTTAACACAGAGCGAATTTAAATAAAGTAATTCACTTATTTGATGTAGAAAATCATAAGCTTTTTTTTAAACTGGCAATATTCTAACGGCAATAATACAGCTAGATACTTTTATGAAAATCGCCAAAAGTGGCCGTTTTTGGCGGTTTTCTAAATTATAACCATGAGGACTATTGCAGTTAGAATATTGCCTGTTTAAAAAAAAGCTTATGATTTTCTACATCAAATAAGTGAATTACTTTATTTAAATTCGCTCTGTGTTAAAAGAAATTGAGAAAAATCAATTGGCGGCGCCACTTGCGGCGATAATTTTGTAGACGGCCTCTTAAATTCAGCTGACTCAGGGATTCCAGGAGGGCTGTCTTAACTTTTCTAGATCACGCCGTCGCTAATAATATTTGTACAGTAAATATTGGCAATAAATTAAGACTATGATTATAATATTCTTTTACAAACGAGTTTATTAATTACATCTCTAAGTACAGAGTTCTTAAATGTGTGTTTTCGATCGATTCGAAAAGAGTATAAATGATTTGGCAATTTGCCCGAAGCGCTAATCTAAACATACATTAGCCTCAATGAGGAACAATTAAAAACTAGATATTTTCTGTTGTAGCCAGCTGTCCCTAGATTTTATAGCAGAGCTGATAAAGAGACATGGTTTTAAGTTCCGTCGGGGGAAATATTTGGAAAAGTCGTTGTGTATTTGCCTTATAAATGCTCTAAGTGCGATGAAGTGAGTTTTTATAAAAAATGCTATTTAGTATTATATAGAAAATATATAGAATACTAGCGTTTGCCCCGCGGCTTCGCGCGCGTTAATTTTGGTAATTCAACTTCCAACTGTCTGGATTCCGTGATATTCTCGCTTCAACCCAATAAGAAAAGAAAGATATTAAAAATACAATGTAACTCTTTCGTATATAGAATGTAAAAAATATTAATGACACCGATAACTTAAGTACTGAACTCGTGACCTTTGGCTTAAATTTGCAGACGAGCTTACCAACTACTTCCCAGAAGCTAGAAGTTTGATTGAATAAGGATATAAATACCTGATTCTGTGTCAATGAACCCTTAAGAAGCTGATTTGACAAAGGACTGTGACGTCACAAAACGAGTTTGTGAACCTCGACATGGTGTGTGGATGCGCTAAATGTACTGGATCTCCTTTATTAGTATTTCCGTTGGAAAATATTTTTATTTTGCGGTTCAATAGTTATAGCGACTTAAAGGAACCACATGTTTCTTTTTAAATACATTTGAATCCAATTGGCGTTGGGTCATAGAGATAAATAATTTGTTGACATCTTTTCTTATATTTAAACAATGATTATAATGACACACCTATCTATGGTAGGTTAACCTAGCTAGTCATTTAGGTTGAATAGTAGTCGCTTCTTACAAACAACATCCAGTATCAGAGCGGTTGACATGCCTAATAAATTCAAGCTGAGCACACTGAATGATCGGCTTTAGAATCCTTCAAACTGAGAATCCTAAACTAATTCAAGTTAACCTATGATGCATAAAGTAACCGGAAAAACCGTGTTAACATGGCGCCTGTAGAAATGCTTTTCTCTCAAGCAGCGACCACATTCCCTGATCTGACCGACCAGTACTTGGGACCAGGCATGCATTACTTTATTGACTTTGGTGATCGTTAGGAAGATAGTTTATTGCTGCCAGTTTTTGTTATCTCGCTAATATTGTAAATACTAAAGAAGCATGTTTATTGGTTTTTTCAGTTGTTCGGTTCCGCTTCGAATTTGCAACTATACTATACTATAATTAATTTTCAAATATAGTGTAAACATTTTGAATGATTATAGATTAGATCATTCACTAGATTGACATACAAACTACTTAGGATTTGTTTAATTTCGCCTATGATGAAAGAAAAAAATAACGTTGACGATGACCTTGTTTTTTTTTTCACACATATTATGCATTTTAATGGTCGTCTCAACGACGCGACGGTCAAAAGTTCATATGGGGTGGTGGCCCTATTCCAACCGCGAATAAACACTGAAGTAGCAAAGTGGTAGCCGGCGCCAGACAGTTCCATTGAAGGATTTGTGCAAACAAACGCTTGCACTTTGCCATTCCGTGTCGTCGTTTTGCTACACATCAATGTTCACCCATGTTGAACTACCTACAGCCATAGCGCCACTTTGTGCGTAATGCCTCCTCTACACATCAGCGGATGCGTCGCCAGAAGTCGGCGGATGCATCCGCCGATGAATCGCCATGAGCTGCCCACACATCTGTCGGTCCATCAGTCTTTGTTGGTTCGCGATGGATGCAATACGCACGCACGCAAAAGCTTATGTTATGTTAATAATTTTTTAGCAGCTAAAAATAAATAAGATTAAAAGTAGGTGCTATTAGAAGAACGCGTGCACTCTCACTCGTTTCCCGTGGCACAAAAACCGACAACAAACGGAAGACTAGCGGATGGGTCTGCCGACGTAAAATACCTACCACAGATGCCCAAATCACCCCCTCTACACATGCGTCCGCCGATGACATCTGCGATGAATCTGTCTGTTTAGAGCAGGCATTAGTGGTTCCGCCTCGCCCATTGACTCTTGACCGATGATTCATTCAGAGTGGACAGTGATGCGTCAAGGTATAGCAGTTGGACTTCGACTTTTTATAAATGCGTTGTATGTTGTCCGTCCGAAGCATTTTTCTGATTCTGTTTCTTACGCCGCAGGGTTTACACGGGTAGAGTAGTAGGTGGTCGAGTTAGAGAGATACTTAAACCCTTTTGTTAGCGTCGGGATGTATGTAAGTTAGTCTGCTGCAGCTGACTGTACCTTCTCTACTGGCTAACTCTACCCGTGCACATTTTCTGGAGTAAGCGAGGTCTGCAGTAGACACACGTTTAACAAACGAAGCAAACCATGTTTAGGAGTTTTAATCTGCATAAAAATATTGGCTGGTGGTAAATGGAGAGGATTAGCGGCCAAAGTGACGTGCCTCGAGAGTCGCAAACTGATGATAATTTTGCGCAGATGGTCTTCTCTTACTAATAGTATTATACCCACAATTTATACGGCAAAACATGAAACAAAGTACCTATACTGAGGTCAAATAGAGCTCAAACTCGAATGAAAAGAAACATTTAGCGGGGCAATAGCCACTGCGCTAGGAATGGCCTGCGCACGCGACTGTCAATTATCGATGCGTCGCTGGCGCTCGTTGCGTACATGTTTCTCTATACTTAATTGCTCCTATTGTTACTAACTAGTAGTAAGACTTATTATCCGTTCGACGAAAGCTGAGAAGATTGTTGTGGTTTTCCTTATAACTTGATAGGTCCCCCACTTTAGTTGCTAAGGGTACATTCACACTGAATATTGCAGTCCATTAACTTCACTTACCTACTATCTTCGAATTTCTTGGTAAATGTGCATAGGTCTTTAAAACACAGATCCTGGAAGAACAAGCGCTGAATAAGATACGCTTCCACGCTTAAATTACCCTGCTGAACAGATTGCGAAAAACATTGACAGGGTTGATAGGCAAGGAGGTATACCCCTTTTACCGTGGGATAGTACCGAATTCTCAGTTTCATTTCATACGGAAAAAATAAATAATGCTATCGAGCAAGTTATGGGGCGAAAAAAAGCCTAGCTATGTAGAAACGATAAATTAAGTATTAAACCAGATCCTGTCAATTTGTCATTCATGTTTTCAGCAATAATTAAATTACATTGATGGAGCGACGTAATTATGAACTGGCTATGCAAAACGTAGTGAAATTAAAATATGCGCCACTCTCGCACGCGTCCATTGATTATTGTGTTAGACCGATTAGACGTAATTGCATGGCACTGCAGTTCCCATTCACACATGCAAATTGTGCATGTCAATTTTTTACATTTTATCGGTAGTTTTTTACACACTTTTATTGTACACAAGAAATAAGAGAGAGACGACTATAATAAAACCGCAGTGACAAATATTGGAAATCGTTTGTTAAATTACAAATTATCTTAACATTTTTATTTTTAACATAAATTCATAAATTGAGTTCAATCGTATGATTTTACAAACTATAATACTTTAAGAAGACGAATTATTAATATGTAATTATATTTTTAGCTAGTAAATCTTCTTAAACCCTTCAGTATTTTAACGGAGCAATTTCTATAATACATACTTAATACGTGCCGTTAATGGTTATTTTATTAGCGTGTTAACTGTATCAGTTAATTTAATTACAGAGAAGGTACCGCTAAGCCCATTCTTACACGCTATGCAGATGTTCCCATACGGCGTATTGCAGTATTTTGCAGTCAATAGGCCCGATTCTATATATTACGCTCTAACTTAAATTTAAAAACTTATATTATTACTAGCTGTCCGCCCACGGCTACGCCCGCGTTGTTTTTTTTTATTTGCTTTTTTTTTTGGGGATGAAAAATAGATGTTGGCCGATTCTCAGACCTACTGAATACGCTCACAAATTTTCATGAGAATCGGTCTAGCCGTTTCGGAGGAGTATGGAATCGAACACTGTGACACGAGAATTTTATATATAAGATAAGATTTCCTATTCACGTTCTGAAGAACGAAAATTGACAGGTGATTGTCAACTTAAAAGAGACGCCAAACATCAACTAGTTTTGCAGGCATGCGGAAAACATCCCACTTAGTTAAAGCTGAATTTGACAGCTGCGCTGCTTATTTTAAATATCATTCATTCAAAATTAAATTCATTCATTTCGTATCCTTTTCGATTCCCATATGAATGAAAGAGACCAACACCTTAAATTTAGATATTTTAGCGGCCACGCTTGAATTGAGCCCAATATGTTGCATTACGGCTTATTATATTACTCCTATAGGCTATAGCGTATTTTGTTGTGATCCTATCTTCTAAGAAATTAAGGCTATTTTAGAGCTAAATTAATTGCTGGTCGGTTTTATTCTAAACCGTGTCGTGAGCTCATTTAAATTTCAACGAATGAGGATTGCTGGCAACCAAATCGTACGCTTCCAATGACGGGTATCCATTTTGACTTTTGGAGACCACACGTCCACTTCTTGAAAAAAATATTTGCACACACTTTAGGGACTTGCAAACTTTTGTGAGCGTGTTACAAAGCGGTTTTGCTAAGTGTAACCAAACTTCGTTTATAAATAACAAAACTGTTTCATAAAATTTTAACAAATAATTCCCGAGTACCTAAAGTTGTGTCCGCCGCTGCTGCGGCATAATGTGTAAACGGCCTGACTAGTAACCAAACTTTTTTCAGTGCGCGGGCAAGCCAGGCACAATTTTACGGTGCGTAATCGCTCGAGAAGAGAAAAAAGGGAAGAGATTCTATAATAAAACTGTCTTCATATCAGATACGATCTAGCTATAGAGAGCATGTTATCCAACAGCTATGACCTCTCCCAAGCCGAAACGGCATGTAATCGTCACGGTGGTGCGTGCCTACCGCCTGCACAAAAACTGTAATCTGTTCCACACGCTGGCTGGCTTCTTGCCTGAAGAAAAACTGCACATCTGCAACCGACGACTGCGCAATGAACGTGATACTTATTGTCACGCTTCGTTACTGTACATAACCGCCGCCGTTTGGTTTTTAATCCGGAGATTCTGGGTTCAAATCCTTGCTGGGATGTTGTCGAAAATTCTCGTAAATATTATTTGGTTTAAATGTTGTAGACAACAACATTTCAATCTAATAATTGAACGAATAGTGAAATGACTAACAGACACCCCACAATGACGTCCAGCGCCAGCGCTGACCATCGCGCATACAATTCATAGGCAGGAAAGCCAGTAAAACAAAAGAGAGTTGTGATCGCAAAAAAATTTTTGGTTCCAAAAAATCGTCTGTTAAATTCCGTGGCTTATTTTCTACTAAGAATAAGTAGCACCGTTAACTTGTTTAACTTTCATTCGAGTCAAAGTTCAGAATTTACGAGTATAGCCTACACCTCCCATCCCAATATCAGTAGACCTTAGTTCCCCAGTAGGTATTTTTTAAACTATTGTTGTATGTAGAGTAAAACTATTTATATTCATGGCATTTCTGTGCACGGTACCACTTCCTTTCCTTGATTTTTCTATCAGAAAATAAAAACTGCCTTTCCATGCGGTTATCTGTGTAAAAAATATTCCTGTCACGTGCAAAGAAATCAGTCACGTGCTTGTCACTTGAAACTGAACTAACGATTAATTGACTATGGGACTTTTTACTTGTGTAAACTATAAATATATCGAATCATACACGTTCATCTACAAATAAAAAAATGGGTTCTATAACTTAGCGTATAAAGATCTCTTTGGCTTACCTGTTGTTCATTAGGGGAGGTCAACATAGCCATGTATCTTAAGAACCGGTAACTGTGAAAAGGGCATGAAAGGGGAAATATAGTTTATTGATAATTATTTATTAATCGAAGTTGTTATAAGAGAAAACGGTCATTGAGGCAGTTATATCACGGTATCATTTTAAAACTTACTATTTTTCCTTTGACTACGCGCATGTAGGTACGATGGCGCGTACTAAAATTAGAATTCTAATTACTTAGTTTATTTTTCTTGCTGACTATTGCTTTTGCGATTTGTTTGAAAACGAATCTTTTTTTTTAATGGCTTGTTTTATTAATTTTATATGCCATTAGGAATACACAAAGATTTATTTTCGAAAATATTCCCAAAGTTTTTCTTGTGTGTAATAGCAATAAGCCCGCATTTAGCTTTAGTTTTATTTTGTCTTATTTTTAAGACAAAGTAAATGGAAGTAACAGGCGGCCTTATTGCTTAGATCAAATTCTTCTAAGCAACCATACAGTCAATATTGTTACTTTCATTAAATTCATTCCTCACGTAAAAAGTTTTTTGTAACGTAAAAAGTTTGATATGTCTTGCCCAGCAGTGGGACACACTTGACTAATTAATTATGTAGTTGTGAAAATAGCCGAAAAAACTTTAAAAAGACAAATAAAAATAAACAATTAAATATGTGGGGGGGACGTAAATGTTGCTACAGTTTGAATAAAACATTTGATTGTTCTTGTTTGACAGTCCGAAGCTACGACAAGCACGACAAATGCGGGCTGGTGTGGATCCCTCGCGTGGTCGCGTACCGGTGTCGCACGTGCGGCATATCGCCGTGCATGTCGATCTGTCGCGAGTGCTTCCACCGCGGCGACCACTCGACGCACGACTTCAACATGTTCCTGTCGCAGGCTGGCGGCGCTTGCGACTGCGGCGACAACTCCGTCATGAAAGAAGACGGGTGAGTACTGCGCTTCTTCTTCTTTGCGAATCGATGACAAATCGAACTATGTGTTTGCCAGTAGTCATCTCTACTGCACCGTCCGTGGCGTGCACTATTGAGCCCCTTCAAACCCACCCACGCATCCTACTTAATATTATAAATGCGAATGTTTGTAAGTATGGATGTATTTTTTACCGCTGGAAAATACCTCATTCCCACGGGAAAATCTGTTAGCGCGGGCGGAGCCGCGGAGCGGAAAGCTAGTGTAGCTATATATTTATGAATACAAGAAATATTTCGATAGATTTTCCATACAAATCTGCAAGCGACCGCATACGAACACAGCTCTAATATAATATTTCTGTGACGTTTCCTGTTAGGATCGGGGAACTCGGGAAATCAATGAGGAATTTCAGAAATCAGTCATTTACTGTTTTGCAGCGTGTAATGAAGACAAAATGTAAATAAAACCATCCCATGACATCTAAAAAACTATAGACCACGGTCACTCCGCGGCCACCAAAGAGACGTCGCTATATCACCAAAATATGTCGACCGACAGATATAGCATGGTATATTAATATTACCGTCAAAAACTGTTTGTTTATCTGCAACATAGTGGGAACAACTTTCCCTAAGAAACATAGAAGGTAATCTGTGCCAGAAAATTGGATCGACATTAGACCCCGCCCACGGATACTTCCCCCGCAAAATCTATTTTGCATATTAACCATATTAAGAACGTCCTGCTTATTGGATAACCAATGTTGAGTAGTACATGATGATGTAATATTTTTTATTATAAACTGCTTTGGATGACAATAAACACGTAAGAATAGCTGGGCTGCCGAGAATTGACAACAAAAGTACGAGTTGTTATATTTCTGTTTTTTGAGTGGTTTCGGTATGAAAAAGTGTAAATATATTATAGTCGTAGCACAATATTTTTCTATGTAAAATATTAGATCCTATCAAAGATGTATTATAAATAAAAAGTGTAGAAGGTACACTTTTGATAAATGTTGTTTTAGTCAAGCCGTTTCCAACAACCAATGTGTAGCCAGGCAGGTATGATAGTTGTACAAAACCTCTTAGATCTCGCACAGGAAACCCTCTATTGCCAAATATGATATGATATGTTAAAACCTCTCACACCCATACAATGACATGTGGTGTTAACCATATTAAAATCGTTTAAGTGACCGCAGTTTAATCACTGTCTTATATTTAGACATCTACTAGTGCCATAGAGAACAATTTATTCTACATCTGACTTTTTTATTTTTTTAACGAATAAACAGAAAAAGGAATATCTAGAATTTAGGACGGCTGATAATCGACTTTGGCCGTATGTCAAGACATCAGACTTAAAAAAAAACCTAAATTGACTAGTTGCCTCTGTTCCCTTATCTTCTATCATTTTTGAATCGAACAGAACAAACTAGAAAAATACAAACAAGAACGTAACTATGTAGAACATGGCATGATCATTCATTGCTGTATTTTAAGCAAAATTTTAAATTTTGTATAGGATCAAAGCCGTGAATGTTGTAGTGTATAACAACCCGAAAGCGACAAGGTCATTGACTACGGATGTGTCGTATTTACATTTGGCAAGTATGTTAGCAAGTATTTACATAACATCCTCTTAGAAGCAAAGCAAAACATTGTAAGTAGGAATGGGGTGAAAATAGAAAAGTGTATAATTTATGTTTCCTGGCGCCTGTTGTCATAGATTGGAATAGTAATTTGGCCTGGAAGTGCTTTGACATTACTAGACAGACTATGCAGCATTTCTTTCTGGCATATTAATAAGATGGTAGCAAATGAACAATTTTAGAATCAACTCAAAATCACTGACACGTCAAAATCTTAAAAAAATCACGCAAGTGCGAGTTATACCCGCGTGGAGAAGAATATGTAATGTAGATTTATTAAGTTCGTCAGCAGCCGAAACAACTGTATAAAAAAATAGAACCCTTTATAAGGCAAAACAACTTTATAAAATTCATTTGTTTTCGACTTTATGTTGAGGGTATAAGGTTAAAATTCATCATCATCATCATCATCATTTCAGCCGAAAGACGTCCACTGCTGGACAAAGGCCTCCCCCAAAGATCTCCAAGACGATCGGTCCTGCGCTGCCCGCATCCAGCGGCTTCCCGCGACCCTCACCAGATCGTCGGTCCACCTTGTGGGGGGCCTGCCCACGCTACGTCTTCCGGCGCGCGGTCGCCATTCGAGAACCTTTTTGCCCCAACGGCCGTCGGTTCTACGCGCAATGTGCCCAGCCCACTGCCACTTAAGCTTAGCGATTCTTCGGGCTATGTCGGTGACTCTGGTTCGCCTACGGATCTCATCATTTCTGATTCGATCACGCAAGGAAACTCCAAGCATAGCCCTCTCCATCGTTCTTTGGGTGACTTTAAGCCTTCTTATGAGGCCCATTGTAAGCGACCAAGGTTAAAATTAAGGTGGCAATATAGTGGAGACTGCCTTATAAAGGAGTATCGTTTTCTCCTTTTGATGTACGAAACCTTAAAAACAAAGCATTGTAAGTAAAATATTGCTGTTCGCCCGCAGCTACGTCCGCGTTTTTTTTTTAATTTTCCGTGCGGTTTCCCGTAGGAATGAGATATTTCCTGCGGTGAAAACTATCTAAGATGTTCGCCTTAGATGTAAGGTACTACCATGCAAAATTTCATTCAAATCGGTCCAACAGTTTCGGAGATTAGCCCGTACAAACAAACTGAGAAACAAAATATATAAAAAAACACTTCTTACTTCCTTGACTCGGTTTTTGGCTTATTTTTTCGACCTCTACAATTTTATTATACCTATAGATAGAGAATACCCGCAACAAGCGCTAAATATGTATTCACATTGCGAGTCTGTGAGTGACTCAGTCTAATCCTTCCTATGTTTGGCCTGTGCTTAGGTCATTTCCTGTTTATGTGCAGTTTAGCAATAAACTGGTTTTAAACCTACTTCAATAAAAGAAAAGGTTCTCAATTCATATTTTTCAAATGTATCATCATCAGCATCGTAAGCATACATTAAAGAATGAACCCTTGTATCAGGCCAACATACATTTTCTATTTGTTTGTGTACTAACTTAACTATTTGTTACCCTGTCATGCAATGAAGAACCCTGGGCGTACGTTCAGGAATTCAATAGTTCAATACACACCAAGTGAGCTGCTTGGGCGAGGCGGGCCGCGCGCTGTGTATGTCATACAGCTCTCTTGGTGTGTGCGCGATAAATCGGCATTCCGTTCGATTTTTTCCGAACGTGTGCGTCCCGGCTAAAATGCCCAGGCCGCTGCGTTGGCCGAAAACCTAGAAAACTGAAAACCGTTTGTAAAGATATGAGTACGTTACGTACGTGTTTTTACTTTTACTTACTTACGTTGGATATTGGTAGGTAAATCCAGAAATGGCACAGAAACGCTTATAATACTTATCTTGGTATTATGTATTGACTGGTCAATGATCTCATATTCTTCTCTTTTATGACATGTTTAATCAGCATTGGCCAAACTTGAAGCTACTACAAAAAATAGCCGTTTCGTCATTCGGGCGGTCATTCACAAAGAACATGACAATGATGATCATTACTTTTTTTTATTTATCGAAATATTTTTTAAATTGTATTTTCCTATACCTGTTCTTAGTTATTCTTATTGATTCTTTGCTTTGCATCGAATAAGTGTTGAGGTACTATCACGTCGTAACGCCGTCATCAGCACTATCCTGCCGTAGATTTCCCTCGCCACATAAAACGAGGATCAGGACTTCCAAATTATTTATTGATGAAGAACATGACATAAAGACCAGCTCGTAGCTGGAGCTACGGCCGTCTGCGTTGGCAGCCACTAAATTCAAATTCATTATCGCTTTTTATAATTAAATGGCTCAAACGCGGAAAGAGGCTGCCAGCACGAACGCGGTGAGCATGTAGGATGCATGCACACCACAGTACCTTAGCGAGATAAAGCCTATAATTCATTTGATTTACGAATAAAATGTTTGGCAACTCCGAAGTTATTCTCATATTTTTTGTCTTTGAAGATCATAATTTTTATTACTCTGTTTGTTTGTTTCGCCGATGTGTCACGGATGGCAATCATAATTTAAATATAATGTCGCATAGTTTTTAATAGATTAACAAAAACCTCTGTAAAATGAAAATTTACGTTAGCTGTTCTAACTGTACTAATTTGTAACACTCAAAATGTATATTTTGTCTTCGCGTGCCTTGTAATGCGATTACTGTGATAGAAAAAGGCAAAAAAAGTTTATTCCTACGGTAAATTAATAATGATGCAAACTGGGAGGGCAAATCTAGGAAGAAATAGATATAAAATTTTCTCATAGCTTCGATTCGATTCTGATCTTCGAAGCGCTGTGACAAGTTGTGTCTCACATTTGCTTTGGTGTGAAACCCGCCATATAGGAATTTCCTAAAGTAAGTAGAATGGGAGTAGCGTACAGGCGAGTTAGTACTATTATTATCTTCTGTGGTACAGGCGAGAAACTCTTGCTTCCCCGGCTGATGTCAGTTTTTACGGCACTCATAAGATAAAAAAAAACATTATAGGAAGGGCATCAAGTTTTTGACAGCTCTACAATTAAGAGACCATTGTAAATACTTACTCGGCTCCACAAACTATGTAAGCAAAAAAGCAGTACTTTTTTATTTGGTGGTTTAATTGGCCCACCAACATTGGAGCATGGAGGAAGAAGTAAGAAACTGTTTGGTTGGAGTATAAAATAATATTTTTGCTCTAACTTCGGTACCGGCTTTGGTTGATAGTATACGTTTGATAGTATATAATCCTATACCTGAACTATCTATTTATAAAATTACAAGAAAATTCTAACCTAACCACAAACAATTTGGTTCTGGATAGAATTTTTTTTAGCGTCCCTGTATTCTGTTAAAAATAACTCAGAACATTGTTTTTTTTTCTGATTCAGAGAAAGAAGTCCAAAAAGCGAAAAAAACTCTCGTAACAAATAAACTTCCGACAAAATCTAGGCATTACTGAGTCGTAACACTATAAATCTAGGCCACCTACTACACTAGACCTGGCTTCCTTTAGGCTAGGCCTAGGCTGCTCGCAGAATGCATAATTAGATCCAGCCGCAAGTGTTTTATTGGGTGTAAGTTCCATTATGCCCAATGCCCATTGTATTGTATTGGGGCATCGCCTGTGGCATTCTAATGGGCTTGTATGGTGTTTATAAAAGTAATGGTCGGGTTGTGCTTCGGGAAATAAGTGTTAGTTAGGTTATTTATAAATAGGACATAATCATAGTCATGTCCTGACACCGTCAATGACGCGAGAAAGATGAATTTGTATTTTACGAGAAAGTCGTAATATTATTTTATCTAAATACAGTGAAATTAGGGAAGGTAACTACTGCAAACTAAGGAAAAAAAATATACTGAGAAAAAGTTACAAGGATATTGGTAGAAATTAACTGCTGCTCCTACTTAAGATACAGATAACTGTTTAAGAAACAAACTTATTCAGATTCTCAGATTCTATTATAGTCTAGGGTACCTAAGTTTTAAGCCAATGCTGGCTAGATATACAAAATTCGTTATAAACATTATTTTAGCATTCAAATTTCGGAATATTGAGATCGGTTCCGCCAGTGCGGCCCAAACGGCGACTCACAAACCAGTTTTTATTTCTGGATGGGATCACTGGTGTCGCTGCCAAGGCCTCGGCCAAGGGCACTGGGGATATTTCCGACACTCCCGACTATATTATCTATTACTCTGATGGCTTGTTTATTATTTGAAAACACTATAGATTTAGTGAGGGAAGCAGGCTGATGACATCATCTCTGTAGTATATTTTCTCATCATGGAGCTTGGAAATATACGGAAAATCTGCTGTTGTATAGTAAAGTTGCCATCCAGTTCTACTAATATTTAACTCCTTCATCATTTTATGATATTATTTATTATTTAACGTCAAAGTAAAACATTTCAATAAAATAAAACAAAATATTCATCATTACACATATCAGTGTTTTTTCGCAAGTATAATCTTTTTAACAATAGTACGTATATACTTTATCATAGAAACATGGGATGGAATGGAAGTAGAAACCTTACTCTTCGGCTTGTAAGACAGACAACGGACCGGACGCAACCGATCTTGGTGTCAAAACAGTCTCCTCGGGGCGTTAGCATGATATTTCAATATGGCGGTTTTTCGAAGCTTTCTGACAGATAAATGTGAGGTAATCTCTTGTCACAGTGCTTCATGTTCTTCATATGAAACTAGCCGTCGACACGACAACATGTACAGAAGCTAGAAAATGCGGCTGAATACTCCCACTACGAAACTCGCCTCTACTGCTACGGAATAACGGCGCTCTCAACATGTCGAGCCGCATGTGCTGCCTACTGTACCACGTAAAAGCTGGGTACCAACCCTTCCCACCTAGTAAACTCAAGAACAACTCGCGCAAGAAGCTCGTGGTGTCAAATCACGACATGGTTAACAACGGAGTCATAGAAGGCTTTGAGACCTTTTCGTGAGAATTGCGGTGAGCCTACTGGAAGAATTGTACTAGACTTCTCTATCTATGTCTAGCTAGAACCACAAGGCCACTGTACGTACATATACACACCTCGCAGATCTTTTACAAATGTTTCATTGTATTTTTAAGCGCATAACATTTTCAAACAAAACGAAATTCACGCAGTCTCGTGACATCTCGTCACCTAAGTTCTCGGCCAAGGTTCGCAGTGCACGTGTGGATCGGAAATGTTTAGGTATTCTGTATGTTTACGGTGACTCCGCCACACGTGAGCGCTTGCATAACCGTCCAACTATTGTATTGGCTCATTGGGCTCACTGGGCTCACTGCTACAGTAAGGTAATCTACAACGAAGGCGAACTGAACCGGAGCTGAATAGTTTGGTAATACTCATATTATTATGTGCTGCGATAAGTCAAAACATTGGCGGGTTCTCTTGAATCCCGTTTGATTGTGTCATGTAATATGGCAAAATAATAAATAATTTCTTTTTTCGGTTGTAAACATGTGGCGGCGCGCCACATACTACGTCATTAGAAGAGCGACCAATTAGAAGCCGAGGCCTGAAACGCGCTATCAGAGTTTTCACAAGACATTGAAGAAATACAAATTCCAACAAAGTATAGTTGGACCGCGGTCCCCGGGCTCTCCACCGTGCCCGAAGAAAGATCTTCCCTTTGCCTCCGCAAACTTATATTCTCATATTTTTTATTGACCTAAGCTTGTGTCATAAAATTAACCCACCCCGAATTTTTCAAATCAAAACAAAAACAAATAATTTACAAATGCATATCTTCTGACAATCAATCAATCAGTGTTTTTAATTTTAAGAATTTAGAACATGCATTATTTTAAGGCGTTTTGCTGGCGTGCATTAAATTAGTTTTCTCATCAATCACATGTAGCGATCAGCTAGCAAAGAAAATTTAATGAAAAGAAAAAGAAAAAAAACGTAAAGGAAAACTCAATGGAATTGAAACTGACCAAGAAATTAACATTTAGTTATATGAGCGGACACAGAGCAAAACGGTTAATTTAATTCATTAATGAGATTAAAGTATTTATTTTAATTGGCCGTAAAAGCAGGCGATTACGACCGAGCCCTCTGAAATTAATTAAATTAATTTTACAGTCTTAATTAGTTCTAATCTGAATTTATTGGAAGTAAACATCTAGAGGAACTAACTCGTAAGTACTCGAGTGTCTTTAAAACTACTTATGGCGACTATAAAAAAAAATCTTTCCGTGTGTATAATACACTTAACTTGCGTTTGAGCTCGAAGTATTATCCCAAGGTAAAAAATTGTCCTTTCAGCCGTGTAGCACGTTACTTCGGCATTCACAAAATTTAGCAAAGTATTGCAACATTCATATTTTGGAGGTGTCACTATCTAAAATTTGTTTTTTGTAGCGTACAAAAAACAGGTGCGTTTTAATTTGCCTAGACTTATCCACGCTTGGAATTCCCAACTAAACTACGTTAGAGTAAAAGAGACAAAACATTTGACCTCCTATATTAGTCTCAAGGGACTCAAACTTGACCTTGATGTTGCTATGACGTCATCTTCACCATATTACTTTTTGATGTTGAATTGTTGGCTTTATAAATACAATTATTTTATTTTCTGAAATGTCTGTCTGTAGGTATTGTACAGTATGCTAATAAGTTTTTGTGAAATTAAGCAATTTAAATTTTTTTAAAGTCATCTCCATTATATTGAAGATGTATAAATAGGTGATATTATTTTCATGTTTCTACAGTCGTTAAAAATAACAAAGCCGATCACAAAATTAACATGCAAACACAAAACGCCAATAAACAATTTACATCAGAATTACTTTTAAACGAGTATTGAATATGCGTCAAAACGTCCAGCGAATTGTCAAGGCGATCTAGTGCAGTAGGCATTCCCTAAAAGGTGCAGTGGGCAGGTGGACGCTGCAAAAAGTGCACAATATCGATGCGCGCGCGCCACTGCACGAGACAAACATGCGGCCAGATAACATCGGTAACACTGTCGTGGCGTGTACAACTTGTGTATAAATAGATTGCAATTAGCTTAGCGAAACTGAAATGATCATATCAACTTCTTTGAAAACATTTTTCGGGAACAAAAAGCTTCCCCCAAGGATCTCCCTCCACAATGATCGGTCCTGCTTGGCCCGCATCCAGCGGTTTCCCGCGACCTTCACCAGATCGTCGGTCTACTTCGGGGGGTTATACATTGCGCGTAGAACCGACGGCCGCCGGCAGAAAGGTTCTTGGAAGAAGAAAGGAAGACGTAGTGTGGGCAAGTCCCTCACGAGCTAATTAAGGCACGTTAAGGAAAATTTCTCAAAACCCTCGAATGAGCACTTCCTCTTAGCATTTGCTAATTTGCCACTTATATACTCTGTATATTAATCTACATAAAGTATTTGCTTCAATAAACGTGTCTAGCTCTAGTCTTCCTAGCGACACAACTTTGAGCCGCATAATTTGTAATTTTCAATACAGTTTCAGAACTCACTAGCTAATTAGTAAAAAAAATTCTTTTTACTCCACGGTTGTGTGTATTAGACGTATCTGACGAAGCAAGAGACCACAAATATTCTTACCCTGAGTCAAGCTCAAATAAAAACACTTGATTTTCCCTAAACATATACATACTTCGTAAGTGTGTAGGTATGGAAGCAGTATTTTATTCTTTGATTCTACAATACGAATAATTTTAATAACCATCATTCCAGATAAACAGTAGGATATTGTGTAAAAAAAGGATACATAAACATTTTTATCAATTTCATACGAAATGGTTTTCCGCATTCTTAAACGAAGCCTAATAAAAGTGCTGGCGTTAACTCATGTGTGTAATTGCATCCATAATTAATTTACCAACTCGTTCTTTAAGCTTCCTTCCGCTCAAAATCAAACGTCACTTTTCTCCTATATTCCAGATTCTGCAGTAACCATGGCAACAAGTGTCCGCGCCCTGGCGTGGCGCCGGCCGAGCTCATGTGCGTCGCCGAGGCCATGATGCCGAGACTCATCCTGCGGCTGTTGCAACACTTCAGGGAGAACAGGTAACGCTCGAGGCGACGCTCCAAGCGAGCAGTAACCATGGCAACAATTGTCCGCGCCCTGGCGTGGCGCCGGCCGAGCTCATGTGCGTCGCCGAGGCCATGATGCCGAGACTCATCCTGCGGCTTCTGCAACACTTCAGGGAGAACAGGTAACGCAAAAGGCGATGCTCCAAGCGAGCAGTAACCATGGCAACAAGTGTCCGCGCCCTGGCGTGGCACCGGCCGAGCTCATGTGCGTCGCCGAGGCCATGATGCCGAGACTCATCCTGCGGCTTCTGCAACACTTCAGGGAGAACAGGTAACGCAAAAGGCGATGCTCCAAGCGAGCAGTAACCATGGCAACAAGTGTCCGCGCCCTGGCGTGGCGCCGGCCGAGCTCATGTGCGTCGCCGAGGCCATGATGCCGAGACTCATCCTGCGGCTGTTGCAAACCTTCAGGGAGAACAGGTAACGCTCGAGGCGACGCTCCAAGCGAGCAGTTACCATGGCAACAATTGTCCGCGCCCTGGCGTGGCACCGGACGAGCTCATGTGCGTCGCCGAGGCCATGATGCCGAGACTCATCCTGCGGCTGTTGCAATACTTCAGGGAGAACAGGTAACGCTCGAGGCGACGCTCCAAGCAAGCAGTTACCATGGCAACAATTGTCCGCGCCCTGGCGTGGCACCGGCCGAGCTCATGTGCGTCGCCGAGGCCATGATGCCGAGACTCATCCTGCGGCTGTTGCAACACTTCAGGGAGAACAGGTAACGCACGAGGCGACGCTCCAAGCGAGCAGTTACCATGGCAACGAGGGTCGCGAAACGCCTGTTCACACCAGCCCTCGCCAACATTCTTCTAATTGTGGATGTGATTTTCAACGGCTGTGTTCCAAACCCCTAAATAGTTTTTTAGCCAGATCACCGTTATAGATAAAGAAACAAACAAAATCTGAGTAAATTTTTAGATCGTTTACATAATCATATGTTGCGTCACACGTTTAGCCTAAAAATAACTTTGACCTATGTACAAAAATAGCTGTTGTTACGAAACCAGTCGTTATTATAAGACACGGCTTACTTAACACCCTTGGCCGGGAAACCTTAAGCTGACTTGTGGGATTTCTTACTTATCTGTTAACTTGACACTTGCACTTTGAGGCCTGATGCACTGTTATGATTTGGTAATATGTTTTCCCTAACATCCAAACCCTACGTCTCACCCAACTGAAGGGTTTGAGAACAGAAATCAAAACCTAACATAATCCCTACAAGATGTTTCCCCTTACGAAATAAGTTTGTTTAATCACTACATAGTATAAAATAAAGTCGCTTTCTCTGTCCCTATGTCCCTCCCTATGTCCCTCCCTATGTCCCTCCCTTTGTATGCTTAAATCTTTAAAACTACGCAACGGATTTTGATGCGGTTTTTTTTAATAGATAGAGTGATTCAAGAGGAAGGTTTATATGTATAATACATGCATGATATACTGAAGGATAACCCACAATAACCATTTTCCCGTGCGGAGCCGGGGCGGGTCGCTAGTAATCTATATTCAAAGTCACCGGTCAAAGCGTTACGGTCAGATTATCACATAAAACAACCACTATGATATTATCAATTATCATAATATGATAATTGATAATATCATAGTGGTTGTTTTAGATTTTCGTGGTTGATAATAAATATTATTTATTATCAACCACGAAAATCTAAGAATGTTCATCATTGTTCAAATTGATATCTCCTGTAGTAGGTACAACATATTGAAGTCATCTTCTACTCCACTCCACAAACAAACGCTATATTTGAACGGCTAACCATGAATGATCCAGTCAAAGATTGTTCTCGTCAATTAAACGAGGAACTGGACTTCCAAATTATTTATTGATGAAGTAAGTTAGAAAATAGTCCGGCTCGCAGCGAGGGCTGCCAGCGCGAAAGTGGCTAGCAAGCAGGACGCATGCACGCCACAATACATATTAGCCTTGAACAGATTAATAAATAGTTACTAACGTAACAGATACATCACTCCAAACAAAAGCGAAAATACATACTCTATAATAGCCTACTAAATCTTAATAATAATACTTTCTGCTCAGAACTAAGTCTTAGTGATTTCATAGTGTTGGCGAGAATCGTGCAAGCGCTCAGGCGGGCGTTCGGCGCCCCTCTGGGTTGTTGTACGTTCGAACGTACGTGAGCGAGTGACAGAGGCCTGCCTTGACGTCAAAAATCGTTTTGTAAAATTATACTTCAAATAAAAAACAACGCAACGTCTCTAACCGGCAGAAGTGGAGGCAAATCGCTGAGAAAGCAATCATCCGGAAAGTTTGTGACCCAACGAACATCTCTCCGTGTAACCACCACCACTCTGACAAGAGTGCACGACTAAGAAGAAGACTCAAATATAACCTTTTAACTTTGACTACATTGTTTGCAATTTCAGTTTCGGTCCTCAAGCGAACTCAGACACGTACCGGATCGCGGTGCAAGAGTGCGAGGGCTATGTGCAGATGCTGATGGAGTTTAACAACATGGGGGACCTCATGCGCTCTGCCATGACCAAGGCTCTCATCAACCCTCAGGTAATATACGTCACAATCAAATGTTATGGAATAAATTATCACAATTAGGTATACTATTCTTGGACACGTCGTTCGTACTATCAGCGCGGTTTGAATAACTGCGTCATTTTTAATAACATTTTTGACGTGACAACGTCTTATAATTCGGTGAAGCCGGCTGCACTCACGAAAAAACATGACGCAATGCGGCGTTACCGCGCGGCTGAGGCGTTACATTTAAGGCTTGAAGTGCAAGCGAGAGCGCGGAACGAGCGACAAACAGGCACAATCGTTGTCACGTTCAGCTATCGTCAGTAAACTGACTGTACAGACAACCGCTTTTTTTTCTCTATTTTACATACATACATAAACTCACGCCTCTTTCCCGGAGGGGTAGGCAGAGACCACTTCCTTCCACTTGCTACTTTCTGTATTTTATTTATGTTAATTAAAATGAACATATCTCTTAAAATCTCTCCGCCACACTTTTCTGTCCTTTTATCTTGTACACAACCAGTACCACTTCCTTCCACTTGCTACTTTCTGTATTTTATTTATGTTAATTAAAATGAACATATCTCTTAAAATCTCTCCGCCACACTTTTCTGTCCTTTTATCTTGTACACAACCAGTTTATAAGGTAGTTCTCTTTTCGTTGATGTTCTTCCTCTGTCGTGCTCCTTTCTGACTCGTTCTCTTCTTATAGGTTCCCCCCCTTGAAACCCCTTGCTGCGCACCCTTGTCTTCTCAGACACAATACTCTTTCCTTAACAAGCTTTTGTATTTTTGACCAGCTTCTATGCTCCTTGGAAATTTTCTTCAAGTAATATTTACATTTTGCCAAATATGTACCTATAGTTTGCGAATGGATGAATCTTTAACGATTGTGTTATTTATCTATTTCCAGATGTACAGAAACCTAGTGGAGCCTCCGTTCCCGGAGACAGAGTACGGTTGCTACATGGCCGAGTCTAATAAAATGTACGAGAAAGCCATCGAGTCGTTCCCCGCGCCAGAACCGCCTGATGAGTGAGTCGATCATCATTGTACTTTATTAAACTCTTGAGGAAATATTGATTAGACTTCATGTTCTTTGGATTTTATAATGTGTCAAAGATAAAAACCGATTCAGCGTAAGTATCTTACCTTAACTTTTCCAGTCTAAGGGGTCCACACACAGCAGCTATAATGTACATCTTTACATTATAGCACGATACATCTCATTACATCTTTCCATAGAAATCCCCAGGAGACAACACACAGCAGCTATAATGTATATTTTTACATCTTTGTATCTTAAGATACAAAGCGATACGGAAATATACATTAAATAGTTCGATATATCTTGATACATCTTAATACATCTCAATATATTTCTGTATATCTCTCATTATAGAGGGTGTTCAACAAGTTGCTAGTTATTAAACACACAGTACAGTCTGTCTCAGTCTCAATCGCTCAATTAAAATCAGGATATTATGATTTCCTCGGATTTGACCCTTAACGGATTGACTATTTATTTTGAAGACTTGGCTTCGGCCTTTTATATACATTGAAGCATTTTGACTATAGCTTCCCGCCGCGGTTCCGCCCGCGTTAATAGCTTTTTCAGTGGGAATGAGACATTTTCCCGCGGTAAAAGTTAACCTATGTTCTTCCGCAATGTCTATTCTATCTTTGTGCTAACTCCGCCCGCTTTAACAATTTTTCTCGTGGGAAAAAGAAATTTTCCCGCGGTAAATTGTAGTACTTGTAGCCTATGTTCTTTCCCAAGGTCTATTCCGTCTTTGTGCCAAGTTTACCAATATCGGTTTAGTGGTTTCGGAGTCTATTCAATTTATTAGGAATAATCATATATTTTAGGTATTTTTTTTACACCTTAGGGTTACATTATTGAATTTTGGTAAGGATTTTTTAAACTCTCCGGAAATTTCCTTACGCTGTATGTGATCTTGAATCCACAATTTTATGTTTTTGGCGCATGTTGCAATACGCCCATCAAAATCACAATCAGAATCATCTTCTGATGAACTATCTAGTATATCTAACAGTAAACTAGTCGACGGGTCCATATTATTATAATAATCAAAATAGAACACCCCGTATAACACTTTCGCAGCTGGGAAGTGCGTCAATGGGTACGTGTACCTATGGAATGAAGGAAAATATACCTTACATTACCTGTTGTGTGTGTGATACGTTAAGATAAGGTATAGCTATACATCCCAGGATGTAATATACATTATAGCTGCTGTGTGTGGTGCCCTTAAGTCTTTGCAAGAACGATTGTTGAGTGTAAGAAAGTCAAACGGTTATTAGGAATGTTGACTGGCTATTCAAAAGAGCTTCTTTTTATGAAATGTCAAAAACAATATTATATGAGAAATTAAAGGGAATACTAGCTTATGACGTCAGCTTTTACTGTCGTTTTTTATACGATTTTGGTTGTGATTTACAATATAATAACAAATCATAACATTTGAAAAAATCGCCCCTACATAAATTGTACTAGAGTAATTTCAGATGTTCTATTTCCTACATCGTTAACAGCTCATATATGTCCCCACCGAGGGGCTCGAGCCTACCCTGATACCAGGGTGAATAGGCCTTAGTCGACCACGCTGGCCCAGTGCGGGTTGGTCAATTTCACACACAATCTTTGAATTACTTCGCAGGTCTGTGCAGGTTTCCTCACGATGTTTTTCCTTCACCGTAAGAGCGTCGAATAAACGTACATATGAATTCGAAAATCGAAAACACATTGGTACGTGCCGAGGTTTGAACCCCCGAACTTCGGAATGGAAGTCAACGGCTCTAGCCACTTGGCCACCGACGCTCTTTTCCTACATAGTGTAAGATAATTTATTTTGAATACAGTCAACATCTTCCCGCAATAATGTGGGCAGGATCCCCACGAGGTGGACCGACGATCTGGTGAGGGTCGCGATTTGCCGCTGGATGCGGGCAGCGCAGGACCGATCATTGTGGAGATCACAGGGGGAGGCAGCAGTCCAGCAGTGGACGTCTACAGGCTGAGATGATGATGATGACAGTCAACATCCCTATTTATATTGTTCTATATTTTGGCAAGGCCTGTCGTAGTTTTTAAATGCTTGCTTGCGTGTGAATAGAATCATGACATGGCAACTACATCCGTAGACAAACTCAGATAGGCAGACAAACGCAGATAGGCAGACAAACGCAGATAGTTATTTTCAAATGGTGTTTTTAAGCGTCCCGTTGTATACTTCAGATACCGCCACCTGCCGGCGTTAGCGCCCCGGCTGCAGCACAACACGCTGCTCGAGGAGTTCATATTCTGGACGTTCAAGTACGAGTTCCCGCAGAACGTCGTCTGCTTCCTGCTCAATATGCTGCCCGACCAGGATTATAAGGTTAACTAGTTTATAATACAAAAGAATATACTTGGTGCAGAGAATACAACAAAACATAATTACAACAGCACACGTGTACAAAAGGCGGTCTTATTGTTAAGGTAGCAAATGTCTGGCAAGGTCACACAGTCACCCCATCTTTTACTACCGTATGTAAAATTACTATAGTTTTATCGTATCGTTTGAAAAAAATGTGCGCATTGTATGTAGGAGTCAGTGACCTTTTGTCCGGATTAATATCAACCATAGAACGATATTGTGAAGTTGAATCTGACTGAGCCATCGTTTGGCGAGAAACGGCGCAAAAGACAAGTGGCGTATACTGTCGGCGGCCAAGACTCTGAGACACTTTAATAATAGTCACGTTGCTTATTTCCTTGTAATTTAATAGCGTGTTTATATTTGCAGGAGCACTTAACCCGCACGTTCGTGATGCACTACGCGCGCATCCCGCTGGTGCTGGAGGCGGCGGCCGACCCCGACACGCTCTCCAACCGCGTGGTGCACATGTCTGTGCAGCTCTTCTCCAATGAAGCACTCGCCTTGAGGTCTGTACACCTACACTACTGTATGCACTACACTACACTACACTACAGCATCCCGCTGGTGCTGGAGGCGGCGGCCGACCCCGACACGCTCTCCAACCGCGTGGTGCACATGTCTGTGCAGCTCTTCTCCAATGAAGCACTCGCCTTGAGGTCTGTACACCTACACTACTGTATGCACTACACTACACTACACTACAGCATCCCGCTGGTGCTGGAGGCGGCGGCCGACCCCGACACGCTCTCCAACCGCGTGGTGCACATGTCTGTGCAGCTCTTCTCCAATGAAGCACTCGCCTTGAGGTCTGTACACCTACACTACTGTATGCACTACACTACACTACACTACAGCATCCCGCTGGTGCTGGAGGCGGCGGCCGACCCCGACACGCTCTCCAACCGCGTGGTGCACATGTCTGTGCAGCTCTTCTCCAATGAAGCACTCGCCTTGAGGTCTGTACACCTACACTACTGTATGCACTACACTACACTACACTACAGCATCCCGCTGGTGCTGGAGGCGGCGGCCGACCCCGACACGCTCTCCAACCGCGTGGTGCACATGTCTGTGCAGCTCTTCTCCAATGAAGCACTCGCCTTGAGGTCTGTACACCTACACTACTGTATGCACTACACTACACTACACTACAGCATCCCGCTGGTGCTGGAGGCGGCGGCCGACCCCGACACGCTCTCCAACCGCGTGGTGCACATGTCTGTGCAGCTCTTCTCCAATGAAGCACTCGCCTTGAGGTCTGTACACCTACACTACTGTATGCACTACACTACACTACACTACAGCATCCCGCTGGTGCTGGAGGCGGCGGCCGACCCCGACACGCTCTCCAACCGCGTGGTGCACATGTCTGTGCAGCTCTTCTCCAATGAAGCACTCGCCTTGAGGTCTGTACACCTACACTACTGTATGCACTACACTACACTACACTACAGCATCCCGCTGGTGCTGGAGGCGGCGGCCGACCCCGACACGCTCTCCAACCGCGTGGTGCACATGTCTGTGCAGCTCTTCTCCAATGAAGCACTCGCCTTGAGGTCTGTACACCTACACTACTGTATGCACTACACTACACTACACTACAGCATCCCACTGGTGCTGGAGGCGGCGGCCGACCCCGACACGCTCTCCAACCGCGTGGTGCACATGTCTGTGCAGCTCTTCTCCAATGAAGCACTCGCCTTGAGGTCTGTACACCTACACTACTGTATGCACTACACTACACTACACTACAGCATCCCGCTGGTGCTGGAGGCGGCGGCCGACCCCGACACGCTCTCCAACCGCGTGGTGCACATGTCTGTGCAGCTCTTCTCCAATGAAGCACTCGCCTTGAGGTCTGTACACCTACACTACTGTATGCACTACACTACACTACACTACAGCATCCCGCTGGTGCTGGAGGCGGCGGCCGACCCCGACACGCTCTCCAACCGCGTGGTGCACATGTCTGTGCAGCTCTTCTCCAATGAAGCACTCGCCTTGAGGTCTGTACACCTACACTACTGTATGCACTACACTACACTACACTACAGCATCCCGCTGGTGCTGGAGGCGGCGGCCGACCCCGACACGCTCTCCAACCGCGTGGTGCACATGTCTGTGCAGCTCTTCTCCAATGAAGCACTCGCCTTGAGGTCTGTACACCTACACTACTGTATGCACTACACTACACTACACTACAGCATCCCGCTGGTGCTGGAGGCGGCGGCCGACCCCGACACGCTCTCCAACCGCGTGGTGCACATGTCTGTGCAGCTCTTCTCCAATGAAGCACTCGCCTTGAGGTCTGTACACCTACACTACTGTATGCACTACACTACACTACACTACAGCATCCCGCTGGTGCTGGAGGCGGCGGCCGACCCCGACACGCTCTCCAACCGCGTGGTGCACATGTCTGTGCAGCTCTTCTCCAATGAAGCACTCGCCTTGAGGTCTGTACACCTACACTACTGTATGCACTACACTACACTACACTACAGCATCCCGCTGGTGCTGGAGGCGGCGGCCGACCCCGACACGCTCTCCAACCGCGTGGTGCACATGTCTGTGCAGCTCTTCTCCAATGAAGCACTCGCCTTGAGGTCTGTACACCTACACTACTGTATGCACTACACTACACTACACTACAGCATCCCGCTGGTGCTGGAGGCGGCGGCCGACCCCGACACGCTCTCCAACCGCGTGGTGCACATGTCTGTGCAGCTCTTCTCCAATGAAGCACTCGCCTTGAGGTCTGTACACCTACACTACTGTATGCACTACACTACACTACACTACAGCATCCCGCTGGTGCTGGAGGCGGCGGCCGACCCCGACACGCTCTCCAACCGCGTGGTGCACATGTCTGTGCAGCTCTTCTCCAATGAAGCACTCGCCTTGAGGTCTGTACACCTACACTACTGTATGCACTACACTACACTACACTACAGCATCCCGCTGGTGCTGGAGGCGGCGGCCGACCCCGACACGCTCTCCAACCGCGTGGTGCACATGTCTGTGCAGCTCTTCTCCAATGAAGCACTCGCCTTGAGGTCTGTACACCTACACTACTGTATGCACTACACTACACTACACTACACTACAGCATCCCGCTGGTGCTGGAGGCGGCGGCCGACCCCGACACGCTCTCCAACCGCGTGGTGCACATGTCTGTGCAGCTCTTCTCCAATGAAGCACTCGCCTTGAGGTCTGTACACCTACACTACTGTATGCACTACACTACACTACACTACAGCATCCCGCTGGTGCTGGAGGCGGCGGCCGACCCCGACACGCTCTCCAACCGCGTGGTGCACATGTCTGTGCAGCTCTTCTCCAATGAAGCACTCGCCTTGAGGTCTGTACACCTACACTACTGTATGCACTACACTACACTACACTACAGCATCCCGCTGGTGCTGGAGGCGGCGGCCGACCCCGACACGCTCTCCAACCGCGTGGTGCACATGTCTGTGCAGCTCTTCTCCAATGAAGCACTCGCCTTGAGGTCTGTACACCTACACTACTGTATGCACTACACTACACTACACTACAGCATCCCGCTGGTGCTGGAGGCGGCGGCCGACCCCGACACGCTCTCCAACCGCGTGGTGCACATGTCTGTGCAGCTCTTCTCCAATGAAGCACTCGCCTTGAGGTCTGTACACCTACACTACTGTATGCACTACACTACAGCATCCCGCTGGTGCTGAATAGAATGAGAGTACACGCATTTACGCCTGTCACGCATGATGGGGATTATGATGGGGAGGTTGGCTTGCTATCATACGACTTATTTTTTAACGTGTTAATGGCTAGTTGCCCAATACCCTGCTACTTTGACAACTTTTTCTGAAATTTCCATGATCGAGCTGGATTTAAGGCATGCAGAACGCGACAATGTGTGGGCCATGGTTTGCGTTTGCCGCACTCACACTGGAGTTCCGTTCCGTCGGAACTCCCCTCCTAAACATGATCTAAACTATACCAACCTATCTATCATATCCACCTACCCTATCCTAGCCTATCTAACTATTCTATTCTATTCTAAACCGATTTTGTTTGTACTTGAGTTCGCAGTCGATATGTGTAATTGAATGGTGTTTGTTTGGTGTTGCAGGTGTGTCCAACAACTGCACCTTCTCCACGTGATGGTGTTGTCTCTAAGGCTTATGATGGGCAAAATATTAGTACAGGTGAGCAGACACAACTAAATAACAAATACATTTCGAGGATACATTTGGATTTCGCTATCTATTGTCGTCCATCTTAATATTTTTCTAAAGAATCAGTGCGCAACAACAAGCGCGGTCGATCGCTGAACGAACGAATAAATGAACTTTTTTTTTATTTATATTATCCCTTATGGGAGAGGCAAAGGGTTCAAAGCCCATACAGCCTAGTCTTTAGTAATGATAGGAGATCTTCAGTTTCATTTTATCGTCTTTAGTAATCCGTGTTGAACGTCTTCAGTACCTAGTTTCATTTCTTGTCAAATGAACGTCCCAACGAACGAACTACTGACTCGGGGAAGCAATAGACTGAATGAATGATGTGTTTTTATAATTCTTTCCAAAGAGAAAGGCAATGAAATAAAACAAGGGCAGCCTACAGCTTAGTCAATTATTCACTCGAAACATCAAACTCTGGTTAGTTTATTTAATCAATCTCGGTGATGCCGATAGCCAAAAGAAAAAAAGCTGACCTTCATAATTATTTGTCCGACACACATAATTTACTTACTTACTTTTCACACATATACGCGCACACAAACAATAAAAAATGGATTAAACTTGCTTTCCCTTTCTCTTAATTTAACAATAAAAAATTAAACAACAAAGACAAAAATTAAACAGGTTACAAAAAAAAATTAATGTCGTCTGTTTATGTCATTTCAGAACACCCTACACGACCCCGACAAGAATTTCCACTACGTGATCGACTGCACGCGGCGAGTGATGAAGGAGCATTGCTACTGGCCTCTAGTGTCGGACTTCAACAACGTTCTCTCGCACAAGAGCGTGGCGCTACTGTTCTTACAAGACGACGCACTGGTCGACATGTGGTTCGAGTTCCTGTCTATGTTGCAAGGTCTGTCCTTTATAACTGACACCTAGTGATAGCATGTGATAAGGAGCATTGCTACTGGCCTCTAGTGTCGGACTTCAACAACGTTCTCTCGCACAAGAGCGTGGCGCTACTGTTCTTACAAGACGACGCACTGGTCGACATGTGGTTCGAGTTCCTGTCTATGTTGCAAGGTCTGTCCTTTATAACTGACACCTAGTGATAGCATGTGATAAGGAGCATTGCTACTGGCCTCTAGTGTCGGACTTCAACAACGTTCTCTCGCACAAGAGCGTGGCGCTACTGTTCTTACAAGACGACGCACTGGTCGACATGTGGTTCGAGTTCCTGTCTATGTTGCAAGGTCTGTCCTTTATAACTGACACCTAGTGATAGCATGTGATAAGGAGCATTGCTACTGGCCTCTAGTGTCGGACTTCAATAACGTTCTCTCGCACAAGAGCGTGGCGCTACTGTTCTTAAAAGACGACGCACTGGTCGACATGTGGTTCGAGTTCCTGTCTATGTTGCAAGGTCTGTCCTTTATAACTGACACCTAGTGATAGCATGTGATAAGGAGCATTATTACTGGCCTCTAGTGTCGGACTTCAATAACGTGTGGAATCAAGTTTATTGTTGTCGCCTTATTGTTCTAAATTCCCTCCGAGGTCGTACTTAAGAGTCGTTTGCTTTTCAGTAGACATTCAATATTGTACAAATGTTACTTATTTTAAAAGTACAAAACAAAACGACTCATTAAGATAAATAAAATATTTTTCTTTATCATTTTCCCTATTAGGAACAGGCCATTAGTGTATAGATATTTTTTTTTTTTTTTTTATTTTTTCCAGGAATGAACGTAAACGTCCGCGAAATGGGCGGTCACATAGAATTCGAGCCATCATCGTACTATGCAGCCTTCTCGTGCGAACTAGAAGCGGCCGCCTACCCGATGTGGTCTGTGCTGAACCACCTCACTCAGCCGGAACACGCGCCGCTAGCGAGGAGGATCATCGCCGCGGCGCTCACTTACCTACAGGAGTGGTTGGATGCAGTGCACTGTACCAGGCCGCTCATTGAACGGGTGAGTGAGACACCTATATCATCCTTCTCATACTAGAAGCGGCCGCCTACCCGATGTGGTCTGTGCTGAACCACCTCACTCAGCCGGAACACGCGCCGCTAGCGAGGAGGATCATCGCCGCGGCGCTCACTTACCTACAGGAGTGGTTGGATGCAGTGCACTGTACCAGGCCGCTCATTGAACGGGTGAGTGAGACACCTATATCATCCTTCTCATACTAGAAGCGGCCGCCTACCCGATGTGGTCTGTGCTGAACCACCTCACTCAGCCGGAACACGCGCCGCTAGCGAGGAGGATCATCGCCGCGGCGCTCACTTACCTACAGGAGTGGTTGGATGCAGTGCACTGTACCAGGCCGCTCATTGAACGGGTGAGTGAGACACCTATATCATCCTTCTCATACTAGAAGCGGCCGCCTACCCGATGTGGTCTGTGCTGAACCACCTCACTCAGCCGGAACACGCGCCGCTAGCGAGGAGGATCATCGCCGCGGCGCTCACTTACCTACAGGAGTGGTTGGATGCAGTGCACTGTACCAGGCCGCTCATTGAACGGGTGAGTGAGACACCTATATCATCTTTCTCATACTAGAAGCGGCCGCCTACCACTCAGCCGGAACACGCATCAATAAACCACAGGTACAGACAGAGAACAGAGAGCGGGAACACTATGAGGTTCCATTAAAACGCCCACGATCTCGCATGAAATGAAACGCATTCCTTCCCCCTTTCTCTGTCAGAGTTATGGCTTTATAAAATAGCAGCACCTAACTCATTTAAGCAATCAACGCCCTTAGGTTGTTCAATTTGACATAAGTTTGGATGTAGCCTTTGTACCACCATCTGTCTCGGTAGTTCAGAAAGCTTTGGATAGGCGCTACGAGACACAAAATAATTGAACAGCATGAATGGAGCAGTGTAATAGTGGATGTGTTTGTTTGCAGACGGAGGTGATGCACGCGTCGTTCCACTTCCCGCTGCACCGCTACCTGGCCGCGTTCCTGTGCGCCGCCGTGCGCTGCATGGGCGTGGCGGCCAGCGACGTGCTGCCGCCCACAGACCTGCTCGCGCTGCTCACTGTGCACCCGCTCAGAGTGCAGGTCAGTGCACACTCACACATATAGGATGCACGCGTCGTTCCACTTCCCGCTGCACCGCTACCTGGCCGCGTTCCTGTGCGCCGCCGTGCGCTGCATGGGCGTGGCGGCCAGCGACGTGCTGCCGCCCACAGACCTGCTCGCGCTGCTCACTGTGCACCCGCTCAGAGTGCAGGTCAGTGCACACTCACACATATAGGATGCACGCGTCTATTGGAGATAATGGAGATCTATTTTTCAAACGTTCGATTTTGTCCGATTTACCCTCGTCTAACGAACGAGCGTTTTTGGATCGTTCGATCGCAACGAGTAGTCACAAGCACTCGTTGCAGCAAGCGAGTGATAGATTAATCGTCAAGCAATAACGTCTATAATCCAACAATTACATTCTCGCGCGACTGACATTAGGATGCTCGCTCCACATTCTCGCTGAGACAACCCCGTCAAGAATGAGACGCCTATACGACCGACACCGAAATGAGAGCGAGGGCGACAATCCGCAAAGTGAGCGAGTGAATGTAGAGCAGGCTGAACCATAGATTTACGTTCCGTTTCAGTTTCGGAAACTACTGGTTTTAGTTTTTTTTGCGTAAAACTAACAAAACACCATATCGAAGACGAGTGACTCGTAAATGCGGAAAAACAGCATCCTTCGACTTGGAAGTCGACTATGACTTATGTCGCATACGCCAACGCCAAGTCATACGAACGATTGAGAAATAGAGCTCCTGAACCGAGCCCTTACCGAGCTGTCAAAATAACGTAAGAAACCTGCCAAACTGAAATATCCTCCAACAGAATACCTTTATACGCACGCGTAAACGGTCATGCTTGTCCCCTAGCTAGACTATGCATCCATCGACTCCATTAGTAAGAAACCGGTCTAAATAGCAAATAGGTACTGAAAGAATTTGCTCAAACAACGGTGTAGGGCAACTTTTCCTAAGAGACTTTTTTGGGAAACGAAATGTCTCTTTCATTTTTTGTTAAGCTTTTATACCCTGTATAGATGCTGATTTAATGCTTCAAATCATTATGCAATGTGAATAAAATTTTACACTCTTTACCGTACGTACACACGCATAGTTTAGAGTGCTAATCTCTTCGTTTAGTCACTAATTCTAACTACATTAGTATATTTGTATTGGATCGCACTTGTGACTAAATCATTATTGCTTTATTTAGTAAAGTGTAATAACGCTTTACCACAACATTCATAAAGCTATGTCTATTCTACACAGTGTGGTTCGGGCTACACAACTACTACAGTGCGACAACTTACGGTGCGTAGACATGTCGTACCAGTTAAACAATTGCTTTTTTATTTTTATTCGATACTTGCATTCATTTTGTTCTCAACTACAAAGGTTTTAAATAATTTTGCCAAATATTAATACAATCATGTGTTAGCTACAAAATAAAACTACAATTAAAAATGAATCGCCTCACAGGTTTTCACAGTCATTTATTTATCAAAATCGCATTAGCTATCATTACAATAAATTGAGTCATAATTACGTTACTTATACTTAATTTCACTTACAACATAATCACTATCTAGAACATGACACGCCAGCGTTTGTGACGTAGAATGCGCTTTACAAAATTTTTAAACGCTATTTTCACCCGAGCGCCTCTCTACTTATTTTAAAAAATCACAAATCTTGCATACATTTTTTCGCAAATTGTTAAAATCGTTTCTGGGTTTTGATAATATGTTATTGTATTGAAAAAAGTTTGGGTATGTAGTTTTATTAACGCGCCAGAAACTTAAGCAGATTATATCATTTTGTAGGCATATAAAGCCGTGTCTACACTTATTTTATTTTTGTTATCAATTCTCATTCCGAGCATCATTAGTTTTGACACTCTTTTGTTTCGTTGTTGCTGCGCCATTTTACCGACTTGTCTATTCAACATTATTTTTTGACAAAACTTTATAGGCTTTAAATTAGGTTGATGATACAAATGTGAACACGATTGAAGTTCTAATTACTAGCGCGTTAGTCCCTAATTCCTATCTAATTGACGACGGGCGCGAACTCTGTAGTCTCCCCGTCCTCGTCGGGAGAGGGTGGAGGGGGCGGGGGCGCGGCGATGACGTGTCTCGTGTAGTCGTACGTCAGCATCTTGACGCCGATGTAGCCGCCGCTGCCGGCCACGCCGCGGTGGATTATACCCGCGCCGCTTATTAGCGCCGAGCCTAGAAACATGACGATACATTTGATGAGCGTCAACAGCATTGTTAGAGGAGCTAATGGACCCCGTACTGAGAGGCCTTTTCATTCTGGGTTTCGTTTTTTGAAATGCTTTCTTGCTTATTGTGTGGATTTCGGGTGAACCTACCCCATAAACTCTGGTGTCAGAATTATTCAACCGCCATAGGTGTAGGCACGTTTATTCGACACGCTTTACTGTGAAGGAAAACAGTACGAGGTTTGGGCCAAAGTGGTCGCTAAGGCCTGCCTTACCTCATCACCCTAATTCAAGGCAACATCAAACCTCTGTCTCACCCTTTTTCTCATCTGTCTACTGGCTCTGTTTTTTTTCTTAACCATTCGTGGTTCACAGCCCGTCATATCGTCTAGCCACGTGCCCTGCTTATTCCCATCTTGGTCAGTCTTATCATGAGTTTTCTTATTATTTATAGGTTTTGAAGTAATAATATTACTAGGAAGTACGCGTACCCGCTTTTTCATAAAATACTCATGGCTAAGTGCCCAAAATACAAAAAGGCTTCATTTACATTTTATTTGCAAAGCGTGCGGAAGATTTTGCCGCTCCCGTATAGGCTTGCAGAGCCATCAAAGATGTCTCACGCCCTCTGTTTGATTCGTCTGTCATAGACGTAAGACCAATGATGATCAAGGGATATATGTACATGTTATAACGTACCTTTCAAGGGCATGACCTCTTGTATATCGATGAAGGGCACGGTGCTCTGCGCCGCGTCAGCATCGAAGTCGCTGTTGGTGAACTCTAGGTACTGGTCGTGCTCAGAATCCACCGGCAGCGAGGCGTGGGCGCGCGTCGGGATGTCTGGATTCGATAGCTGGAGCCGCCTCCTGTAATGTTATACATTTGAGTTTACATTTGATAGATAAGAAAAATCTTTGGAACTACAAGCCCAAGTAATTATTTAGTATTGGTCATTTTTATTATTGGACTTTTTTATGATTGAGGATTTTTCGACCATTGGTAATTTTTCATTAGTCGCGCAAAGGGAACGTTTAGTTTGATAGGCAGTGAAACAAACAACAGAACAATAGATTCACGCAATAATTAGGCACAAATTTTTATTCGAACTTATGAAACCACTGACACCGAATAAGCTCTCTTTTCGGTGGTCTGTTACTTTCACTACCAGAGTGGAGAAGAATGGTTGAATAAACCACTCTTTGAAACAAAACTAATAGGGATATATAAATAACACTTAAATGACTGAAAATCTACCATTTACCCGAGATGGGATATTATGACCTTTTTTTAAAAACCTACTTTCAATGACTTTTTCAAGTTAAACTCCATTCTTAGCCATTACTTGATCGTTTTTTCAATGAGTTATCCAGAGCCAAATCCATGTATTTGCGAAAAGGTGATAAATAGTGCATTGCTTACCATGGGACGTTCTGATCTGACAAAAGGTCGGGTCAAGAGTACTCTAAACCGACGAGCATGCACGAGGAGATTAATGATGTGGATGAAGCGAAAGCAGTGTGTTTGGATCGTAGCAAGTGGAAGAAAGTGGTCTCTGCCTACCCCTCCGGGAAAGGGGCGTGACTTTATGTATGTAAAGCCTGACCAAAGAAATAAGAAACCTGCTCTGGGAGCGCCACGTGTATATTTTTACGACTATGGCAACAATTTCCCTTATAAAATTTGTTCCATTGAAATTCCGCAATATGGCGAGGTGTCATATTTCTTTGGTCGGGCTTTATGTTGTTTACCTGGGCCGGTCGGTTCCGTCCGTGTTGTCGTTGCTGATCCACTCGCTCTTCTGCGGCGCGAGGCGGCCGGTGGTGAAGTTGAACGGCGTGGAACGGATCTCGAAGTGTAGGTGAGAACCTAGCATGCGGAACCTGGAATATACAACCCATGTTGTTATATACGCATTATGTCTTGTCCTAGGGACCTAAAAGAAAAGAAAAGTGCCAATAAAATGGATAGTTCTTTTTGTTGATGTGCTTGTATCGTAAAATCGACTTAATAATGATAAAGATGATACAAGTAAATTGTTTGTTTATCCGACTTCGCTTTTATTAACCAGAAAACAATGTTTCTTTGAGACTTTCGCGCCTGTACACAAACATAACTATTTAAAATTATCGCATATCACTTCGTGAGACTTTTCCCAGTTTGGTTAGGACATTGCAGGCTGAATCACCTGATTGTCCGAAAAGAAAGATGATTCCGTGCTTCGGAAGGTACGTAAAAACGACTACTAGCTGCGGATGTAATCCATATATATAAGAGCCATTGTGAGGTAGATTAACCTCGAAACCCACTCGATAAGATGAAGAAGATCGTATAATGACCCGTAAAAATACATAGAAAACATATGATTTTAACAGAATACAGCCTCTAGTTACTTTTCCTGCTGATAGTAGGACTGGTTACAAATGTGCTTCAGCACTTAGTTAAATAAACTTAGAAGTCTTTTACTTGTATTTAGGGTCCTAGTAAATCGGAAAAATATATGGTAGTTGTTCTCACCTGACTCCAGTCAGAATACTTCCGGTCGGCGAGTCCAGTTCATCCAAGTCGATGGCCCTCTTCTCATAAGTCAGAGTGTGGTAGTCCACTCCGTCTCTCACGTTGAAGTCTGTCGGGTCGAACTTCTGTACCGGCACCCAGTTCCCTGGCGCTATCTCTCCTCTCTTACCGAGGGTGCCTTCAGCTATCTGTAGGTGGAATACCCCCCCCAACTTTACCAATCTTATACCTGTTACTACCCTGGAAAATCAACAACTTCGGTTAGAATCTGATGGTTAGGTTTGGTTAAAAAAAAATTTTTATGACGCCCGCACACCTGCAATGCTGTTGGATTTTCGACTTTAATTCATGCCATTAGTATACCTAATATAATTTGTACAAATAGGTATTTCAATGCTAAATAAATACAGTGTTAGCTATGTAAATGCAAGCAGTTGTTTTGAGTATAAAGTCAAATACAAGACAATACCAAAAACTTAGCATAAATTGTAACAGTTAAGTTAGAACAGTATTTATATTACAAAGCATAAGTTTATATCTACCGTATATTAATATTAAGTATGAAGATGTAACTGAATATAAACCTATACCTTTGTTAAATGCGATATTTTCACGTGTTTTTTTTTCTGTTGACTGGTTGCGCGTCTCATTTAAGTTTTAACACCCTATGTAAATGATTAGATTATGAGATTAGTAACGACCCGAAAGTTAGAATACCAACTAATTAACTAATCAGATCTGATCTTCGATAAAGATGATCAGTTTTTTTCGATACATCTATATTTTGAATATGATTAATATTCTTTTGTTTGAAAGATATTATTTACATCTAGGTAGAAAGCAATTTTAAAAGGCCAACGAAAATCTATTTACAAAGTAACGATCCCAGTTAAAGAAGCACAGAGTTATGTTCAATTCCCAAGCTAGACAGGGACAGAAGTATCCCGGGTTAACAATATTGACCTGTTCTTATCGGCATCAGCCACGGCCTCAGCCATGCTGAAGAAACGTTCGGCCTCCGCAGTTCTGTCCTCACAGAGGCACATGCAGTATGAACAGTGGTACAAGGGTAGCGTCCACCATGAATCCACCTTTGGGCAAAATACTCCACTTCAATTATCGACGACACTAAAGCTGGGTAGGCAACACTGGGCAATCGACGCGACACTGCTATTAGTATTGACACATTTAAACATTGGTATTAATTATTTTTTCCCGTACATAAGTACAATCTGCGTAAGCCCACCCAATTAGTCATTTTGTTAAATAGATTTTACAGATTGAGATTGATTTCTATATACTTGGGTAAATTATGTTGCTTTGATTTGTTATACTTATCGATGATAGTTTATAAACATTTTCGAAATAAGTTTTAAAATTATTTTAAACAATTTCGAGCCGTTCATATAAAAACATGCAATTTTTATTTTGCATTATAATAAAATTCACACTGCATAGTTACGTAATAGTATAATAATATAGGACATGCTAATGCTAAACTTGGCAATATTTTGACGAATCTATAGCATGCTGGATACACTTCCTATACTCATATATCATGCTAAAACTGAACTATCATTTGCTAGCTCTTTAAAAACCATGCCAAATCTCCCTACAACATTCCTAGCGTTGTATATCTCTTTCACAACCCTAGGGGCCTGACCACAGTATCTGGCGCCGCAGTTCGCTGTGAGCTGTGGCCAGGTAAAGTACTATAGAAGCGGGCGTCAGGTGTGCGGGCGTGGCTTACTACTGACTTGTTGTTATTGACGTCAGAGGTGGCGTCCCAGAGGCTGAAGTAGCGGTCGGAGCCGCTGCCCGCGTCGTCGCATAGGCACATGCAGTACGAACAGTGCCAGAACAGGTAGCGCCACCAAGAGTCCACCTGACATCGGCCCAATGACATTTAAAAAAAACGTGCCAATTTGGAACACTCGCGTTTTACTATAACCGTCTTCTGGACTAAGGCCTGTCCTTTGGTCGAGAAAAGCAGCATTTCGATTTTACTACAATAGCTTAAATTGTCCTCTGAACCGGGGTAGCGTTGTAAGAGTAATGGAAGCCAAAAAATGTAGGTATTTTTGTCTGTCTGTCTCGGGAAAATAAATAATTTAGATTCTTGGTTTGGAACTGTGCTTTTTTGTGTATATTACGGATGATTTAGCACTGCTCGTTTTTCTACTACAAGATACTACTGTATGATACACTTTAGTTGCACCAAACTATAATGGCAACCAAAGACAAACAATTTTCAGCCAAATCTCTAATTATTTACTTACAAGTTTCATTATTATACCTCTAAAATGACGTCACGTTTGATGCTAAATTTGAACGCTCAATTTCGGTTCGTGAATGTCATTGCAACTGAATATTCATTAACTTGATAAATTACTACACTTAACGCTTTAAACGTAAAGTACCATTATTTGCCAAAACACTTGAATTCTAGAAAGAATGCCTGTAAATTACGTCTTAACATGTTGACCCTAGAAATCAAAGCAGGACTTTGGAATGCCCTTAAACTTTGTTTGACCCAATCAGTTTATGTTATGTTAGGTTTGGTTAGTCAATGTTAGTTGGTTTTACCTTGGTGACCCCATTGGTGCAGGCGGCGCCGCGGCCGAGCCTTCGCCCGTTCTCGTACTCGATCCATTCGTAGCGCCGTGAGCTGCTGCGTTGCTGTTAATGTACATAAAATACATATTAGATAACAGATCTATAGAATAGTCTGTAAGGTAAAGACAGATAGACGTCAAATATATTGTACAACTTAAACAGCATTTATTAATAAGGTAGCTTTAATTTCAGCCCAATCTTTATTAAGATCGGTATTAGTTAATTTTATTTTTATTGGAAAGCGAAAAGAATTAGGTAAGGATTACGGCGTATTTTCCAGATTTTATTTCTCGAAACAATAAAAATACTATTGATTAGCCAAACGTATAAAAATCCGGTACCTACATTTTGTTGTTACCGCCTTGAAATTTAATAATAATTAATTATGCACCAAATTAACAAAACACGCGTTAAATGGTTGACTTTAGGGTTAAATAAAAGTCTACTTCCTTGATAAACACTTACTCAGCCATTCTGTATCAATTATTTCCTCAATAAAGTCTTTATCGTTGAGCTAACTAGTTAAGTTTACCTAACATATTCTAATTCAATAATCTAAACCAATTATTTTAGCTATTTTGCTTTTAATTATTTTATATACATCCAAAAGCCTCGATCCTACCTACCATTTAACTGCAAGAAATCTAATATAACTTTAGGTAAGTTATGTATACGGGCAGATTTGTATATTGAGTGGCTAAGCTTTTCTGAAACCGTGTTGTATTTAAGCGCAAGAGTAAATAGCCACCTCCAGGATAAACGCGTCTCACATCTCTTTATTTTTCATTAGTTGAAATAATCGAAAACGAATCCTGTCTTTAAAAGATCTGGTATAGTTAGGGCCAAAAAATGTTAACAAGATGTTGCACGAAAATTTCATTGTCAAATGTGTTATTTTTTGTCCGCGCTTATTCTTCAACTCCGCTCGCTTGATCAAGTTGTTTGCCGATATCTATACTAGCTGTGAAAACACTTACCGCTGGACATATCCACATGTCGCTGTCAATGTACTGGCAGTTGAATATCCTCCCCTCGCACCGGCGCTGCTTCGCGCAGTACTTCTCCTTGAAGCAGCCGTAGTTCTTGGAGACCGAGTAGTAGCCGCAGTTCTTCATGCAAGTCCCGTCCGGGTTCATGTCCACTTCGTTCTCAATGTAGCCCTGGAGGAGCCGGGTCACTTGCGCGAAGGTTTCACCTGGGAAACATCATTGGCGTTTAAAGAAAATAAAATCCATTCGCATTTTCATCTCAGTTGCAATTTCAAAGTTTAGTCTCTTGAAAAATCTGTTGTGTAGGTATAAACTTACAATCAAATGATGATAACATCATTTGGTCCTATATTGTCCACTGGTAGACAAAGGTCTTCCCAAAGATCACAACTTAGACTGGTCCTACGCTGTTCGTATCCAGCACCTTTCGCGACCATTACCAGGTCACTGAATATATAATTGTAGATGCTCTAACATGCCCGGTTTAGCGTGACAGACATAATTTTGTCGTGCGTATTCTCTTATCGTATTGGAGGGTTTCTCGCGCGACAAACTTTTGTCATAGCATTGCATGTTACAAGGGCAGGTTGTCGGTCTACCTTTTGGGGATGTTTTTAAATTGTTTGTCTGATTCAATAATACGGTGTACCGTCCTCTGTAGACTCTAGTATATGGAAGTTCTTGTCATCTTTTACCATGCTTTTACGGCGTATGTAGAATGATGAGGATAGATATACCTTTTGAGGTTGGAGGAACTTGTGTCGCAGGGGGCAAGGTCCATGTAAGATCACTGAGAATAGAATATAGTCAGCCATAATGAGTAATTCGTTACCTTCTTTGTGGATGGCAGCGTCGCACCTGTAGAGGTCTCTTCTGGCCGAGGCCAGGGCTGCCCGGGCTACCGTAGCCGTCTTAGCCGTGCGGTCCAGGTATCGTGTCCTGGTCAGACTGGCTTCCTGCGTGAAGTTACCTGCAATGTTTGCATGTTTGCTTTAACGTTTATTCGTTTATTTAAAAAAATATATTTGAATGGTTCTATGTAAGGACCGCGTTTAATGTCAGTCGTCTATCTAATGGAACACAATCGATTGCAGTTGACAGGTGGCGTCTGTAGCAGTCGAAATTTCAAAAAAGTAATTTTACCTTCCTAGAAAAACGATAGGAAATCTTTATTGCTCTTACAAATAAATAACTGTTATGTACGTATTTTGACTTGTTACAATGTTAACATTATTTTTAATGATATTTATTTATAGTCTCATAAACTGGACACATTCTTGTCTGCAATAATGTACACATTTTCACTATACTGATTGCTCTGGTACGTGTCAAAGTATCATCCAAACAGTACTCGTAGATAATACTCAGAACTGTTCTCACAAACGAGCTTGCATGAAACGCGAGCACCAATTGTTTCAAACCTAATGAGTTCAGGGTTAATAATGATTCATGCTTACTCGTATATCTGTAGTAGTTTTTTTTATATATTAATGATGTTTAAGGCAAAACAAAAGTCAATCATATTAGTCCGTCACCTGAATCACTATTTATTGCGTAAATGTATGTATTTATTGACACCTTCATCCTAAGGATGATAGATAAGATAACATCAACTGTTTATGATTTTGTCTTTCAAATATGGTTTTAGACCGTTTGCATCAAGATGAGCATCAAACTAAAAAAATTTCCGTATTTTACTTTAGAATTAATTCACGGTATTCTTTGTCCAGCAGTGGACGTTTTTCGGCTGAAATGATGATATGATGATGATTTCTTACACATTAGTGATAATAATAAATTATGAAGTGGCATGTCAAAATATGTCACACATCCGTTGTTTTGTCAGTGCGTGCTGTGTTTACGTTTCGAATGTTCCGAGAATCGTTGTACATAGCATTATTTAATAGCTCAGGCATTTTAACACTTCGTATTATTCTGTACTAGCTGTCTTCATAGATTTTGTAAATTGTATGTTTGTTGACCGTCCATTTTAAATCCTCGATGTAAGATGTTGCGCCAGATGTTTATTTTTCTACACCAATAAAAATAAAATTATTTCCGCATAGTTTCCTTATATCGTAAAGTGCATTGTTCCGCCTCTGTCTGACAGTAAATGTAATTATTTACTGCATAATTTATTTAGAATTATGCAACGAATAGATTTTATAGCTATCTTATACTGTTTTGATATTCTAACTAAACTAGGCGAATATTTGCACAAGTTTTAGACTGATTAAACTTCTTAGAGAGAATACAAGACAATTTGATTTACTTTGGAAATTACAGTCTTGTAATTCGCTTTGAAAATATTTGGGTACCATACGGCTTTCACGACAAAGGCTTTCGTCGTCGGCTGCCAATATTTTTGTATCCTGAACTAATTTCAAGTATTCGAAGCTATGATGGTGAAACAATCGGAAAGGTTGTTTTGTAAACCCAGTTTTTACTATAAATTATTTCGGCGCAATTTCATAGAAATCTTTTAGAAATGTAGGCACTAAATTTTTGCAGATCAATTTAGTTGGCCTCTCTGTATGTTGTCTCCAGAGCGTAATAATGTTCAATGAATCAACCGACCAGCTGTTATTATAAGGCGTTGTTTTCCATCTAGTCAATTGTCTCGGCAATTCATGTACTTATACGCGCAATGATCTTAATGAGTTATTATTGCGAGTTACGTATTTATTGCTATGTTTTCCTTTAGAAGTAACATTTGCAAAAAAATAACATTTGCTAAAATGTATATATCTCTTTCAATAGCAGAGAAAAAGAAACGAAAAATAGTTTAGTCTCGATACGATAGTGGTGCGCCTATGTCTTATTATTTATTTTTCTTATTCTTATACAAACGTACAAAAATGAAAGAATCTGACAGAGTACCATGTCATTTCGCCTGACTTATCACTTCAGTACATTGTGAAGTGATAGTGTGAATCTTGGACCTTTGTTTATTTTGCAAGTACTTTTTTCTACCTAAGTCTACTTATCTTTACAAACAAATATAGAATAGAATATACTGTAAATATAACTATATCAAGTCACGGAATCAACTTGAAAAGAAAACCAAGAATGAGCTTTAAGCTTCAAGCAATAGTACCTTTTCCGTAGATCCTCAGCAGCATCCAAGAGAACTGCATCATGGCGTATCCCTTGATCTCTGTCAGGGATATAGTGTTGTACATGTCGTATATCAGCTGGTGTTGAGACAGCTGCAACTCGCATACGTCACGGGAGTCCTGGAACATTTCGTACCGTTTATTTTACTATTTTAAATCGAAGCGAAACTGGAAAAACATGCAGGGACTGGGATCGTATCTCTCTCTTGTTTTATTTTGTTATGGCTTAGCTTTGTTTCAGTCGTGTAAAGTTGAAAGATACTCGTAAGTAACATTATAACATGGAAACTATGCTTCCTTGTCTTTACTTTTGAAATTATGCCGTTCAGTAGTACGGACCATATCAAGTAAAAAAATAATTTGATAAAAAAGAGATTTCAAACTAAAGCTTTTTATGTAAAATTGTAGTGTAGTATTTGGATTTACTTCTGTTGGGAATACGATAATTCTTATTTATGCAAATTAGTTATCTGTAATTTGTTAACAACGTCTTTAGAATAAGCGTTAAAGACGCCGTCTTTTTTTGTTAAATCCTATCTATGTTAACAACTATTTTTATACTATTTTTAAATGTGTTTTTAATTAAATTTTGATTTACAATATCGTCTTATTTTGATACATACTTAGTTATATTAAATTAAATTAAACAAAACGCGCGATAATGGGTCAATCCTGAAGATGCGATCTATATAGTCTTAATTTCGGAAATACACGTAAGCAATAATTGATAGTGAAAACGCAGATGCAAACAAAAATAAAAAAGTTAGATTACCAATAATGTTACTATGTAAGTAGGCTAGGTATAAGTTCATTCACTGACAACAACGTGGGTTGCATTCATATCTACGCACTTTTACTTATGCCTGGTAACTGGATATAAACAACATTATTTATTCTTTGCGCGTAATGTGGTGATTTTCCTTTGCTTGATTTCTATTTTGCGGTTTTTTTGTTTATTTAATTGCTGTGCAGTTTTGATTGTCCATGAGTAATATTGTTTTGTTTTGATTCGATAGCGGTCGCGGGTCGAGGACAGATAGATACAAATGCGACTCGTTGAACAACAAAAGTGCTTGTGTTTTAATTAGGTATTTTGTTGTTGTAAATTGCCTGTATTTTTCTTTCGTTTTAATTATTATTGTCATTGTTGACGGTACAGAATCTGTTGTTTTATGAATTCACTAGCGACCCGCCCCGGCTCCGCACGGGAAAATGGTTATTGTGGGTTATCCTTCAGTATATTATGCATGTATTATACATATAAACCTTCCTCTTGAATCACTCTATCTATTAAAAAAAACCGCATCAAAATCCGTTGCGTAGTTTTAAAGATTTAAGCGTACAAAGGGACATAGGGACATAGGGACATAGGGACATAGGGACATAGGGACGGAGAAAGCGACTTTATTTTATACTATGTAGTGATTTCACCGTTTACAAGCCTTTTTCCTTGGCAATTACTTACACACTTCCGAAACGACACCCATATAATAATATGTCGACGTTCGTCTCACGGCCGGTTTCCGTATTCACCCCTCGCTTAATTAATTAACGAACACGCGTTCGTGACGAACTTCATTTATTATAATTAACGAGACAGCACAGGCGGTTTAGATATTTATGAGACTACTGTGTCACGACGTAAAACCAACACCGGGTCATTCACACTCGACATAACGGATCAGATTGTCCTTTGTCTGGTTTGGTCGCAAGGATCAATGAGCGGTTTCCTGTATTACCTGCAGCGCCGTGCGGAACATATCCCCGTGTTCCAACAAATCGTGGATCTTGTTCACCGCTTGCTTCACCGACGCTTTGGGGTCCATCAGCACATGTTCAGCGACGTCCAACCACTCTTTGACAGGCGCAGGTACTCCGCCCGGCGCAGCCTGCCTTCGGATGAACTCCAGGAAGTTCTTGTAGAAACCGTCGATGACTCGCAGCTTCTCCGTCGCCCTATCCCACAGCCAGAACGTGAAGGGTAGATTTGGTGGCTTCGTCACTGATTCGATTTGTTCGTCGAAAGCTGCAAACACCTTTGTTAGTTCCACGTCCCCTCCTAATCCGGCGTCTGTCCAGCTTGGGTCTGTGACGTTCTTCCATAGCTGTGCCTCTATTGCTAAGAAGTTATCTCTGACGAAGTCGACTGTAGTTGGGTCGCCTGCTGTGGCCAAGGCGAACAGCGCGCATAGCGCTGGGTACGTAAGACGCATATTGCGCGGTCCGACACGGTTCGTGTCGAGGTCTGGCGTATACTGGCGCGAGAGGGGACCGCTACCGGCCGGCGAGTGGGGTCGCTTTAGTGATGGGACTGACACATCGATAACTTCTGAAAATTACGCACTGTTCAAACACAATTTTTAAAATTTTACAGAATTCTCGAAACAAATCTTAACGTTATCTTCTTGCGCGTGCACCACAATGTGCAGTGCGACTAAAACTGAGAGAACAATACGCGACATTCGTTTACTTTACGCCGCGACGGTGAAACGTTGACCTTTCACGGCGGTAATTAAATTGCTTTGTTTGTTCATTCACAAAGATCGGTGGATTCTATATGACGAATGACGTTTCCTCAAGGAAGAGGTGCGAAAGGAACTATTCGATTGTTAAATGTATTCAATTTATTAATTTGATAGATTTCACGAGCCGAGGTTCTTTGTCAATTACTTCCTATTAGTAGTTAATGATAATGATGATACATACATATTAACGAGTACTAAGTTAAAATGCTGATTAATTTTATAGCTTTGATTTTAAAATCTGTTCAACAATTACTGTAGCAGAAGTAGTAATTATTTCGACCGTCAAATGTAAAGTAACCATCGATTAAAAAAAAAACTGAGTTTTGTTATGTAAGGCAACTGTCGACAACGATTTGTTTCGCTTAGTCACGTCACTAACCCGTATGTTAATACTGTTAACTGTTGCTACATTTATTTTGCGATTGTTGTGCTTCTTAAAGTCTCCATGATAAGACCGATTTTGCCACGTCTGTACACATTTGTAGATCTCTTTACTGCTTGGTTAGCAATATTTGTGTTTAGTGGTTTCGAATCTTATTTCGAGGATGTTAAGTTAGATTGTGGTTTGTTCGGGTAGTGTGGAGTGGTATTTGTTATTATTATTTTGCTCATTACACCACATGGATGTGTCAGCTGACGTAGTAATCTTGGATTGCGAGTAAATCCAGTAGCACAGGCCACAGTTTACTCTTTGTTTAGGTTGTATTGATCTGTCTTTGTTCCTATTAATACATGTTAGTAAATAATAATCATGTTTGTCTTGATTTTACAAATACATAGTTTGATTGAATATTTATTATATATTTTGTGTTTAATTAATAAATTAAAATAAGGTCACGTCACGTGTCACGTGGGTGAAAACACTCGTTCCTAATTACTAGACCACAATTTTTTTTAACGAATTTTAAGATTGTTTATATATAAAGATTGTTTTTGCAATAAATGCCACGGGGAATGTATTTATGAAACTTCTATTTGTGAAACTTCATTCAGGATTTGTAAATTCACCCAAAAATTTCATAGAGGTGACTCAGACTAACAACCAAAATCGAAGGTTTCCTTTAAACTTTTAAATTACTTACAAGAATTAATTCTGTACTTTTTTGTGATGTAGACTTTTCTGTACCCATACGTTTTAGATAACATTTCCCTACACATAGCAATATGCACCAGTGTTCAATATAAACATTGTCTTATAAATAGTTTCCCACAAGTCAATCTCACACTCTTGTCCCACAGTGTTAATGCGTCGTTCCTGATACGGCCTTGTCCGATAGATAAAGCTATAAGCCACTGTCGATCGCCCAGACGTGCCTAAGTTCGCGCAAGTTTATCGATAACACTTAAAGCAGTGACGGGCACTCTTATCAAGCTATGCACAAGCACGTGTGCTTTATAAGTGGCTATATTCTATCTAGACGTTCAAATTTTTAAGATTTTCTATTCGATTTTATACTGGCTGGTGTTCTAATATAGAAAAATATGTAAGATCTTTTTTACAAGTATGTTCTTGTAACTAGGAGTTTTATTTCATGCTTTGCGCTGAACAAATCCAAGGCTCCTTGACTCTCGGACTTTACTCAAACTTTATGGTTAGTAACATATAGGTAAATAAATAAAACTATTCAATATTTTAACTAATAAAGTAGCCAGTGTAGCACTTGTTCGATGACTCATCAAGCTACAACGGAAACTGGCACTTCCACTAGGAACAGGTTTTAGCTTTTACTCACAAACGACTAACAATTCGGTGGCAAAAACTTGATTGCAAATCCATTGAGTGTTCTCAGAAATATAGCTAGGAAATTTTTGATTACATAAGCTTGTGTTGAGAGGAAATAATTAAATTAAATTATTATTTTGTTAAGTTAGTATAAGTCCTTCTTTTTTTGCCCATAACACAGGGATTTATTTACCCTAGCTTGGGCACGTATAATTTTGCTACAACTGTTATTTTAGTCTAGATTATTATTTTGTACAATGAAATTTGAAATAAATTATTATTATTATTATTATTATTATTATTATAAAAACGGTACAGCTTTGAGAAATAAGCAAGTATGTATAGAGAATTCGCAAATTCATTAAAATTATTATCATCATAAAATGGGCTGGATGGATGGGACAGATGTTTTTTCCTGACTAATCTACTATTTCTACCAGAAATATAGCGCTGGGTCTTTAATTATTATATGCAACAAATTCAGGGTTCTCGCTCAAACTCGGACGAAGATTTACGATGTTGCTATTGCTAGAAAGACAAGAAAAATTAGTTGAAATAGCGGATATCAGCTATGCTATGAAAGTAAACCTAATTTGTATCTTCAATAAACAGGAATTTGTCTATCCTTTAACTGTCTGTACTGTTTGTACAGGGAGTTTAACGACGGTGATGGATGAGATGACTCACCGGTGTCAATGTCAGAAACCAGTTTGAATTTCATATTATTTGGAAGCAAAAACTATTTTGCCAATCGCTAGGCGTTCTCAGAAACGCTTGTTAGAAAACGTATAACTAACGTATTAGAAAAATAAATTAACAAAAAAGAACACAAAACACATTTAATCATCAGCGTAGCTATAGCTTATATATTTGTTAGCATCATTCAGATTTTAACGAATTCTGTGTACTTCATAAAACGAAAAACGTTTTACACGTCTAAAAAATGCCACAAACTTGCTACCAAAATAGACATCCTGCGATGGAAACAAACAAGTTCTGCGAATTACCCAAATGCTTGTTCTATACGTCATTTCCATATCCTTTTACAAGTACAATGGACCATGAAGGCTACATTAGTTTTGATAATAGGTATACTAATGGGTTCAGAAAGTAATAAATGAAGTGGCTGGTTATTTAGCATTATTTAAATCAGCAGTTTTAATGATACGCTACGGTTGCAGTAAAAATAAAAACGTTTATCAAATTGAATTTAACATAATTTAAAATGAATGCAAAAGTATATCCGTTTATCTGTACGTGTCTGTTCGGATTTCACGCTTTCGGCGGAACAGATTACGTTAAAAGAGGACGGAACAGATTACGTTACATAGCATAATTGAAAAGGACATCTATAATACTAAAAGGTGCTCATTACAACGGGAACAAATACGAGCGGTGCGGTGCGGTGCAGAGTGTAAATTTATTTAAAAATTATAACAATAAGATTGTTTATCGCTGTTCACATGAGTAACCACTGAGGAACAGAATGTTTCCATCGCAGTGAAACTTGAGAAAGAATTTATACAATGGTATTTACTTGTCCAAATGGATCCAAAGGTCGGCCAGTGGAGTGGCATGAGTTAAGTTAGTCGCCATACTGTCTTCATACACAGCTTTCCAGAAATCGGGTGTGTGATTCAATTGATACCTTGTTTTGATAATAAAGATGACTTTTTGCGAGCGAGTCATATTGCTAGGGTGCATTTGATACGAAAACACAAAGAAAAAATAACTGAAAGCGTAGCCAAATGTAGAAATTAAGGTTTGCAGCCTTAGAGCCCTTTCACACGAGCGATTTTTTTCGGCGATTTCTCGGCGGAGCGAGCTTATTAAGGCGGCACCTGGAAAATTTTAGTGTTCTTTGACTCGTCAGTACTCGTAATCTATAAGAGTAAGTTAGTTAATTTTTAGATATACATTATTTGATCATATTATTATTATCTCAAGACTCTACTCACTGAAAACACGTTTACTGAAAATTTTATCGATAGAACATTAAGCCAAAGTTGCACCTTCTATTATCTTTTTTCGCTTTGTATAGGTAAACGGCAATGAATTGGATGCTGAAACGTGGTCATAAGTATGGGTTTCAACTTTATTAATGTCTCATCTCGAAACATTTTTATTATGTGCATTACTTTTTGTATAAATGGACACCAAAGAATTTGGCACTTACGCTGTTTAGTTCTAGCGCGCAACAGCATACCTTTCTCTGTTATACACGTACGGCACTGCTTAGCGTCATCACTTTCCCGCACTGCGATCAGTCGTCCGCTTACCTTTGCCGACGACGGACCTGCGCTAGGCGATCGCAAATTGCACCGGCGAAATCGAAAATAATTTATTACTAAGATGGGAAACAAACGCCGTCCAAAAAATAAAAAAAAGGCAGATTTGGCAAGAAAACGGAGACTTATGCTTGAAATAAGAAAAAAAACTAAGTACATGCTTTTTTTAAATTAACATGGTCATCTGCATAATATTGCACCACTGAAGGGTTAACTTTCTCTATATAGACCTTGAACTTTCCTGAGACATGCGCAAAACAGTACGTTATAATGCCATATCACATTACTCATTACTTTCGAAAAGGTGATATCACCCCGTACCATTACACATCACCCAAATCACCATCATTACCCGAAATGTTCTATGAAAATCACTTTGTTTATAAGGCAGAGTATTACGATGTGCGTGTTCAGTTTCAATGGCTAGACGGCTCTTGACTGTAGGTAATGAGTCTCGAACCCGCACTTACCTACGAACCACTATGCCACTGACGACGCTCCATCTAATCGATACGTTTGAATAATGTAATTGCGTGAAATAAAATAAACTACAACGAAATAATATACAATACAATACGTAAAGACACGCTCTTTTCCCTAACGGGGTGAGCAGAGTTTTAGTAATCATAGGGAGCCCTAACTAATATAAAATTCTCGTGTCACAGTGTTCGATTCCATACTCCTCCGAAACGGCTGGACCGATTCTCATGAAATTTTGTGAGCGTATTCAGTAGGTCTGAGAATCGGAAAACATCTATTTCTCATACAAGTCAAAGTCGAAGTCAAAGTCAAAGTCGAAGTCAAGAGCGTATTCAGTAGGTCTGAGAATCGGCCAACATCTACTTTTCATACAAGTCGAAGTCAAAGTCAAAGTCGAAGTACAAAGTACAAAGTACAAAGTACAAAGTACAAAGTACAAAGTACAAAGTACAAAGTACAAAGTACAAAGTACAAAGTACAAAGTCCAAAGTCCAAAGTCCAAAGTCCAAAGTCCAAAGTCCAAAGTCCAAAGTCAAAGTCAAAGTCAAAGTCAAAGTCAAAGTCAAAGTCAAAGTCAAAGTCAAGTAAAGTCAGTGTCAGTGTCAGTGTCAGTGTCAGTGTCAGTGTCAGTGTCAGTGTCAGTGTCAGTGTCAGTGTCAGTGTCAGAGTCAGTGTCAGTGTCAGTGTCAGTGTCAGTGTCAGTGTCAGTGTCAGTGTCAGTGTCAGTGTCAGTGTCAGTGTCAGTGTCAGTGTCAGTGTCAGTGTCAGTGTCAGTGTCAGTGTCATTGTCAGTGTCAGTGTCAGTGTCAGTGTCAGTGTCAGTGTCAGTGTCAGTGTCAGTGTCAGTGTCAGTGTCAGTGTCAGTGTCAGTGTCAGTGTCAGTGTCAGTGTCAGTGTCAGTGTCAGTGTCAGTGTCAGTGTCAGTGTCAGTGTCAGTGTCAGTGTCAGTGTCAATGTCAATGTCAATGTCAATGTCAATGTCAATGTCAATGTCAATGTCAATGTCAATGTCAATGTCAATGTCAATGTCAATGTCAATGTCAATGTCAATGTCAATGTCAATGTCAATGTCAATGTCAAAGTAAAAGTCAATGTCGAAAGTCGAAAGTCGAAAGTCAAAGTCAAAGTCACAACAACAACAACAAAAATAAACTCAATAGAAATAAACTCAAAATAAAAAGATATACAATCAAATAAAATCTATATTATAATAAAACTGTAGAGGTCAAATGTTTGTACATAGAAAAAATAATTTTGATTCGTATAAGGGTAAATGGAAAGGAATAAACAAATATAGCAGTTTATCGTACTATCTCTTTATTAGGATACACAGTATACAGTATTTACTAAGACAAATACTACAATTATAGTATAAATTCTAGCTCTGCTCTGTTCCAACAAAGCGTGGCTAAGTTAAGCGCGCGGTATTTTAAACTGACGGACCCGGCGGCTCCCCGAGCCCCGCGGGGGGTGCGCCCCGCGTCGCACGTCTAGACCACGCCTCCAATGCGCTTTTATTTTTTCGAGGTGCGGCCTTAACCGTCGCGATAACGCCGCGTCTCGCCGCGATACCAAATACCAATATGGTTGTGTACACGCCGCGAGCCGCCGCGTGCTCGCTGCGATCTCGCTCCGCCGAGAAATCGCCGAATAAAATCGCTCGTGTGAAAGGGCTCTTACATTACAAGCAGAGCAACGTTACGTTACGTTAATTGCCACCCGCACTATTTGAACATAATATTTTTTTAATATCATTGTAAAAGAAATTCAAATAATAAATAAAATATATATTTTTACTAATAATAAATCTAATAAATACTACTAAAAAAAAAACGGATACTAAATGGATTTATTTATTATTATTATTATTACTACTAATAATCACGATCGATTAGAACCACTGCCGGAATATAATAAGAGAAAGTGACCTAAATGTGTTGTAATTAGTTTAGGCGCCATCTAAGTATTATTTTACACATCGTTTACTATTCATTATCTCATTATTACTCTGAGTGCGTTGCTCTTTTTGATTTTATTTATATTTCGCGGTTGCCTATTTGTAGAAGGTGGTAGAGGTCTCATAATCCTATCTGACTTATTTTAATTTTTACTACTACAGTCTATTATTTTCCTTGTTGGTGAACTAGGTTTGCTAAGTTGGTCTCTTAAACTGTGATCAAATGATGTTCTTCCATTTGTTCTATGACGTCATATTTTGATTACATAAAGCGTTGGATGCCAGATCACGGTCACTATAACACGTGTATTGTCGTTGTAATTTGTTACAGTGGCGGTGCTATAGCAAATAATAATTATTGTGGTATTATTGTACAGATGCACGCTATATTTTATACAATTCCTATATACGCTTGTATGGATCCGATTCATACTGCTGCTGCTGATTTATCAATTTATAGATAAAAATGTATGTATATACGTATAGTGTAGAACTTAGGCATAATCACGTCCGGTGAACATCGACCTATCATCGTAATATGATGATGACTTGTTCATTATTAATGTAATACTGACTCATCTGTTTCAATGTTTTTGCACGGAGATTCGAAAGATGTGTATTCTGTATAATATGAAGATGACCTACATAATAATAAAATCAAGGGTTGTGAGTGTTGTGACCCCACTCGCACGTCAATTCTTTGAACTGTTCTCGAATTCGCATTTTAAAACCCTAAAACGGAGACAAAGACTGATATTAATAACAAAGTGTCGCGTGGCCTGTGCGCAACGTTTATCAATCAAGCAGTTGTTTGACCCGCGCTCGCGCCTGCGGCTGTGAGTTGTGACTCATGTTAACGGTTAGGGCGAGGTGTGAACTGAGAGGCTGATACAGGATATATTGACCTTCGTTTGAATTATTTGATGTCACAATACGACTAAGGACGACTGAGAATTTTCGTTCATTATTGATAAATACCTCATCATCATCATTTCAGCCAGTAGACGTCCACTGCTGGACAAAGGCGTCCCCCAAAACAAAGGCCTCCCCCAAAGATTAATACCTACGTATAGTAAATTACATAAACAAAACCATTTATCAGCTTTTATGTCCATTAGCCTAGTGTTAACTTGATTTTAAAATGCGGCTCAACTATCAACAGATAGATTAGGTTAACTTGATTCTAAATGAATGTCTCTTAACTCTTAGTTAAAGAAAATTTTTGCGAATGGTGTATTAGTATCGCTCTTGGGAATAAAGTGCCAAAGTTCCCGTCACATTGTGTAGGAAACTAGGTACCACGATCAAGCTACGTTAAAAAAAGTATCATTGTCTGTCTGCACGCGACCTTACAAATGCAGCTGCATGACATCCTGTCGAGTCCCTCTGAAGAGAGCGCCACAATTCGGTGTCACTCCCATTTCACCAGCCATTTGAGTTACCCTCGTCTCTGATACCCAATTGACCGTAAATTGACGAGATTCAGATAATATCGAATTATAAAATAACCGTCCGAATGTTAAAATAACATATTGATTTCGATTTACGAATCGTTGCCACTAAGAATGACCCACGTGTTTGATTTATTTGAAACTGAAATACAGGTGTTGACGGTTGTCATAATTGTCTTATTAGCGTTATGTTAAGAGAGAAAAGAGTAGAATGGAGGTGGTGAAGGTCTTATCAAAACTTATAACTTTTTGTTTGAATAGTATATTTATGCCGCTGGATGCGGGCAGCGCAGGACCGATCATTGTGGAGATCCTTGGGGGAGGCCTTTGTCCAGCAGTGGACGTCTTTCGGCTGAGATAATGAATCATTATCGACTGGATAACAAATTTTAAGCAGCAGATGACGGTCGAAGCTTGTATAAATAGTATTGCAATAACCCACCCGATAGATAAGCAATAGTATTGCAATGGCATCCCGTCGAATCACTCTTGTTCTCGTCACAGCTCAATCGCAGGCGTTTTACCGCTGATTGGCTGAGTAACCTTAATTCTGGCGACCTCTTTCGCACGGTGACGTAATGACTACAGTTAGTGATCCACTTCAGACACTGTCTTACACTGGTTTCGTTCTTATTATTAACTATCTAACTAATCTAATTAACTAAGTTTCTGCTTTGCAGCCTCGCAATAATATTTTTATCCTGTGGGAATGATGTTCTTTCTTGCTGCAAAACGTTAAATCTTGATATTAGATAATACAACAAAAGAAAAACTGTTTGGTTCAGCCATTCTCAATGATGCCTGATTGATACATTTTTTACATTCACATTTTCAATTATTTTTTATATAAATTGATAGATTAGGTGTACTATCTATCTAGCTAGATTTTTAAATCTAACGAAAGCATTGCTCTTAGTTTGCTTCAAACACCTTCAAATACGAGTATCATGATTTCATGGGAAACTGACCATGCAAACTGTCTTGCCAAGCAAATATTACTTACATATTAATATTATTATCATTCCTTCTTTTCTCTTCGTAGGAATCTCATGCAAAGTATGCCACGCTTGCAGACCTTGTTTACATTTCTCTATCAAAGTCATGCTCGTGGGTTCATTGACCGCATATAATTATTATCTCAAGAAATATATTCCAAATGGAATCTTTGGTTTTACCATTATAACGGTTCAACTTTATTGTTCACTTACCAACTAGGGTTAATGTGACCCGGTAAAATTGAGACGCTGTTGTCTGTCTGAGTCATATTTGAACCATGCAGCATACAGTCGATAACTGACTTGCTAGTGTGGCGTGAAAGCACGCCATATTGCTCCATACCACACTATTCCTGCGTCAAGTTATATTTCTGACGATGCTAAAACTTTTGGAAACCTAATCGATTTTCTAGAAAAGCCACGTACCTATGTAAATAACATTTTCCGAAGTATATGGAGAAAGTTATAAATTGTGAGTGATCGCGATATACTAGTTGCTTTCTTTTCCTCCAATTGTTACCTACTTTCATATTCGCACTATAAACTATATTAACGTTTATTTAGTACTTACTTATTATCGAATTGAGAAGATCATTTGTTATGCAAACCAGTCTGAACCTGTTTTATTCAATAAGCTCATTCAATACGTTATAAAATGGTTGTTTTTATATCAATATTATATTATTAAAGGGTTGTTTTATAAACTTAATAAGCGCCACTTGACTGGTATAGACCAAAACGTTATCTTCTTGTATTAAATTTTATAGCTAGGGCTAGCGTGGTCGGCTATGTGTGACTATATTACTTACTTACTTAATTATCCTGATTCATGGTAGGCTCGAACCCCTCTGTAGGAACATAAAATAGGCTGTAGGTAGGTAGTTTATTGGACTCAGAAAACTGATACTCTTTCAACTTTCCGCACACATATTATGATATGAGCAAACAACAACAATTCGATTAAAAAGCTAGACAGAGACCCGTTCAGTTAGGTGAATGAGTCACTCGATACTCACAAACACATCGGATCGCCGCCGGTATTGTCAATAAGTTGTTTGTTTGGTTTACCCCAATCCGCAGGAAACCGCTCGGCATTCACACAATGTTATTTATAACAACTACATCTGACCTTGCATACCGCATACCAACCTTCAGATCTTTTATCACCAGCTGGAACAATCCTCGCCCTAGAAGGTTCTTATGAGGGGGCACGATCAGGGAATGTATCCTCTCGAGTAGTCCCGGCAAAGCTCCCGGGTCGTGGGAGACGCACCACTCCGCGAAGTCTTCCAGCGTGCCTCGCTCCAGCCGCTGCTGGTATCGCACATATTCCCTCATCTGGCGGTCAGCTGACGCCACCCGGCCCAGCAGGTCCGTTATCTCATGCAATCGCAGCTCCATCCTCGTCCCTCTCCCCACACTATTCGCCAGCAACATCGCGATAGCCCCATTCCTCTCCACAGCAAATTCCAGCTTCTCAATTTGTCTGGAAATCTGCGAGAGTTTTGACAGAACTTGTTTCTCTCTTCTTTTCACGAAGGGTATGTCTACTCCTGTTTTTTCTTGCACGTTTTCCGTGAGCTCCCATGAGTTGAGTACTACGGATCCGACGTCGATGCTCAGTTTAAGGACTTCCAGCACGTCGTCGATGCCGGCGAAAGCGCGTGCGCTTGGCGCGAGTGCGAACAGTGCGCAGAGAGCGCACAACGCGCGCGAGCGAACGGACATGACGGAGGACGCGCACCCACTACTTTGTGCTGGCGAGCGAGGTCGCGGGGTTACCAGCCTCGACTATTACCATATGCCGAATCATAAAAAAATATTATCATATTTAAAAAAATGGCAAATGTAATTTACATCTTATAATTTACTGTCTCTAAAAATTGCACACAAATATAACAAAATGTCTAATTAAGATTGCTACAAAGGCGAGAATAGCTTATCTCTACAAAGAGATCTCTTTCAGCCAATCTATACGTTGACCATTATAAATAAACACGTCAGAAATATTTAAAACAAACATCATTATTAAAATCAACAAACTGTCTAGACATAATTGCTACGTGAGCTCGCATTACGCTCGTAAATACGGCTTGGCAAGCGATTCCGTATAACTGTCCAACTGGTTTTACCTGTTCGTATTTGCACTTGTACGATTACTTACCTTCTTGACTAGTTGCGATGAATAAACTACGAATGTTGGTTTCACAAGTTTATAAGTAGTGTTTTTAAATCGGAACATTTGTAATTTGATCGCCCCAAATTACTGTAGTCATGTATTCTGATTTGTATTTAACCACAATCTGGGTAAATTCCTTTTGCTGGCAACACTATTAAGCAAACTCCGCTCCTTGTTTATCAACAAAAGCTTTTTGTCAAACTTTCGCTTTCGTTCGAGCCCGATTTTTTATAACATTTTTTATGGATGTATAATCATCACAATTTAGAAAAGGGTTCCTTACGAAACATCAGGTTGTTTATCTAAGAAGATCGTTAAACAAAATGTGATGTGGGTGAGGCTGCGTGGCTAATATAATAAGCCGTTACCTGATAGGTTTTTAGAGAAATGGGTAATAAATAATAACTAAATACTAGTTTTTAACTGGGAAATACGACTTTGCCGTTAATCTAATTATACGTATACATTTTCGTCATCTCCATGCATGAGATTAACATAAAAATGAATTAGATCAAATCCAAGGATCGAAACATAAAAATGTATAATATAATTTTTGACGAGTGCGCTACTAAAAATGAAAATAATTAGATTAGGATTTGAAAGTTCACGATATTATGAATTTATGATATTAGTAGGATTTGTATATTCTTTCAAATGAAGTGCGATTGAACGTATTTCATTTGTGCAGAGTTTTTTTTATTATTGAACAGACAATTTATCCTCATCATGCAGTAAACATTGTAAAAGAAAAATCTTTATTTGATGATTAATGGCCAATGGCCTCATTTATAATTTTCTCTTGTTTTTTATAGAGGATTTGAACAGGTTTATTACATACTTCTTAGAAAACATGTAATGAAAAGAACGCATTTTCTAGAGTTGTGTATACGTTGTGGTGTATTATTTCAAATATCAGCTTTATATGATTGGGGGAATTACCGAGACTTGTTTTGTTGATACGTGATGGCATGGGCTGAGCTATATTTCAATTTTTAATTTAAACTTTGTGAAATGATAAGGCCTGGCCTAGATGCTAATTCTTAATGACCACTTTGAATTTAATAAAAAATATGATGGTGATTTCCAATGTCTGCCTATTGGCGCGAGATTGATTGTTCTCGCTGGACCAAAATCAAAGAAACGAAAAGCAGTGCGATGATTAAATTTGAAGTTTCTTTATCAGAAACCTCGACACGTTTCCATTAAAATCGTGAGTGTGTGTTACTTTTAAAATGGGTTATAGATAGGTGTTACTTCACAGCAGTCTCAAATGACTATCATGTAGATACAGTGGCGGATTAAGAGTATCCGAGGCCATAAGCACAGAGCCTGTGTAGGCCCTCTATTGCTTAAATGGAAATGGAAGGAATGGAATGGAAGGTAGAAAGTATATAATGAAAGTTCATCAAAATAGAAAGTGTAGTAGGTATAATTTAAAACTTAAAATATTTTTTTCCTTGCCTTAATCAGAGCAAACTCCGAAATTACATCGTCGAAATTTATCTGACGAAGTATGTCTGCCTGAATACACATTAATGCTAAAGAAATAAGATTTTTGTTCTTTGCGGGTTTTTTAATCTTTTTAGTTGTGAGAAGGATCGTTCAGCAGAGCAGTTAGTAATCATTAAGCTGTGAAAGATTCTAAACGCCACTTCCATATTTGTGAAAACGCACTTTACTTTATCTTTAATAATCATTTCATATAGATCGGAATGGGTGACCTTTGTTTCTGAAAATTCATATTTTAGTCGAACATATTTGTGAAAATGATTAAATTCGCCGAGGAAGTTTTCATTGAAGTCTACTGGGCTCGCGCCTTATGATTTCGGACATATTGTGAATGAATCTCGATAAAATGTAGGTATAAAAAGAAACGCCAGCAGAGGATGGAGGCCCCTGGAGAATAGGGGCCCCAAGCACGCGCTTGTAGTGCTTATACGTTAATCCGCCACTGTGTAGATATTGTAGGTATACTATACAATACAGTTGGAACTATATTCTAACCAATTAATGTTGTTTCGCAGAGTCTATTCTACGAGATTCTGGCGGGCGTGTGGGTGCGCAATGGGCTGCAGATCAAGGGGCAGGCGATGACGTACATCCAGGCCAACTTCTGCAACAGCATGGTCGACATGGACATCTACTGGCTGCAGGTGTGCGCCGCGCACCTCCCGCCGGACCACTTCATGGACATGTGCATTGACATGTGAGTGACACAAGCAGCCGCAGACCAAGGGGCAGGCGATGACGTACACCCAGGCCAACTTGTGTGGCCATGTGTAACTTTTCCTCCTCGCAGGTGAACGCAGGGGATGTTTTTTTTCTCACATAACACACTTCATACAAGGTTTAAATTTATTTGAAACTTTTCGCAGCGTACCTAGCTTTATGGGTACACACAAGGCCGACCTGAGACAAACGCCTTTCCACCATCATCATTTTCGTTGTAAGGAAATTCCTCATTGACTTAAGTTAACTATTAACTAAGAAAGCCCGTACTATAATGTAAGATATTATACATTGTGTACAGAAATGATATAGCTAAAACGCTATTGAGCGAGATTCGAAGAATTCGAACTGGCGACTATCGAGCTTCGTAGACAGACTTAATATTACCAACTGTGTAGCTTACATAGCATATAGAAGCAGGTATATTAAAATAGTAATACAAAATACAATTAATGCAGTTTCAAATTACAGTCTATATAAAACAATAACATTAAATACTTAGTACTAACGAACACAAAACGTTTCACTAAATGCAAGTTATGAATATCTATAGCGGTTGTTTTCTTTAGAATAGATGAAAGTAATGATAACTTTATTCTCTTATTCTATTCTATAAGGTCTATCAGAGCGCCATTTTACTATCAACATCATTGTATTACAAGTATTATAAGAAAAGAAAAATGATATAGATTTAAGTTCTACATCTAAAAGTAATGAATACTACGAAGACATAAGCCGACATGAAGCAGTAAGGCTCCGATAACTGCAATTACACTTGTCCTTACTAAGGAACCTAAATGAAAAAGTGTCCTAAAAATTGTGTAGTCTAATCGCGGCTATAGATAGCATGTTTCTATATAAGTGAGTCCACTGCTGGACAAAGATTCATTTTAAAGATAATGACAACGATCGGTACTGCACTACCCGCACCCATCGGCATTCCGCGACTTTCATCAGATCGTCGAAACTAACCATTACCTATTTATTCTTAGTAATTTTAATAACACTCATAAATAGAACAGCACAGCATTTTGTTATTTCCTAGTAAGACAGATAATCACTACATAGTACTTATAAAACAAAGTCGCTTTCTCTGTCCCTATGTCCTTATATTCCTATATATGCTTAAATCTTTAAAACTACGCAACGGATTTTGATGCGTTTTTTTTAATAGATAGAGTGATTCAAGAGGAAGGTTTATATGTATAATACATGCATAATATACTTAAGGATAAACCACAATAACCATTTTCCCATGCGGAGCCGGGGCGGGTCGCTAGTCATACTAATACTAATATTATAAAGAGGAAAAAATTGTATTTTTGTGTGTGTGTGTGTGTGTGTATGTTTGTAATTAATAAACTCCAAAACTACAGAACCGATTTCAAAAATTCTTTCACCATTAAAAAGCTACATTCACCCTGAGTAACATAGGCTACCTTTACCGCGAGAAAATGCCTCATTCCCAAGGGGAAAAACTGTTAACGCGGACGGAGCCGCGACGGAAGCTAGTTCTTAGTAATTTTAATAACACCCATAAATAGAACAGCACAGCATTTTGCTATAACCTAGTAAGACCGGTAACATTAATATAAATGGCACTATTTCGTCAGGTTCGGAGTCCGGGAGTGGCTGAGCATGGCGCCCATGACGCCGTCGCTAGCTGTGGAGCAAGATCAGATGGTGGAAGGCCTCCTCACCTTCCTTGCTATCCTGGTATCTTCTAGAACTAATCTTGGTAAGATCATCAATCCTATTAATGAGAAATTGATTGTTTATCTGATTGGTTGTGATTCTTTCACAGGAAAAGAATTTAAAAAATACTTGAAGAGTAAAAGATGGAATCATGGAAAAAGACATCGTTCTTTTACTGCTGGAAAATATTTCGTTTCTGTAAAAAAAATTAGTAACACTCTTGTTAAGGGCACTCTTAATACCCACATCATAACATTAAATAAGAAAAAATAAGAGAACCCCGCCTCCAAAGCTTTATTTGATCCTTTCAACAACTAAAAAAGAGGTGATAATCTTCAAATAGCTGAAGATATTTTCTTGGATCATAACTAAGAACACTCTCGATTGTAACACCTTGCACCTAGATAAAAATCGGCGCATCCGTTTAGTAGCTACGATGCCACTGACAGCCGGACAGACAGACAGACACGCACGTCAAACTTATAACACCCCTCTTTTTAATCAGGGGTTACAAATAGGAAAATTCCACAAAAAAACAGTCGTGATCGTGTTTTG